>OZ024742.1:371956182-371986182 GCA_964016885.1 Eledone cirrhosa
CAGGTGGCTGGCTGGACTAAAATGTGACACTCGTTCAGCGCATCGGTGGGGGTTCTCCTACATGGATATAAAGTAGTGGCCGTACTCGAAAACGAGTTGGCAGCCACCATACATATGTATATACATGTATATATACATGTATACATATGTATACATGTATATACATATGTATACATGTATATATACATGTATACATGTATATACATATGTATACATATATAGTTCAGAGTTAAAAAAGACAAACACAGAACAACCACGCAGCCGCAGCCTTATTAGTTTCGGTCTTGTCAGAAAAGGAAGAAGGTTTCAATGTATCGGACTTTAGTCCTTCATCAGGAAAGAGTAAGGTGATGAGAGAGAGAAAGAGTAGTTAGGAGTGAGTAGGGTGGGGGTGGAAAGTTGCAAAAAAAAAAAAAAATGCATCATGCGTGTGTGTGTATTGTTTTTAATTTTTGTGTGAGCGTTGGAGTGTATACTTTGTTCATGATGTTGTATGAGTGTGTGTGTGTATATATATATATATATATATATATATTTGTATATGTAGGGAACAGCTTTTCTTTCCAACATGTTACATTGAAAACATGACTGCGCTCCAGTTTGACCATTTTTATTAAGGATTTTTTCATATTTCCTTATTAGATCTTTGCACTAATTTGAGAACATTAACATCCCTTAATCTATGTCTGTAGTAATGATGCCATAGTCATATTAGTGGCATTGTTGGTCATGTGCTTAGCAGTGGTCGTAAAATATCCTCTGAATGGTAGGAAGTAGCAGATGCCTGATTTACCATTTCTCAGTGGTTGAAGTATGGTAGATACTGTAATTGGTTTTCTGTGTCCTTCCAAACATTAATACACACGTCATCATCATTTCACATCCATTTTCCTTGCAATCAAGGTTCATCACAGTACTTCACTGGAGTTCCTGACTTCTCAGATTGGCCCACATTTCACCCTACATATGTTCCAACACTAGGGAAGTTGGCATGGGTTTGACACAACGGAAGAGTCAGCTATACATTTTGTTTGGCAAATCTTCTAATGCTGGATGCCCTTTCTATCACCAACTACTCAACACAGTGTACTAAATGCATTTTATCATATGGACCACCAACACTAGAGGTTGGCATGTCCTTAAAAAATGAAGAGTCCTCTCATCTCTTAAGCATGGATGCCTTTTCTATAAATAACCACATTACAGGGTATACTGAGTGTATTTTTGGTAGCACCAGCACTAGAGAGGTTGTTTGCCTCTTCTACTAGTCCCAGACACAGATTTCCCTGCATTTCTTTATACAGCTGTCATCCTCCATATACATCACATGTCCATACCAATGCAGTCTTCTCCTCTGTGCACGACATCCAATTCCTTTTATGCTAAGTTTTTCTCTCAGCTCACTTATGCTACATCATTCATGTACACTAACGTTACATATCCATTGAAGCATACTCTTATCATTTCTTTCTAGCCTTCACAGGTTTTCTGTTGAAAAGGCCCCTGTTTTACTGCTATGTAGCATTGCAGTTCACAGACATCATGCTGAGAGAAACACATATATAGTACAGTCTTTGCTAGCTGCAAAAACAGATATTAAATGAAGATGTATATATGTACATATCAGACCCACCAGTCTGACTGGGATAACCTGGTTAAGCTAGCCTGGTTCAACTCATCTAGCTTGACTCATATTGGTTTATAGTCAGCCAGTCTAGACAGGTTCGCTGACTAGCCCAGACAACCATGCGACTCCCTAGTTCAGCCATGCCAGATAGGCCTGGATAAGCTCAACCAGCCAGGCCAGATAGGCCCGGATAAGCTCAACCAGCCAGCCAACCTGGCTAAGCCATATCCTTGCCCCATTCAACACAGCCTGCTAGTACTAGGTCAACCAACCTGGATCAGCTCAGCAGGCCCATCCAGACTCAGATTTCTTGCCAAGCCAGGCCATACAACCCAGCCATCTTTGCTCATCCAGCCAGACTTGACTTGGCTAGTTAATCCACCTAAGCCAGCCTGTTTATCCAGTCCAGCCATGCCAGTCTAGCTAGGTCAAGACGAATCGGCTCTGAGAGCTGAGTCAGTCTAGAGCAGGCAGCCTGTCCTTGATGCCAGCTAGACAGCTTAGCCAACTTGTCCAGGCCAAGCCATACCACTCAGCTCAGCCAGTCTGGCTCAACACAACCAAATACAACCAGCCAGGCTGAGCTTATTGTCCTGACCAGCCTGTCTATTTCAGATCAGGCCATACCACCCAGTCCAATCATAAACAAATGGCATTGCTTGCTTGAACAATAACATGAAGTCGTGTGCAAAGACAGAAATACATACATTAGTCAGAATAAAACTATAACAATTCCTTTTAATTTAGGCACAAGGTGAACAATTTGGTGGAGGTGAAATAAATCAACCACAGTAGTAAACTGGTACTATATTTTATCCCCGTCAGAAGTATAAAGTAAAGTTGACCTCAGCAGGGTTTGAACTCAGAGTAGAGAGAGCTAATAGAAATACTACAACACAATCTATACAACATTCTAACGACTCTGCCAATTAGCTGCCTGTGTGTAATGACAACAATTCACACAAATGAAAGGCACAGGTATGGCTGTGTAGTTAGGGAGTTTCAGAACCATAATTCAGGGCTCTGTCGTGCTGTGTGGTACCATGGATGTCTACTACTGTAGCCTCAGGTTAACTATTCCTTCATGTGGAAGTTGGTAGACTGTGAAACATGATGATTATGATGATGTATCTATATATGTCTGTGTGTAAGAATATCAGTGCCAAAAGTTGTGTTGAGTTATGTCCCTTTATACCAAAGAAATAAGCCAGCTTTGCTATTTAATGACTAAACAGTCTAAAGATCAATAGAATAAATAATCAAACATATGTACTGGTATCAATCACTATTATTATTGACTATCATTCGCGAAGAAGGTTGTGTGTGTGTGTGTGTATCTCATCCAAGTTTATGCTTACATTTGTCAGTTTCTGTGTTTAACTTCGCAGTTCACCAAAAAAAAAATGCTTAATAAAATAAGTACTGAGGATATTGATATGATTTATTAAAAAATCAAGGTGGTGCCCCAGCATGGCCACAGTCTAATGACTGAAACAAGTAAAAGAATACAGAATAAACAAGTACATTTCAAAAATAAACAAACAATTATATCAATTTACAGATTTTATTCTTGATATTTATGTTTTTAACATTTCATATATATATTATATAATTTATATATAGATATATATATCAATAATTTATATATATATATATCATCATTTCATTTTACGTCCGCTTTTCCCTGCTTACAAGGGTGGGACGGGAACTGATTTTTTGGCTTGATTTCTACAGCTGGATGCCCTTCCTAACACCAACCTCATTTACAGTGAGTGCTGGGTGCTTTTTTGCCGTGGCACCTCCACGACCACTTTGCAGTGGAATGATAGGGACCCCAGTCCCTATCATCTCATTTCTACAGCTGAGTAAACTGGAGCAATGTGAAATAAAGTGTCTTGCTCAAGGAAACAACACATCACCTGGTCTGAGAATTGAACTCACAACCTTTCGATTGCAAGGCCAATGCTCTAACCACTAAGCCATGTGCCTCCTACAATCTCTCTCTCTCTCTTTTTTTAAGATGACAAACAACTGGAAGTTTCTGGGAGTTGAAAACAAGAATATATATTTTTTCTGCATTATAAACAATCGTTATCTACTCGTTTGAAAATGCATCAAGTTGGGCCAGTTATACACAAGACAGAAACAAAACAGGTTTTGTTTAAAAACAGCTAGCGAATTTGAAAATTAGGTAGTAACGTGCTTACGCTATATTTGACTAAACAAAATTAGTCTGTTAGTTGGTATTTTGAAAAAGCCTCTGAATGGAAAAAAGGATGAATATTGACGTAAACTAAAGATGTGGGTTCATGTTCCATGTAGGTCGATACTCATCCTTTTTTCCATTCAAAGGTTTTTTTTTTAAATCCCAACTAACAGACTAATTTTATTTAGTCAAATACGGTGTAAGCACATGTTACTACCTATATATATATATATATATGATGATTTAACTCTCATAGCTGAATCTATGGCTGAACTAGAGAAGTTCCAAACATCGAAGCATGGCCGAGAATCAAAAGGCCTTAAAGTTAACTTGTCTAAGACTAAAGTCCTAGTGTGTAGAAAGGAAAATAGGGCACAGATGCCCTCTGGGAAATGGCCTTGCTCAGAGTATAGGAAAGGAGTAGGTAGAAATTCCATTCTATGCTCCAAATGCAAACTATGGGATCACAGGTAAGCTATCTAAGAATGTAGATTTTACATGTGCCCGGTGCTTAGGTGCAGTAAGTAGCAAGGACCCACTGGGTGCTATCTCCTTCTATTGCCCAGATGGTTCTATAGAAATTTTGGACACTTTCTGTTGCCTGGGTGACAAAATCAGCAGTAGAGGAAGGTGCTCTGAAAGTACAGTAGCCAGAGTTAAAACGGGATGGAAAACGTTCAGAGAGCTAATACCGATGTTGGCCACAAGGGGTTTTTCTCTAAAAATTGAAGGCAGTTTGTATGATGATTGTATACGAATAGCAATGCTACATGGTAGTAAGGGCAGTGGATTGGCAGAATCGGTAGACCGTCGGATACTATGCTTTGCAACATCGAATTACAGCCCTTTACATTCTGAGTTCAAATCCCGCTGAGATTAACTTTGCCTTTCATCCTTACGGGGTCGATAAAATAAAGTACCAGTCACGCACCGGGGTCAATCAAGAAAATTGCTGGCTTTGTGCCTATAGTAGAAACTGATGTTAGTAGAAACAGTTATTATTATTATTAGTTCATTTACGTCCCTTTACGATCTGAGTTCAAATCCTGCCAAGGTTGACTTTGCCTTTCATCCTTACGTAAAGTACCAGTAATGGACAGGTTGATTTAATCTACTTTCCCCTCCCTCAAATTACTGGCCTTGTGCCTATACTTGAAATCAATATTACATGGTAGTGAGACCTGGGCGCTGTGTACTGAAGACTTGCGTAGATTAGAAAGAAATGAAGCTTGGATGTGTAATAGTAATGTACGTGAACGGCAAAGCATAAACGAATTGAGAGAGAGACTAAGCATTAGAGGTATCAAATGTTGTGCTGGAGAGGAGATCGTGTTGGTATGGACATGTGATGCGTATGAAGGACAACAGTTGTATAAAAAAATGCAGAGCGATCAAAATTGATGGAAGCTACGGAGTGGGTAGACCAAGAAAAACCTGGGATGAAGTGATAAAAACCGGCCTTGCTCACACCTCTCTAAAGACAATGTCACTGGATCGAGATCTTTGGTGCTATACAGTTGTACAGAAGACCCACCTTTCCTTGCATACAAAATTAAACCTACAGTCAGTACCCCACCCCACACACCCTACTCCATCCTCCCATTTCTGTCTGCTGTAAAGTGGTCATATTGGTGACAAGACAAAAAGCACCCAGTCCACACTGTAAAGTGGTCGTGTAGGAGACACGGTAAAAAGGCTCCCAGTCCACACTGTAAATGTGGTTGGTTTTAAGAAGGGAATCCAGCCGTAGAAAACCTGCCAGGGACAGTTCTATACGAGACATGGTCTCCCGACCAATCTCGCCTGAAGTGGAACAAAACCGTCCAACCCATGCTAGCATGGAAGATGGATGTTAAACGATGATATATATATATATGGGGGGATGTTCATTATTTACATAAACAGGATTGACATGCACAGCCAGGTTGGAAGTGGTATCATGACTGGCAGGTGTAAAATCAGCAGACGACATGGTGTTACTTAACTCGACAGAAGATGATCTTCGACTTGGACTTGATAGGTTTGATTCCGAGTGCTTCATGGCTGGAATGAAAATCAGTGCTGCGAAGACTGAGACACTCGTTCTCTCAAGGAAGCTTGCGCAGTGCACTCTATATGTGAACGGAGTTCCACTGAAGCAGGTAGAAAAGTTCAAGTATCTCGGGGCCGCGTTCATGAGTGATAGAAAGCAGAAGGCTGAATTAACTGCAAAAATTGCAGGAGTTGGTGCAGTAATGTGCCAGCTTCAGCATTCAGTAATCAGAAGGGAGGTAGGTGTATAAGCGAGACTCGCTATCTTCAATTCAGTATTTGTGCCAACCCTTACCTATGATCATGAATCTTGGCTAATGACTAAAAGAACACAATCTTTGGAGTAATGTTACTTGATAAAGTGTGTAGCTTGGAGATCAAAGATTCACTCCAGGTAGAGCCGCTACTTCTCCAAATTGAGAGATCACAGCTCCGATACTATGGGCATGTGGTTAGAATGTCACAGGGAAGAATCAATGGATAGATTTTACAGGCAAAACCAACTGGCATGAGGCTCCGAGCAAGATGGTTGGATAACATCCATTAGCTTGGTTGATTTCGCTTGGGGATCCAGCTAGATCAGTCAGAGACAGTTGCTTTTTACAGGACCCACTATAAGGAGTGTGTGAAGACTCTACTCCCATGGTCCTGTCAGGAATAAGTGTGTGAAGAAGAAGCTTTAGTTAACGATTTGAAATACTTCACACAAACACTGAATATTTATGTCTTTTAGTACAATGGATAGGCAGTATCTGTAGAGGGGTGGACGCCATGCTTTGCAGCATACAGTTACGGCCCTTTATGATCTGAGTTCAAATCCCGCCGAGGTTAACTTTGCCTTTCATCCTTAAGGGGTCGATAAAATAAAGTACCAGTCACGTACTGAGGTCGAATTAATCGACTTTCCCCTCCTCCCAAAATTGCTGGCCTTGTGCCTATATAAGAAACCAATATTTATGTCTTCTGCCTTAACGGTCACTTGTTACTCCCACTCTCACTCCTTTTCTTACTGCCACTCTTCCTTCTATTATCACACGCCCTTTCCCTCCCACTGTCACCCTCTCTTCCCCACTCCACGTCCGCCATACCATTCTGTAACTGAAGGGAATAAAATTCTAAAATTCCAGGAATTATCTGGAAACTATTTTCTGAGCCTATGGCGTTCGAGATTCTTGTCATTGTTGGCTGCTCATCTTACCAACATATCAGATGTTGTTCCTGCTGAGGGTGCTTGACTATTGCAGTGTCTTAGCCTCGTTCAATGCCGTGAGTGTATTTGTTTGTCTAAAATTTATTAGAGGGAAGATCCAGCGTTCATTGAGTGTGTGTGTCTTCTGCCACTTTAACACACACATATATATACACATTGTGTTTATTTGTATGCATAATTATGTGAAATTAGGGTCTGGTGAGGAGGGTATATGCAACCCCAGCAGCAGGAAAACAAAACAAGACAATGGTCATCTACCACAACTTTAGCTTAAATAGCTTCACCAAACCAAAATCAGGCAAGCGTGGTGAGTATGGCGATATCCCTGACATGACCAAAAACAAACAGAAAGTTGCAGACATCAACCAGTACGTCAACCAAAACATGAAGTACATATATACACACACCCAACATACGTACGAACCCGCATACTCACAGACGCAAAACTCCCGTATACACATAACCAAAAGCATATGTACCAGATTATATAAAAATATACGCCATAACATATACAATCAAATATACATACGAGAAAGTATACGTACCTTCACAAAACATACAGGTAATATATACTTACCTATGCAAATAAGTAATGGTATAAACATAACATATACTTAGCTACCACATCAAGACGTAAAATATCCACGTATAGATCGTACTATCCGTTAGGGTATAATGTGGGGCTGTAATACAGGAAAGTTTTGTGCAATTTATGTTTACAAGCCAAAATTGCCTCAGATTTTTTGTTTAAGATGTGGTCTGTGGCGTAGAGTATTTCCAGGGCCTCAGCGGCACAGAGGTCACATGGTTTTTTTATTTCCATTATACGATCTAGCCCTAGCTAGGATCTCCCAGTGTAACTTATATTGGGTGTGGTTGTCTTTTAGACCCCAGATATAAGCTGAAAGTGACGTCATATTCCTTCTTAGAGGGTAACGAAAAGAATGGGTATGCATGTAAAGACGCTGCTTGAATCTATTGGCGGTTAACCCTATGTAGGCCCTACGGGACGTGGGTGTTACAACCTTACATTTGTAGACAATGTTACTAGAGAGGCATTTCCCGGATAGGGGCTATCAACCCGATTCCTACAATTACAGTTAGTACTAACTACAGGGTTGCACGTGTTCCTACGGCTAGGTAGTTTAGCTAAATTAGAAGCTGTGATGTTATGTGCAAGGTTAGGAGTCGTAGAGTAAGAAATTTTAATAGTATTTCTATTAAAAATTTTACTATATTTATGTGTAGGGGGAAAATGCTTCGTAATAAGGGATAGAAAGATCTTAGCTAATGGTGTGGCCACCTCCATATTATATGGTGGGTTATACCATATAATGCAACGGGATCTATTTCTTCTAGGTCTATTCTCGTACTCTGTATATTCTACCTTATCAACAATTCCACTCCAAGCAAGAGCTTCATTGTAATAAGTGGAATGGTCGTTGAAAATATGCTCGTTAGTAGATAGACGGGAAAGCCTCAACGAAACGTTTCTTACCAGGTTCTTGGTTATGCTGGCAGGATGGTTGGAATGCTTACTTATGTAATTAAGCGTATCATTCGGCTTTCTATACGGGTAATACAAGCCATTCGATAAATTGAAGGTAACGTTGAGGTAATTAACAACCGAGAGGTTGGCCTCAACCTGTATAGAGAGGTTGAAGCCTTTAAAGAAGGCTGTGAGTTCTTTTCTGAACCTGTCGCAAGCACGAGGGCCGCACTTAGTCATGGTCAAAAGACCATCATCACGGTACAAACCACCGCCCGCGTTGGGGAATTCGTCCTTGATAGAGAAAAGAAGGAAAAGGCCGATAAGATCAGTAACCTTCACAGAATCGTTGGCGCCCATACTCACGTCGAATGGGGTACTATTGAATTTTTTAATCCAAATAGAGTCGTCGAAATTAATCACCGACTTACGGGCATTGAGGATGACATCAACTTCGAAATCCTTAACCACTGTGAGTGTTTTAGCGAAATTGATAGCTCTAAGGAGAAGTGGTAAAGTGATGGAGTAGTAATAATTATTGATGTCGAATTGGATAAAACGGCAATGTTCCTTGTTACATATGCCGTTGAACCAATCAATCACCGCGAAAGAATTGTTCCACAGTGCAAGAGGGGCCAAACTTCTAATTTCAGGTATAATTCTATCAAGAATCCTTTTACTAAGTCTACCTAAATCGGACTTCGTAGGGTTAATAAGCTGAATAGAGGGGTTGTTCGGAAAATTGGATTTGTGATCCTTCAGGGTAAAGTGGGGAGAAATAGGGTCCAGAGGTTCGGTCCGGTCCAGGATGTTGAGATCAGAGGTGATTTTAAACCCAGCATTGTTGATTTCATTGATGACGCACCGATTAGTTTTACGGTAATCCTTAGTTACAGCATTATGTAGTAGTTGATGGTAAGTACTGCGCTCCACTTGATATAGGTTGCCAGTTTTGTCGGAATGGACGTGCACGGCATTAGAATCCTTAATAGAACAAATTCTATTCTTCAGGTCCTGCTGGAAGGAATTGCTCCTATTCCGAAATTTGATACTCCGAATGAGTTCCAAGACATCATTTTCGAAGGGTAGCAATGCTGGGTTACACGGAGGGTTATTATAGGTTTTAAACCCAAATTTATCCTGTTTGTTGTCTGCTTTTCGCGGATTATCGAAATAAAAGGCACGCCAACGCAACCTTTTAATGAACGCGTCTGTTTTCTGTATCAGGAGTTTTAGGTATGTTTTCCTGCTTGGTACGGGTATGTTCTTTGTAGAAATATTCAGATGCTGTTTCTGCATGATGAATATAAGTCAATAGAGTGCTCAACCGAGGGTGAAAGCAGCGATTCTTTGCTTAAACTTTAATCTGTTATTTTAATAAATATTTGCTCTACGGTTCTTATATATTTGATATATATTTATCCTTATCGAGCCCTCTTAGGATTTTAGTCTTCAAATTTATTATTATTACTATATATATATATATAAAAATAATAATAAAATTATTGTGTAAAGTGCTCAGGTGCGCTACAACTCGTCAAAGGTGCATGTTTAGTACATAGAATAATGCACAAATGTCAGGGAAGTGAATAGTGTATGAGTCATGATATACATGTGTGTATGTGTATGGAGAGGGAACATTAGGTGTAGTGTTGGCAAATCTCAGGAAGCATGGAGGTTTTAAAGGATGCAGTGCCTCGACAGCTAACAACCGATGCAGGTAGTTTGTTCCATGCTTCAGCAACTCTAAGCGTGAAAAAATGTTTCCGAAAGTCATGGGAACTGTGCTGTTTTCTGACTTTGTGGGCATGTCCACGTGCGTTAGACACATGGAAATCAAAAAGGTACTCAGGGTTGTTGTTGGCAAGATGGTTAATAATCTTGTGGGTGTTTACCAAGTCAGTTGCCAGGCGTCGGAGCTTCATTGTATCCATGCCCAGGGAAGCAAGGCGTTCAGAGTATGGTAGATGCCTGATGGAGGGTATTCACTTGGTTGCACGTCTCTGTAGAGTTTCCAGGCGGTCAATGCTCTGAGCAAGATAGGGGTTCCAGACTGGTGATGCAAATTCTAAGTGTGGCCGCACCATAGCCATGTACAACCTTAAATAAATAGCTGGAGAGCGGCTGACAAAGGTCTTGCTGAGTGATGCTAAGACACCCTCGGCCCTCTTGACAATTTTAGAGACGTGCTTCGTCCAACGCAAATCGCTGCTGACCGTAATGCCCAGGTCACGTTCACAAGAAGAATTCTTGATATTAGTGTTGTGGAGGGAGTATGTGGACGCTGGGTTTTTACTCCCAAAATGCATGGTGGTGCACTTGTCCACAGCTAGCTTGAGTTACCAATCTGAGATCCATTGTTGCATAGTGTCCAGGTCAGACTGCAAGCAAGATCTATAGTGTTCAGGATCTGTCCTTTTTATCTCAAGGTACAGCTTGATGTCATCTACGTACTTCAGCACTGTGGCATTCTTTAAGTTGGCATCTATGTCATTAATATATGCCACAAACAAGAGGGGGCCAAGAACAGATCCCTGTGGTACACCAGATGACATCTCATATGGTGAGGAATGCTGTCCCACAACTGTGACTACCTCTCTTCGACTGAGAATGAAGGACCAGTTATATATATTATAAAACAGAAAACAAAAAAACAAAAACAAAGAGTGCAGTACAAAGTGTTAGTATTAGGTTCACATGTGTGTATGTATATATGTGTGCGTGAGTGTGTGTGCACATTTTTGTGATTGGAAAAATTTTGGGGACCTACCATTTGGATTTTACCATTTACAATCTATGGAGAGGAATAAAAGATCTTTAGAATAAAAATTTAAAAGGATTGGTTGCGGACCAGAATCCACTGTCATATTCCACTGGCGACAACGCATGGAACCAGCCTGGAGCAATTATATCACACAATTACACATTCCTCCTTCACGTACACTTACAATTTCTACCCCAACCCCTCAAAAAAAAATTATAAATGGTGAGGAACTGGCACGAGCTTCACAAGAAGAGATAACACTTGGCACCACCCATTCCCCTCTTGAAATAACCTGAATCTATTTATAGATAGGTGTGACTGAAAGGTTAATCCATACTTCCACTTTATTTCACAGAATTAGAAGCTTTGACCACTTGATAGAATTCAGGACCAGTAATGTAAACATTCTGTAATTGTAAACATCTTGTATCACTAACATTCCTTTCATTCTTTTCAAAGTGACCATATTAAACTATCGCATATATATACGTTAGTTCATTAACTTCAATAATTTTCAAAATGAGAGTAAATAACGACACAGTCCATTACCAAAATAACATTCACAATTTTTTTTAAGACATGGATATCGTTTTTATAACATATAAATAAATTTACAGTAGAATAACATAACAAATATGTTTTAAATATATACATAAATAACATTACAAATGCTTAGATAACATTATAAATTGCTCGTGATTCTTTCAGAATGATATATTCCTTTAATGTTGCAATATTAAAGAAAATATAAAGGAAGGGGTGAACAACGGAGCCAACACCAGAGCAAAAGACAGCAGCATCACAAATTGTATTAGAAACTGACCAAACTCCTAAATGGCAATAACCAATGACCCCTGCATCTTCGGTCAGAAGGCATTTGATCTTCAGCAGCCGAAATAGGGAGCTGTATCAACTACCATTACCATTGACAGCAACAGTGACAATAACACCAGCAACAACAACATATATGTGTATACACTAACATCATACCAGCAATCACTACCACTACCATTAACAAGAGAAAGCCAACACTAGCAGCAGTGACAATAACAACACCAGCAACAACAACAAATCACTTGTGTTGGCTTGACGTGTCGAGCCTCCAGTGCCCTCGCAGCGTGGAGATGCAGAAACTGTCTCTTCCTCTCGTCTACTCAGCTGCGACCATCTGGCGCACCATCGAGATGAGACAGCAAGCTTGTCTGATGCTCAAGCCTTGCTGGTCAACATCGCTCGGCTCCGGCGGCTCCAGAAGATTCCCCTCAAGACCTCCAGAGCAGCCCGGGTGCCGGTAGCCGATGCCCTCGCTTCCTCAATTGAGAGGGCCCTGGACTGTAATCGAGCCAGCAACTGAGAGCGCCTCTTTTATTTCGCCCTACTCGCTCTCGGCCTCCCCAACTCTGGCTCTGACTGAGGTGGCCTGTCGACAGCAGCCTTTGTCAAGGCCAATGTTTCGACCTTTGGCCAAGCGCCCATCCCAAGCGTGCCGAAGGACGCCACACCCTCTGCTCTCAGGTGTCTTCAATCCTCCACCCCTGAGGCCACCGCCAAGAGTTTACGTGACCGCGTAAACGCCAAACTAATCATGGGTGATGTCTCGGTTGCAGTCCGAGTGGTTGCCTCAGAGGACACTGTCCTCCAACCCACCGAGGAGGTCCTGGCTGCCCTGCGACTCAAGCACTCTGAGCCACCCGCTGACCTTAGATCCATACCCCCAGCTGATCCTCAATTGCTCCTTGTGGCTTCCGACACAGACATCATGTCTGCCATCAAGTCTTTCCCAGCTAGCAGCAGCGGCGGTGCTGATGGTCTCCCACCTGGCCATCTCAAGGAGTTGTTATCCACCCTCTCTGCTGAGGCTGGGCGCCACCTTCTGAGTGCAATTCTGGCACTCACCAACAGGATCATCGATGGTGCCCTGGACCCTCACGTCCGATGCCTCTTTCTTTCGACGAGCCTGGCCGCTCTCAGAAAGAAATAGGGTGGTATGTGCCTCATCGCTGTGGGCAATGTCTTCCGGAGGCTGGCTGGTAAGGTGGTCTGCAGGTCCATAACACCTGAACTGGGTGAGGAGCTCAGTCCAGTGCAACTGGGTGTCGGCATGTCCAGTGGTTGTGAGGAGCCACACATGCAGCCAAGTAGTTCTTCAATAGCTGCCCACTGGGACCGGCAACCAGGCACCTCATTGTCAAGCTTGACATGAGGAATGCCTTCAACTGCATACGCCGTGACCATCTGTTCAATGCCGACCTCAGCTGAGCCCCCTCTGCCTACCCGCTGGCCTACCTGTCATATGGAGCCCCAAGCATGCTCCTTGCTGCTGATACCTTCAGCCACTGGGATCCAACAGGGTTACCCTTTGGGCCCCCTCCTGTTTGCTCTTGGCATAGACCACATTGCCCGGAGTATCACGCCCCCTCTCAACGTTTGGTACCTGGATGATGCTACGTTGGGCGTCTGCCATGACCTACAATCAGTGGTTCCCCTCCCAGCTCGAGCCGGTGGAGCTGGACCAAATGGTCGGCAAAAGGCCAGGTAATACATACATCTAGAGCTACATACAACACACAAGCAGGTAATACACACATCTAGGACCACATACAACACACAAGCAGGTAATACATACATCTAAGACCACATACAACACACAAGCAGGTAATACACACATCTAAGACTACATACAACAAAAGGTAGGCGAAAGTGATGGACAAACGAACCGCTGCCAGAACAAAAGATAACAATATAGCGAGGAGCACTGGAAAACCTCTCTAATAATTTTTTCTACTTTAGGCACAAGGCCAGCAATTAACCAGTGCATTACTGGTATTTTATTTTATCAACCCCGTAAGGATGAAAGGCAAAGTTAACTTAGCGGGATTTGAACTCAGAATGGCAAGGGCCATAACTCTATACGTCAAAGCATGGCGTCCGACCTTCTACCGATACTGCCAATCCACCGGTTTTAGGCAAGCCAGCACACTTGCAGCATTATCTCGGGTGATGACGAAGCTGAGCTCTGGAAATTACAAACACATTATCTATCAAACTTCAACACATACAAATATATTTCTATTACTTAATTACATAAATATTTCACATTAAAATATAGAATCAAAATAAAAGAAAATATTAATTCAACACATGTGTGCTAATCAGTCACAGACCACAAGGGGTGCCGGAGCCTCTAATATGTTTTTGAGGGAAGCCAACACGGTAGCATTACAGCGGGTGATGGCGTCGCTAAGACCTCAAACCTGACATCAGCTACATATGTATAGAAATGGTGTATATATGTAGCTTTTATTTACAAAGGTATAACAGTAGAATAACATTGCAAGTATGTTTTAAATGATTGTGAATACTGGCCACTGCAATTAGCATAACCATTGTAGACGATAGATGTCCATGTGGGTACATGATAACTATATATATTTTTCGCAAAAGGATACTATATATATATTTATATATATATACATAAATAACATTACAAATGCGTAAAAAAACATTATAAATTGCTCGCAATTCGTTCAGAAGGACATTACAAATATATTGTCTAAACCGTGTATAAAAACACAATAATATAATTTCATTGAACAAAAATGATAAAGGAAAGAAAAAAGAAGAGAAAAAAAGGGGAGGGACAATTCACCCCTAAGTGTGATAATCTGCCGCACCTCACACCTTAGGGGTTAACTATACACTTTGAGCCAAGCCAACACGCTTGCAGCATGACACCTCAGTATGGTGAGATGACAAGAACTTCGCTGTCAGCGGCCCAATTCCACCGATCGTCTCGAACGCCACAGGCTGGAAAAAATAATTGTTTAATAAGTCCTGGTATTTCCGAATTTTATTCTGTTCGGCAACGGAAGCAGTGACCCCCCCCCCCCCAAACATTCACCGCAGCGTCCATGACATGGGATGGGGTAAAAGAGTCACTGACTGTGATGTTCCAGATGAGACATCTACCTCTCACCCAGAGACAAAGGGTAAGGTCGTCTGGTCTCTTCCCATCACTTCTGGATAAACTAGCCGGGTCCAGAACTGTGGGGATATTAACCCGAGCCAGGTCCCGTTAACAGTGTAAATATTATATTATATATATACAACGGTGTAATATATATTTATATATACACCGAGTATAGCGTAATATCAGCTACAGATGTGTAGGAATAGTGTATATATTATATCACATATATACAACAATGTATATGTAGCGACGTAGTTAGTCAGTCTGGTCACTACTTCCGATCAGATCCGAGAATAGCCCTTAGAAGGAGTGTTATCGCATACGGTCTGATCAGATCTGAAGATAGCCCTTAAAAGGACTGTTGTCGCATATAGCCCTTAAAAGAACTGTTGAGGATGGACAGACGAAAGCACAAGTTGAAAGGACGAAGCAAGGCGAGATGTAAATTCGATCAGATATTTATTTTCACATGAAGCGACGATACGAGGTACAAGGCGTGTGTGAGGTACAAAGTGTGGCAGAGGCGAGGAACAACGATACGAGGTACAAGGTGTGTGTGAGTGACAAAGCATGGCAGAGGTGAGGAACAACGATACGAGGTACAAGGTGTGTGTGAGTGACAAAGCATGGCAGAGGCGAGGAACAACGATACGAAGTACAAGGTGTGTGTGAGTGACAAAGCGTGGCAGAGGCGAGGAACAACGATACGAGGTACAAGGTGTGTGTGAGTGACAAAGTGTGGCAGAGGCGAGGAACAACGATACGAGGTACAAGGTGTGTGAGTGACAAAGTGTGGCAGAGGCGAGGAACAACGATACGAGGTACAAGGTGTGTGTGAGTGACAAAGTGTGGCAGAGGCGAGGAACAACGATACGAGGTACAAGGTGTGTGTGAGTGACAAAGCGTGGCAGAGGCGAGGAACAACGATACGAGGTACAAGGTGTGTGTGAGTGACAAAGTGTGGCAGAGGCGAGGAACAACGATACGAGGTACAAGGTGTGTGTGAGTGACAAAGCGTGGCAGAGGCGAGGAACAACGATACGAGGTACAAGGTGTGTGTGAGTGACAAAGCGTGGCAGAGGCGAGGAACAACGATACGAGGTACAAGGTGTGTGTGAGTGACAAAGTGTGGCAGAGGCGAGGAACAACGATACGAGGTACAAGGTGTGTGTGAGTGACAAAGCGTGGCAGAGGCGAGGAACAACGATACGAGGTACAAGGTGTGTGTGAGTGACAAAGTGTGGCAGAGGCGAGGAACAACGATACGAGGTACAAGGTGTGTGTGAGTGACAAAGCGTGGCAGAGGCGAGGAACAACGATACGAGGTACAAGGTGTGTGTGAGTGACAAAGCGTGGCAGAGGCGAGGAACAACGATACGAGGTACAAGGTGTGTGTGAGTGACAAAGTGTGGCAGAGGCGAGGAACAACGATACGAGGTACAAGGTGTGTGAGTGACAAAGTGTGGCAGAGGCGAGGAACAACGATACGAGGTACAAGGTGTGTGTGAGTGACAAAGTGTGGCAGAGGCGAGGAACAACGATACGAGGTACAAGGTGTGTGTGAGTGACAAAGCATGGCAGAGGCGAGGAACAACGATACGAGGTACAAGGTGTGTGTGAGTGACAAAGTGTGACAGAGGCGAGGAACAACGATACGAGGTACAAGGTGTGTGTGAGTGACAAAGTGTGGCAGAGGCGAGGAACAACGATACGAGGTATAAGGTGTGTGTGAGTGACAAAGCGTGGCAGAGGCGAGGAACAACGATACGAGGTACAAGGTGTGTGTGAGTGACAAAGCGTGGCAGAGGCGAGGAACAACGATACGAGGTACAAGGTGTGTGTGAGTGACAAAGCATGGCAGAGGCGAGGAACAACGATACAAGGTACAAGGTGTGTGTGAGTGACAAAGTGTGACAGAGGCGAGGAACAACAATACGAGGTACAAGGTGTGTGTGAGTGACAAAGTGTGGCAGAGGTGAGGAACAACGATACGAGGTACAAGGTGTGTGTGAGTGACAAAGTGTGGCAGAGGCGAGGAACAACGATACGAGGTACAAGGTGTGTGTGAGTGACAAAGCATGGCAGAGGCGAGGAACAACGATACGAGGTACAAGGTGTGTGTGAGTGACAAAGTGTGACAGAGGCGAGGAACAACAATACGAGGTACAAGGTGTGTGTGAGTGACAAAGCATGGCAGAGGCGAGGAACAACGATACGAGGTACAAGGTGTGTGTGAGTGACAAAGCATGGCAGAGGCGAGGAACAACAATACGAGGTACAAGGTGTGTGTGAGTGACAAAGCGTGGCAGAGGCGAGGAACAACGATACGAGGTACAAGGTGTGTGTGAGTGACAAAGTGTGGCAGAGGCGAGGAACAACGATACGAGGTACAAGGTGTGTGTGAGTGACAAAGTATGGCAGAGGCGAGGAACAACGATACGAGGTACAAGGTGTGTGTGAGTGACAAAGTGTGACAGAGGCGAGGAACAACAATACGAGGTACAAGGTGTGTGTGAGTGACAAAGCATGGCAGAGGCGAGGAACAACCATACGAGGTACAAGGTGTGTGTGAGTGACAAAGTGTGGCAGAGGCGAGGAACAACGATACGAGGTACAAGGTGTGTGTGAGTGACAAAGTGTGGCAGAGGCGAGGAACAACGATACGAGGTACAAGGTGTGTGTGAGTGACAAAGCGTGGCAGAGGCGAGGAACAACGATACGAGGTACAAGGTGTGTGTGAGTGACAAAGCATGGCAGAGGCGAGGAACAACGATACGAGGTACAAGGTGTGTGTGAGTGACAAAGTGTGGCAGAGGCGAGGAACAACGATACGAGGTACAAGGTGTGTGTGAGTGACAAAGCATGGCAGAGGCGAGGAACAACGATACGAGGTACAAGGTGTGTGTGAGTGACAAAGTGTGGCAGAGGCGAGGAACAACGATACGAGGTACAAGGTGTGTGTGAGTGACAAAGCATGGCAGAGGCGAGGAACAACGATACGAGGTACAAGGTGTGTGTGAGTGACAAAGTGTGATAGAGGCGAGGAACAACGATACGAGGTACAAGGTGTGTGTGAGTGACAAAGCATGGCAGAGGCGAGGAACAACGATACGAGGTACAAGGTGTGTGTGAGTGACAAAGCATGGCAGAGGCGAGGAACAACGATACGAGGTACAAGGTGTGTGTGAGTGACAAAGTGTGGCAGAGGTGAGGAACAACGATACGAGGTACAAGGTGTGTGTGAGTGACAAAGCATGGCAGAGGCGAGGAACAACGATACGAGGTACAAGGTGTGTGTGAGTGACAAAGTGTGGCAGAGGCGAGGAACAACGATACGAGGTACAAGGTGTGTGTGAGTGACAAAGTGTGGCAGAGGTGAGGAACAACGATACGAGGTACAAGGTGTGTGTGAGTGACAAAGTGTGGCAGAGGCGAGGAACAACGATACGAGGTACAAGGTGTGTGTGAGTGACAAAGTGTGGCAGAGGCGAGGAACAACGATACGAGGTACAAGGTGTGTGTGAGTGACAAAGCGTGGCAGAGGCGAGGAACAATGATACGAGGTACAAGGTGTGTGTGAGTGACAAAGCATGGCAGAGGCGAGGAACAACGATACGAGGTACAAGGTGTGTGTGAGTGACAAAGCGTGGCAGAGGCGAGGAACAACGATACGAGGTACAAGGTGTGTGTGAGTGACAAAGTGTGGCAGAGGCGAGGAACAACGATACGAGGTACAAGGTGTGTGTGAGTGACAAAGTGTGGCAGAGGCGAGGAACAACGATACGAGGTACAAGGTGTGTGTGAGTGACAAAGCGTGGCAGAGGCGAGGAACAACGATACGAGGTACAAGGTGTGTGTGAGTGACAAAGCGTGGCAGAGGCGAGGAACAACGATACGAGGTACAAGGTGTGTGTGAGTGACAAAGCGTGGCAGAGGCGAGGAACAACGATACGAGGTACAAGGTGTGTGTGAGTGACAAAGTGTGGCAGAGGCGAGGAACAACGATACGAGGTACAAGGTGTGTGTGAGTGACAAAGTGTTGCAGAGGCGAGGAACAACGATACGAGGTACAAGGTGTGTGTGAGTGACAAAGCGTGGCAGAGGCGAGGAACAACGATACGAGGTACAAGGTGTGTGTGAGTGACAAAGCGTGGCATAGGCGAGGAACAACGATACGAGGTACAAGGTGTGTGTGAGTGACAAAGCGTGGCAGAGGCGAGGAACAACGATACGAGGTACAAGGTGTGTGTGAGTGACAAAGTGTGGCAGAGGCGAGGAACAACGATACGAGGTACAAGGTGTGTGTGAGTGACAAAGTGTTGCAGAGGCGAGGAACAACGATACGAGGTACAAGGTGTGTGTGAGTGACAAAGCGTGGCAGAGGCGAGGAACAACGATACGAGGTACAAGGTGTGTGTGAGTGACAAAGCGTGGCAGAGGCGAGGAACAACGATACGAGGTACAAGGTGTGTGTGAGTGACAAAGTATGGCAGAGGCGAGGAACAACGATACGAGGTACAAGGTGTGTGAGTGACAAAGCATGGCAGAGGCGAGGAACAATGATATGAGGTACAAGGTGTGTGTGAGTGACAAAGCGTGGCAGAGGCGAGGAACAACGATACGAGGTACAAGGTGTGTGTGAGTGACAAAGCGTGGCAGAGGCGAGGAACAACGATACGAGGTACAAGGTGTGTGTGAGTGACAAAGCGTGGCAGAGGCGAGGAACAATGATACGAGGTACAAGGTGTGTGTGAGTGACAAAGCGTGGCAGAGGCGAGGAACAATGATACGCGAGTTGAATCTGCCAAATGTCGACTGGCGAAGTGTTTGGAACCACTCTATGTATACAGAAATAAACGTTTGATGTTTAGCTGCTGTGTAGGTGTTTATTCTGGTAGCTTTTAAGGATTCTTTCGTTTCACGTTGAGGTAGCTAGCTAACAGGTAGATGGCGCTGTATATTTCACTATTATATCACATATATACAACAGTGTATATATTATATCTCTATATATAACAGTGATACTGTAATACCAGCTACAGTTGTATAAAAATCGTGTATATATTATATCTATATATCCCTATATATACAATGGTGATATTGTAATGTCAGCTACAGATGTATAGAAATATTGTATATATTATATTTATATATACAGCAGTGTAATATAATCTATATATAGAGCGGTGTAAAATATTATATCTGTATATACAGTAGTATAATATATATCTATATATACAGCAGTGTAATATATTATATCTATATATAGAGAGCAGTGTAATATATAATATACTAGTAGTTTAGCCCGGCGTTGCTCGGGTTTGTTCATTTGCTATGAAAAGTTACATACAGGTAAACGTGGCTTGAAAGCAGTTGAACCGGTTATTAAGCTCCATAGCTCCAACACCTCCAACATCTATAGCACCTCTTTGTAGACGATATTGCATTCCTCCTCCCTACACGGGAACAGGCAACATAAAGTTGGCCATGGGAGAAGCATGGCTCCCCCAAATGGATGCCTGCCACCCACAATGTTTGCCCTTGTGACTTGTTAATGGACATGGCAAAACATGGTCTCACCGGGAATTGGGATCGCCGGAAATCGAACAGGGTATCTGATGCCGAGGGGAAAAGGTTCATCCTTGGAATGAAATCATTCTCCCCTCTCCAGCACCCCATTACAATAGTGGTCTCAATCAAGTGGTGCGTCAGTGACTTGACGACCATGCGAGTACTGTTGCACTACTTTGGTGGACGCAAGTTCCTTATTAGCATAATGGGACAGCCAACCCTAAGCTTAAGAATGTGAGGTGGGAGCCCTGGGGGCTCAAGGGAATTTAATAATTCAACCGGATAATTAACGATATCGTCGGGGTCTGACGTCCAGTCGATAGATTTGAAGAAGTGCTCTTTACCAGGAATCTTCTCAATCAGCTGCTCATTAATAAAATTAACCATGGTATTTTTCGGAGCAAGGATGGCTCTTTCGCTGAGCCAATCGAGGTTTTTAAAGTTAGATGAGACATTAGGAAAAACTGCTTCCCAAAGGTCAGAAGGGCTGCTCACAATGTTGCACAGGGAGTCGATTGCTATGCCGCCCTTGTCATCCGCAGGGACCTTGCCCTCACCAAGTGCTAAAATGTTCTGAGCAAATGCTGCAGACATGTTGTCACCATGCAAATGAGCACGCATATTTGTGCTCAGGTACAAACTCTTCACCTGGAGCCACAACATGGACGACTTAAGGCAGGCACGCACTTCATCAGCTCTTGCCCCTTTGGGGATGACAGGCAGCGTTTGCCAAAAATCCCCTGATAGCAGAAGGGTTACGCCACCCATAGGAGCCATAGAATCCCTAATGTCTTTCAGGGTCCTGTCCAATGACTGAAGGGCACCCTTTTGTGCCATTGTGCACTCATCCCAAACAATGAGGCAACATTTGTTGAGAACCAGAGCTTCGTGTGAACTCTTGCTGATATTGCATGTTGGTGTCTCAGTTTTTACTAAATCCAAGGGGAATTTAATGGTTGAATGTGCTGTCCTGCCTCCCGGCAGCAAAGTAGCAGCGATCCCGGACGATGCAACGGCCAACGCAATTTTTTTCTCCTGACGAATCTTAGCGAGAATCAATTTCGTTACAAAAGTTCTTCCGGTACCCCAGGAGCATCGAGAAAGTAAATACCCTCAGTCTGATTTTGAACCGCGTCAATGATAGTTAAATAGGCCAACCTTTGGTCCGACAGAAGTTTGGGCTCATTTTCCTCTAAGTATTGGGAAAGAGATTCGATGTCAAATTCTGTTTCCCGCAACAAATCCGTGGCCAACGTGTTAGCTTCCTCTCTGACAGTTGACGGCAAGCCATACATCGCCAACTCACTCCCACCCATGTCGAGGAGGGCGTCCTTGATATCAATGAGTGCCCTTTTGTAGATAATGTCGCTGTACCCAACTTCCACTGAAGGATATTGCAGATGAGCCAGGCGCAGGAAGTCCTCAGACATGAAGTCTCTGTACCTGACCCATAAAGATTTGGGATCACCCAATTCACACTTTTGCAGCAAAATGGCAAAGAGTTCCCGTAGACCTTTAGGCGATTTCAACAAAGCACCTTCTGCTAAAGTGGAATCCCATTGCGAATCATCTTCCAAAAGACCACGCTTAAAGCAGGCTTCCCGGTACGTATCACATATTTCTCCATCAACAGTTTTGAGGTCCTGAAAACTGTGGGCCTACAACTTCATGCAGAAGAAGGCAGAGATGAAAGCACTCATGCTGACTTGGGAGCACAGTGTAAACCCTTCCAAAACAGCTGTCAAATTTTACACCAGGATGTCTTTCAACAGCCTAACCTGACTTTCTTCACACCCAAGTGTTTTTCGACCATATAAAGTAGGATGCTGGGGGGTACACAATTGTTTGCGCAAATGTATCGAACTGGCAAAGTTTGAAGAAACCCGTCAGAGTGTCTCTTTCGGATCGGCGGCCAACTTGGCGGCAGTTTGGTCCGTAAAGTAAACCCTTTGCTCATTTTCCAAATGTACCGCAAGCTGTACGATGGCGGGGTGCCGTTGGTGTAGGGGTAAACCAAATAGGCGCCAAAAAGCTTCATTGCTACTGATGTACCACCCCATCAGGTATTCTGTGACCTCGTCCCTGCTATTTTCAGCTTGAAATGCGAACATTGCAGCATCAGAGACCTTATTTACATATTTGCATATGTATTTTATCGACTTGACGGAGTTGCAAAACTCAACGTTGATGTGGGCGTTGAACATCTTCAAGAGAACAGGGCAGTAAGGGACTACCCATCTATTGTTGACTTGACCTCCCTTTACTGTTGTGGTGAAGCCACCGTTCTCGGGCCGTCTTCGCCTGTACAGGGGGTACCCGTCACCACCAGTCTGAGTCAGTTCAACAAATTTTTTTGGGTATCCCTTACTGCACGACCCCCCCTTTCAGACACGTGTGATGCTCATTAGGACCCGACGCACACGGACCATGTTACCTTTGACGATGTCATGTAATTCCTGGTCAGTTGCTGGGTTAGGGATTTCAGCCAAAATGAAGCTGTCTATGGCATTTGAATTTATTTTATCAGCTAACCAAATCAAAATGTGAGCATTTGGCAGCCCTCGTTTTTGCCATTCGACGGTGAACATGTCACATTTTACAGCCCCAAATACCTGACCCTTTTTGATTAAAGCCATGAGTTTAGCCAGTTTCAGTCTGAACACTCTGGCAATGAGGTCATGTCTGTTCGAATAATTTTGCCCAGGAAAATGTCTATAGCATTAATCTGTTATATGAAGTGTTATTTTGTGGGTTGTTATTTGCAATAAGCCGATTGAAAATGCCGCAGATAAGCCGTATGTCAATACGGAACGCTCAATACAGAACGCTCCACTGCAGTGTTGTCATATAGGGAGTAAAGAGCGACAGAGAGAGTAAAGCAGTTAAATTATAGACAGAGGGAATATACGGAACGTTCCATTTGATCATACACATTGTTTCTCTCTCTGCAGTGTTGTCATATAGGGAGTGAAGAGCGACAGAGAGTAAAACAGTTAAATTATAGAGAGGGGGAATGATCATGATCGATTTTTGCCCTTATTGTTGATGGATTTGAAATTTCTTTGCTTCATCACCTTTTCCTGACCAAAAGCAATAATTGTCCCGACTTTGAATAGAATCTGTTGGAAATTGTGGTCATGAATCCCAACATGGTGTGGTGTGGTATGATATGGTGAGGGGGGGGGGGGACAACAACGTTAGATTAATGTTAACAATACACATGTAGCATCCACATGTGATGAATTTTAACATTACATGTAGCATCCATCTACAGGTTATTAAGTTAAGACTGAGGTGTAATCATATGAAAAGGTCAATTTAAAACTACACTGAGATCCTGCTTAAAATGATGGTCAATGAAGATTAGGGTTTAATTTTAGGGTTGGGGTAATGTTTAGAGTTTAGTTTTATGGTTGGGGTAATGTTTAGAGTTTAGTTTTATGGTTGGGGTAAAGTTTAGGGTTTAGTTTAAGGGTTGGGGTAATGTTTATATTTAGATTTAGCTTGGTTTGGTTTAGATTTAGAGTTTAGGGTTGGGGCTAGATTTAATTTTAAGTTTAATTTAGTTTTAGTTTCCAAATCCCAGGAAAAAAAAATTGATTCAGAGGAACTAAAAGGTCAGATTAGTTGATAGCACTCAAAAGGAGACCGAAGAAAAATCTTTCGGGTATATATCTACAAAACAACAATGGTTTTTCCCCCCGCTTTACCCCTCCTTTTTTCTAGAACAACTAATCATTTCCAACTGGTTTGGAGGTCATATTCGTTGATAACATACGAAAAATCTTAGAGAAAAATCTGGGGTTAAACGAGAGAAGTGCATCCACCTAAGTTTTCCATGAAGAGAGAGTCAATAACAAACATCTTGGAGATCAGATTAGTTGATAACACATGAAAAAACGATGAGGAAAAAATGTTGGGTGTTATGTGGTGTGGAGTAGTGTGGTGTGTTTTTATGTGGTGTGGAGTAGTGTGGTGTGATGTAGTGAGGTGTGGTGTGTTGTGTTGTGGTGTTATGTGGTGTGGAGTAGTGTGGTATGTTCTTATGTGGAGTAGTGAGGTGTTTTTATGTGGTGTGTTGTGTTGTGGTGTTATATGGTGTGGAGTAGTGTGGTATGTTTTTATGTGGTGTGATGTAGTGAGGTGTGTTGTGTTGTGGTGTGGAGTAGTGTGGTGTGTTCTTATGTGGTGTGATGTAGTGAGGTGTGTTGTGTTGTGGTGTTATGTGATGTGGAGTAGTGTGGTGTGGTGTGATGTGATGCGGTGCAGTGTTATGTGGTGTGGTGCAGTGTGGTGCGGTGCAGTGTGGTGTTGTGCAGTGTGGTGCGGTGAGGTTCTTCATCTTTATCTTTCTCTTCTTCATCTTTGTATTCATCTTCTTTGTTTTCTCTTCCATCTAAACAAAAGAAAATATATATATAAAACATATATGTAGCCAATCTCTCAGACTTTTACAAAGCTCCAGGGAGATAAATTTAATATAAGTGGTGTGTTCCTGAACAGAGATACGACAAAATAGCTTAAAAGATATATATATATACATATATATATATATATATATATATATATATATATATATATATATATATATATATATATATATATATATATATACATATATATATATATATACATATATATATATATATACATATATATATATATATATATATATATATATATATATACATATATATATATATATACATATATATATATATATACATATATATATATATACATATATATATATATATATACATATATACATATATATATACATATATATATACATATATATATACATATATACATATATATATACATATATATATATATATATATATATATATATATATATATATATATATATATATATATAGATATATATAGATATATATATATATATAAATAAATATACACGGGTGTGTATGATTGTGTATAGAAGATTATATTAATAAAAGGAATTCCAACTTTGTCTGATTTACTCGTTTTATTTACAATCCTTTAAAATTATAATGGTATTAGAATGAAATAGTATGGTAGAATATTAAATGTTAAGTTTTAATTGAACAAGTAATTTCATGCTTTCACAATCTTCAGGTTCATATTCTGTGGTGACAGTCAAGTTTGCAATTTTCAACTGTAATGAGATGGATAAATTTTGTGCCTTATATACAGTGAAAAGCGGCTACAGAATGCTAAATTTTGCAAACTGTATTTCAACCAACCGGTGTGAAGTTTCACTGGATTACTGAAGCTGATTGGTTTAGGTGTCACGGTTGGTTGAGCATGTCTAACGACTTCTATTTGGCCCTATCCAAAGCATCAATTGTTTTGCTATGTTTAGAAATGATGAGAATAGCATTTTCTAGGGTTTTTATACCCCTAAGAATTATTATTGTTCATTTAGCTTGGGTTGGAATTTTGAAAAATATTCCCAAATGCAAATATGAACTGCAAAAGCAGAAATCTAATTTACTGCATTAAATGCTCGAATTGTGAAGAACTATGTCGGTCAAACTGGAATTCACTATTGGAACGTGCACGGGTGCACCGACAGCAAATCAGAGACCCAAATGTCCGTCAGATACCCCTGAGTAACCATCTAGCAACATATGGTCAGAAAATATTTATAATATTTCCATTCTACAAATTACACAGGCCAAGTGAAATCAAGAGAAAAATCAAAGAAAAGAATTTTATTGATAAATTCCAACCCATGCTAAATGAACAATAATAATTCTTAGGGGTATAAAAACCCTAGAAAATGCTATTTACATCATTTCTAAAAATAGCAAAACAATTGATGCTTTGGATAAAGCCAAATAGAAGTCGTTAGACATGCTCAACCAACCATGACGCCTAAACCAATCAACTTCAGTAATCCAGTGAAACTACACACCGATTGGTCGAAATACAGTTTGCAAAATTTAGCATTCTGTAGCTGCTTTTCACTGTATATAAGGCACAAAATATATCCATCTCATTACAGTTGAAAATTGCAAACTTGACTGTCACCACAGAATATGAACCTGAAGATTGCGAAAGCATGAAAGTACTTGCTCAATTAACACTTAACATTTAATATTCTATCATACTATTTCATTCTAATACCATTATAATGTTAAAGGATTGTAAATAAAACGAGTAAATCAGAGAAAGTTGGAATTCCTTTTATTAATATATATATACATATATATATATATATATATTATAAAATAACAGGAGGCTGCACTGGTGTAATTCCTTAAATGTTTATTATACTATGAACATTTCAATGACCAGGTTCAGTATGAATCCAGTGACATCATCAGGTATTCCGAAATTTAACAAAGGAATATAATAGACACAATCCAAGGGGCTGAAAAGCAGAGAGATGCCCAAGATGAGAAGGCAGCCAAAAAATTAGCAGTTGTAGTCCGGGTGGCCGCCAAACGGAATGACCAGTTCTATCCAGTGATGAACCAACGAACCTAAATTAAACGTTCTGTTAAATGTTTTTCCATTCTTGAAAAAATTCTTTATAACTATTCGCTGGACATTCAATATCTATTGCGATTGTCGCATATAATACAGTTGCGGGTGTGTACGTGATCGCTGTGGGTGTATAAGTGCCCGTATGAATCACCCCTGCGCGAAACAAGGACATGGGTGAGGGCAGCGACTACAGGTTGAGAGGGTGGCGACAAGGCGCGAGTGGTTCAATCATACAACCGCTTACCTCCTACAGTAGTAATTCCGATTTAAGAAACAACTTTGATTGACAGGTAACAAATGAAGGGAACCACATATAGGATGGCCATGAGTGGCCAAAAATACCAATGACGTGTACAATTCTTGACCACTCATAGAATGACAACAACAGGATCTAAGCTGTTTCATTCATGAGAAATCATCAGGAGCTTCCTGATGATTTCTCACGAATGAAACAGTTCTAGTCCTGTAGAAGCTTTATCATATTAAATATATATATATAAAAATATATAACAAAGAAGGTGGTAAGATATCAGGTGGACCATAACGCACCAGAGTACTCGATACTTTGGGTAGTAGAGTGGGTAATAGGAAAAGAGTCAGGAACCCAACAGCTGAGCTCTTGCTGTTTCGACAGCTAGATCAGTTCGAACCTAGCTGTCGAAATGGCTGCAGCTCAGCCGTCAGGTTCCTGACTCTTTTCCTTATATATATATATATATATATATATATATATATATATATAGAGAGAGAGAGAGAGAGAGAGAGAGAGAGAGAGAGAGTGGGAATTCCTGAAAGTTAACCTGTTGAAGGCTGCTGATGAAATCTGTGGCTGGAGCAGACAGTTAGATAGGAGGAGAGTGACATGGTGGTGGAACAGTAAGGTGGAGGGGTCCATCAAGGGAAAAAAGGAGACTTGGAAAGAATGGCAGGATGGGGGTAGTAGAGAAGTCCCAGATAGTAAACCAAGTAATACAGAATGGGGTTATACCAAATGACTAGTGTAGCATTATCATCGTCAAATGTTACAAGGGCAAAGGAGACGCCCTGGATAGAGGAAACTATAGGGGAATTAAGTTAGTTGACCAGGTCATGAAAGTCGCAGAAAGAGTTCTTACTCAACTGATTAGAGACTGAATTGATCTAGATGAAATGCAGTTTGGGTTTGTGCAGGTAAAAGCACTATGGATGTTCTTTTCTTTGTATGGCTACTACAGAAGAAGTACCTTGCTGAAAGTAAACCCCTTTTGTTGGCTTGCACAGAGTCCCACGCACCTTAATCTGGTAGGCTCTTAGAAAACTAGGAGTAGATGAATAGCTTGTGAGAGCTATACAAGCCATGTATAGAGGAACAGTCAGCAAGGTTAGAATTAACAATGAATATAGTGAAGAATTTAGCTACATCAAGTGCAGCAACATAAGATTCTTCGCAGATGATTCCAAACTCCAAAGGGTCATCAATGAGGTGGGTGATTGGACTTGCCTTCAGTCAGACCTACTGGCTTTTATCCAATGGGCATAAAAGAACAATATGCTGTTGAATGAGGATAAGTTTGAATTAATCCACTTTGGAAAAAGGATACCCTGAAACTCCCATACTCTCTTCCTTCGGGTGAAACTCTAGTGGCATCCAACGACATCAGAGACCTGGGAGTAATTGTGGACAACAACATAAGCTGGGCCACTCATATAAACAGCAAAGTTGACATGGCCCGCAGAATGTGTTCCTGGATTCTCAGAACCTTCCAGTCGAGAGATATCCACACTGTTATCCTTCTCTTCTCCACTTTTGCTCGACTCCACCTTGAATACTGTTGTTCACTGTGGTCACCCCACACGAAACAAAGTATCATGAAAGTTGAAGCACCCTAAATATCGATTACAAAAAAGATAAATGGCATGACAGGCCTTGACTATTGGAGTTGATTGGAAAAGCTCAAACTTTATTCTTTCCAACGTCGCCGTGAGCGCTACATTATCTACATGATGTGGAAAATATTCCATCAGCTTTGTCAAAATGATGTTGGCATCACCTTAAAACTACACCCAAGGATTGGGCCCCGTGCTATCCGCCCACGACAAAAATCTCCCACTTATCTCATAACAACAATACGGCACAATTGTTTCCCCTCAATTGGCCCTGCACTCTTTAACATTACACCAAAACACATCAAAGCAGAGACAGATCCCATCAAGTTCAAGAAGTCTTTGGACAAATCCCTTCAAGAAATCCCGGATAAGCATCCTACACCCGGATATACCTCCGTAAACAATAACTCTCTGCTCAAGTGGGCCATGGTGCCCAAACCCTGATTTGCAAACTTCGCCAGGTGGTGCTATTAAGTTAGACATGGCCTGGGCCAATACTGGCTGAAACCTATCAAAGTTATATATATACATACATATATCCATATACACACATATATATATATATATATATACACACATACATATACATATATACATATATACATACATATACACATATATATACATATATATATATATACATATATATATATATATATATATACATATATACACATACATATATATACACATACATATATATATATATATATATATATATATATATATATATACATGGTGGCTGCCAACTCGTTTTCGAGTACGGCCACTACCTTATATCCATGT
>OZ024742.1:371998682-372001182 GCA_964016885.1 Eledone cirrhosa
TTAAGCCAATTAAATTAAATTTTTAGGTTAACCAAATTAATTTACGAAGTATATATTAGTAATATTTAAAAGTTTTTCACAATTTATGATTACACAATATTTTATAATCTCATCTGTAGTAGAATTTTAATTAAATTAAATTTATAGGTTAACTAACATTTAAATTAAATTATATATTAATTTCTAAAATAATGTTATTAATTAGGTTTATAATATTTAAATGTTTTTCTTAGTTTATGATTACACGATATAATTAATTCCTGTCGTTTATTTAATAGGATATCCTTAGATTTCATTATTTCAAATAGTTCTTGGGAACATAATCTACATTCATTTCTATTATTTTGATAAGGGGTGGCTCTTTTGAGCACACTCCAGGTCATATCATATTCTATATTCTTATTTTTATAACTATTGATTTTTTCTGCTAGAGATGTTGTATTAGCCAGTGCGGCATTTTAAAAACTATGTTTGTGGGTATTAAACCTTACCTTAAAATTGTTAGAAGTAGCTCCTATATATGAGCAAATAGAATCTTTAGTTTTAACATTACATTTATAAACTATGTTGTTAACAAGACAATTTCCTTTTAATGGGCAGTTTGCTTTGTTTCTACAGTTACAACCTTTCGTTAATTCTGTATTTGAGGAGATATTATGGTTAGTTTGATGTATTGGTGGTATACTTATGGTATTCTTACATTTATATGCATTATAGGCACTTATATTTTGTTTTATGTTATTGGTTGTTGAGTATGAGAATTTAACTGTAGACCTATTTAAGATTTGATGGTATTTGTGGTTTGGCGGGAAGTTTTTCTCTAGGATATAAAAAAATTTTTTAGCAATATTATCCTTAATTTGTAAATTAAATGGAGCATTATACCAAGTAACTCGTCTATTACGGTTTCTATGTTGTTTATTATTTTTATAGGTTGTATCGTGATGTTTACTAGGAGGATTAATGTTAATGATCTCACCACGCACATTTTTAGTTAGATTTATAGATTTAGGTGTTTTATCTTGTTTATTAGGAGTTTTATTATTAACATTTATTAGAGTTGTATGATGAGTAGTTTTTTGAGAGTTACTATACTTTATATTAGAAGAGTTGTTGGTATTTTGGGGTATAGTGTGGGTGGCATTTAGGTGTGTACTTTTCATTTGGTGTTTGTTGGTAATATTAGGTTGTATGTTTATAGTATTTTTAGTAGAAGGTATATATTCTAATCTATTTTTGTGGCCACTTCTATCTAGAGCTTCGTTATAGAAGGTCGCATTTTTATCAAATACATCTTGGTTAGAAGAAAGGTTAGAAATTCTAAGTGATATATTATATGCAAGGTTTTTAAGGATAGATTTAGGGTGATTAGATTGTGAGTGTATGTAGTGTAAGTTTTGGTTGGGTTTATGGTAAGGTTGGTAGATACCCGTAGCTAAGTCTAAAGTTATATCTAGGAAATTTACTACTTTACTTGTTTTTTCAAAAGTAATATGAAGACTATAATAGTCTTTAAGGAAAGTTCTAATATGCTTTTTGTTTTTTTCTATTTCTGAAAGGCTAAGGTTGTTGGAAAGAAGAAGACAGTCATCTCCTTTTCAACATAAATGCCTCCTTTCCCCACCTTAAAGGTGGTTTATATCGCGGTCTAGGATTTTTTTGCTGATTCTCCCTATGTCGGACTTCGTTGGGTTAATAAGCCTGATAGAGGGTTTACGGTCAAAATCGGATTTATGGTCCTTCAGTGTGAAGTATGGTGTCCGTGGGTCTAGAGGTTCCGTGCGGTCGGCGACCCCGATGCTGTTTTCGACGGACCAACTCCTAAACAAGAAAGATGAACTGGTCACTGCATGTAAACATAGATTGCGTAGGACTTACCTCGCCCTCAAACCCCATAATGACCCGGGGGGGGGGGGGGGTAGACTAGGGCTATAACACCCCACTTGCCGATTTTGCAATGGGTAACCCCTGCTTGCCAAGGAAGACGTAAGATCTTCTTTGTATTCTTTTATCGCTTCCTTTATTTCCTTCCCCCCTCTCTCATTAGTCCTTCTACCCCAGCTCTTCTCCTTTGTCGGCGTCTTTTCTCGCCCACCCGAGGCTGCCCTTTGGCCCCATGTAGCCTTAGTACCCCCACCCCCTCCCCTAGTCTATGATAGATTTGGCGGACTCCGCCCTTTATAGCAGTTGGCTTAGACCCCGGATACTTGCCCCCTTTTTCCGACCGCTCCCACTATTCTCGGTGCCCTCTATATTTCTTAGTGGCACTAATGCCTTATTTTTTCGTTTCAGTATTTCTTGCTTCGCTTTTCTTCTGGGCGGGGTGGATTCTGAATTTATTTCTCCGTATTCTACCTTTATTTCGTACGAACTTTCATGTAGCTTGTTTTAGATCTTTTAGAGTTAGCATTAGTATATATTTTTCTCGGGACTCAGAATTATTATCTCGTACAAGTTCACTTTGCTGCACTGGGTCGTTGCTGGCCCGGGATGGAAACCT
>OZ024742.1:372011182-372013682 GCA_964016885.1 Eledone cirrhosa
ACAACAGCTACAACAACAACATCAACAACAGCAACAACAACAACAACGACAACAACAGTGTGAACCACTCCTTGATTCATCAACAATGGCCGATCTACTAAATGAAACTATTGACCCCCCAGTAGCCTCTGTCTCACAGCATGAAACGCCACATCCTTTCTCTGGCCCAGCAGTCCAATCATCACCACTGCCAACATCTCTGCCTACTACTACTACTACTACTACAACATTTTTGTCTACTGCTATGTCAAGGAATTTACCTTCTAATGCCAGAACAAGAACTCTCCCTCCCACAGTCCACAAAGGTCGTCAAATCCTACCCAAACCATCATCTACACCTCTCACAACACCCACACCCACATACCCACCCACTCGAAACCCCATCATTTGCCGCTACTCTCTACGCTATAGAATATGTACGGATAGTGGCTGCAAATTCACCCATTTACCTAGGACAAAACGATCTATCCCCACAAACAGCCACCACCATAATACATACTCTAATTTAACACCAACACAACCACCAATAACTCAAACAAGGAATCCACAAATCTGCCGTTTTTCCCTGCGAGACAGATTGTGTTTAGACCGGGATTGTCCCTTTACCCATCTCCCGGGGACCCGTCGGATAAATGAAAATAAAATTAAAAATAAAAGCAAAAACAAAAACCATAACCTACATAAAAATAACCACTACCACAGTCACCAACAGTCTTCTAAACAGGAAACTTCTTCCTCTTTTTTAGCCATAATGATTCTGGCAAAAGAACTGGAAAAAAACATTCGAGCTATCACCCAGCACCACCCTCCACTATCACCCCACTGCACAAACTCCCATTGCTGCCATTAACAAACAAACAAATTAACAACACACCAAAACAATTAAAACCATCCACTCTCGCCTCTACATTTTTGCTTAACGCCCAAGGCATCAGCCCTTCCACCAATACTCAAAAATGGAAGATCAAATTCCTGGAGGACTGGATTGATGTCCATCCAAACCACATCCCTTTCTTCGTCCTCACTGAAACCCATCTTAGTAACCTCCACTTGGAAGCCGAGGTGAAAGTGAAAAATTTCAAAGCCATCCGTGCTGATCGCGCTGGCAGAAGAAAGGGCGGAACTGCCATTTATGTCCATAATTCTTTCTCAACAGAGGCTATGAACATATTCACTAATGGATACTGTGAGGCAGTCACTGTATTCAGTCAAACCAACAACCTATTAGTAGTTGGGCTCTATAGGCCACCCCAAACGCCTGTACCATGCTTCAAGGAATGCCTCAACAGCATAAAGTGTTTCATCCAAGAGTGTCACCCTGATAACATCTTAATGATGGGGGACTTCAACCTCCCCGGAGTTGACTGGTCCACAAACACCCTGCCACCAGGTTCTTCTGCCTCAACCTCTGACAGGGAAGCTGTGGAATCGCTTCTTGACTTCATGGATGATTTCTTCCTATCCCAACTAGTGCTCGAACCAACGAGGTGCCACAAAAACGTCCTAGACTTAATTTTCAGCAATCACACTGACAATATCCACAATATTGCAGTGGAGAAAACTCTACTCTCTGATCATGACATCGTTCTCTGTGATCTGAGATTCCACCGTCCAATATACAAACCCAATGTCATCTCTCCTGTCCATCCGTTTGACGCTATGGATTTCCACAATGCAAACTGGGAAGCGATCAGTCATGATCTTGCACATGTCGACTGGTCCTTCACGCACACTCATACACCCACTAACATCAAAAAGTCCTGGCAGACATTTGTGGACACTGTTACAAACATATGTGCTAAACACACCCCATTAAGAACTATAAACAAATCTAAGAGCAGAATCCCTAGAAATAGAAAAACGCTCATCAGAAAAATTAAGAGAACGAACAAAAAAATCAACAAGCTGAAATACTGTCAGCAGCAACACATCAACTTGACTGCCATTTCATCACTAGAGATTAAAAAACATAACCTCCAAAACAACATAATGTCCCTCATCAACAATCAGAGAAGAGCTGAAGAGGCCTGGGCCATTGAGAAGATCAAACTCAATCCCAAAGTGTTCTTTTCATTTGCAAAAAAACACAAAATCACTGGCTCTACTGTTGGCCCTCTAATTGATGAAAATGGCACTCTTCAAGACAATGCTAAAACCATGGGTGAGATACTGCAGAAACAATACTGCTCTGTTTTCAGCAATCCTGATATGGCCGATCTGGGCTGTATCGGCGATGTTACTCCCCATTACACCTTATCGGACATAACGTTTGGCGCCCCTGATGTCTTGGCGGCAATAAAGGAAATCAAGCATAATTCAGCAGTAGGTCCCGATAGGTTCCCTGCTTGTGTCTTGAAGGCGTGTCAACACCAACTTGCTTCTCCTCTTGCCAATCTGTGGCGGAACTCACTGGATGCTGGATATGTGCCAGAAAACCTTCTATCCCAGTCTGTTGTCCCAGTTTTCAAAAAGGGAAACAAATCCCTTGCCGTGAATTACC
>OZ024742.1:372018682-372023682 GCA_964016885.1 Eledone cirrhosa
AAAATTTATTTCTCTGTCATTGGATACACGATATTATTTTGTTATATTTTATCTGTAAAAGAGTTATAATAAAAGGTTTAAATAAATTAAAATTAATCTATAAATTAAATTACTAAGTATATATTAGTAATATTTAAAGGTTTTTCACAATTTATGATTACATAATATTTTATATTCTCATCTGTAATAAAATATTAATTAAATTAAATTTATATGTTAACTAACATTTAAATTAAATTATATATTAATTTCTAAAATAATGTTATTAATTAGGTTTATAATATTTAAATGTTTTTTTTAGTTTATGATTACACGATATAATTAATTCCTGTCGTTTATTTAATAAGATATCCTTAGACTTCATTATTTCAAATAGTTCTTGGGAACATAATCTACATTCATTTCTATTATTTTGATAAGGGGTGGCTCTTTTGAGCACACTCCAGGTCAAATCATATTTTATATTCTTATTTTTATAACTATTGATTTTTTCTGCTAGAGATGTTGTATTAGCCAGTGCGGCATTTTTAAAACTATGCTTGTGGGTATTAAACCTTGTCTTAAAATTGTTAGAGGTAGCTCCTATATATGAGCAAATAGAATCTTTAGTTTTAACATTACATTTATAGACTATGTTGTTAACAAGACAATTCCCTTTTAATGGGCAGTTTGCTTTGTTTCTACAGTTACATCCTTTCGTTAATTCTGTATTTGAGGAGATATTATGGTTAATTTGATGTACTGGTGGTATACTTATGGTTTTCTTACATTTATATGCATTATATGCACTTATATTTTGTTTTATGTTATTTGTTGTAGAGTATGAGAATTTAACTGTAGACCTATTTAAGATTTGATGGTATTTGTGGTTTGGCGGGAAGTTTTTCTCAAGGATATAAAAAAATTTTTTAGCAATATTATCCTTAACTTGTAAATTAAAAGGAGCATTATACCAAGTAACCTGTCTATTACGGTTTCTATGTTGTTTATTATTTTTATTATTTTTATAGGTTGTATCGTGATTTTTACTAGGAGGATTAATGTTAATGATCTCACCACAACTATTTTTAGTTATATTTGTAGATTTAGGTGTTTTATCTTTTTTATTAGGAGTTTTATTATTAATATTTATTATAGTTGTATGATGAGTAGTTTTTTGAGAGTTACTATACTTTATATTAGAAGATTTAGTATTTTGGGGTATAGTGTGGGTGGCATTTAGGTGTGTACTTTTCATTTGGTGTTTGTTGGTAATATTATGTTGTATGCTTTCAGTATTTTTAGTAGAAGGTATATACTCTAATCTATTTTTGTGGCCACTTCTATCTAGAGCTTCGTTATAGAAGGTCGCATTTTTATCAAATACATCTTGGTTAGAAGAAAGGTTAGAAATTCTAAGTGATATATTATATGCAAGGTTTTTAAGGATAGATTTAGGGTGATTAGATTGTGAGTGTATGTAATGTAAGTTTTGGTTAGGTTTATGGTAAGGTTGGTAGATACCCGTAGCTAAATCTAAAGTTATATCTAGGAAATTTACTACTTTACTTGTTTTTTCAAAAGTAATATTAAGATTATAATAGTCTTTAAGGAAAGTTCTAATATGTTTTTTGTTTTTTTCGATTTCTGAAAGGCTAAGGTTGTTAGAAAGAAGAAGACAGTCATCACGATATAAACCACCTTTGAGGTGGGGAAAAGAGGCATTTATGTTGAAAAGGAGAAAGAGGCCCACAAGATCAGTAATTTGGGCGGAATCGCTTGAACCCATAGTAATATCAAAAAGATTACTGTATGTGTTTCTGGTCCAGTATTCATTCTGAAATTCAATAAGTGTTAGTCTAGCATGTGTAATAATGTTAATGTAAGAAAACCATAAGTATACCACCAGTACATCAAATTAACCATAATATCTCCTCAAATACAGAATTAACGAAAGGATGTAACTGTAGAAACAAAGCAAACTGCCCATTAAAAGGGAATTGTCTTGTTAACAACATAGTCTATAAATGTAATGTTAAAACTAAAGATTCTATTTGCTCATATATAGGAGCTACCTCTAACAATTTTAAGACAAGGTTTAATACCCACAAGCATAGTTTTAAAAATGCCGCACTGGCTAATACAACATCTCTAGCAGAAAAAATCAATAGTTATAAAAATAAGAATATAAAATATGATTTGACCTGGTGTGTGCTCAAAAGAGCCACCCCTTATCAAAATAATAGAAATGAATGTAGATTATGTTCCCAAGAACTATTTGAAATAATGAAGTCTAAGGATATCTTATTAAATAAACGACAGGAATTAATTATATCGTGTAATCATAAACTAAAAAAAACATTTAAATATTATAAACCTAATTAATAACATTATTTTAGAAATTAATATATAATTTAATTTAAATGTTAGTTAACATATAAATTTAATTTAATTAATATTTTATTACAGATGAGAATATAAAATATTATGTAATCATAAATTGTGAAAAACCTTTAAATATTACTAATATATACTTAGTAATTTAATTTATAGATTAATTTTAATTTATTTAAACCTTTTATTATAACTCTTTTACAGATAAAATATAACAAAATAATATCGTGTATCCAATGACAGAGAAATAAATTTTAGTATTATAGACCTAATTAATATACATTTTAGAAATATATTTATTATTTGGTTTTAGTTTTAATCAACCTAAAAATTTTAAATTTTAATTTTAATTTGCTTAAAATTAGTATCCTCATACAGACGAATTGCAGAATGTCATGTAATCATAGAATGGGATGCGTTTTGGATATATACCTAGTTAATATATTCTATGCAATTTTTTTTTTTTTTTTTTTTTTTTTTTTTGAAAAAGATATGTATATGTATACGTGTATGTGTATGTGTGTGTGTGTATGTGCATGTGTATGTATGTATATGTGTGTATATATATATATATATATATATATATATATATGTGTATATATGTGTGTGTGTATATGTATGTATATGTGTAAGTGTATGTATATGTATATGTATGCGTATTAATTTTGATTTCTATTTGCATATAATTATATTATGCTATTGATGAAATACAGTATCTGCTTTATGTATTGTATACCTAATTAACATATACTATTGAAATAAATATATAATTTTTAATTTAGTTAACATATAATTTATATTCTACTACCGATGTAATACTTTATTTTATATTTTTTTTCCCTATTACTAAATTCATTTCCTAATATTGATACCATAACGTTATTAACTTTAATTTAGTTATACTGTAATTAATAATCTACTACTGTTTGACTTCAAAATTCTGCTTCAAATATTATAAACCTAACTAATTTACACCTTAGAAATCAATATGTTGACTATCTTTGGTTTAGTTAACATATGATTAATGATATACTTATTTATTTTGAGATGCATAGTATTTCCTAACACTGAAAATATGTAAGAACATACATTGGATAAAAATACGGAAAATTTTCTATGTTTCTTGAAACATATATTTACTTTGATCCCCTTCTCCAAACCCCCCCTTTCCCCCATACTATTATCATCTGTATTTGTAAGCGTCTATGTATGAATATATATGTAGGTAGGTGTCTATATAGGTTTGGGTATTTATATCTAAATATAAAAATACATATATGCGCATGCAAATATGAATGTAAGATTGCGTGTGTATATATGAGGTTGTATATGTATGTATATATGTGTATATATGCATTATATATGTATGTGTATGTGAATGTGTATACGTATATGTGTATGTATGTGTATATATGTGTGTATATGTGTATGCATGTATATATAGGAATATATATATGTATATATATATGTATATGTATATGCGTGTGTATGTATATGTGTGTGTATGTGTGTTGTGTATATATATGTATGTCTCTCTATTTATATGTTTATCTTCGTATCTATGTGATATATGTATGTGTGTGTGTGCTTGTATGCATATGTATGTGTTTATGTGTATTTGTGTGTGTGGGTGTACATATGTGTGTGTGCGCACACACACATATATATATGTGAGTGTGTATATGTGTCTGTGTATATGTGTGTGTGTATATATGTATATATATATGTATATATATATATATATATATATATATATATATATATAGGTGTCTATGTGTGAATATATGTCTTTATTAGTATGTGTGTATTTATGTATGTATATGTTTATATGTATGTATGTATGTGTATGTATGTATGTATATATATGTATATATATATATATTTATATATATATATATATATATTATTCTTTATTATTATAATATAACTTATGTGTATGTATGTATAAGGGAGGTTGTGTACGTGTTTATAATATGTGTATATATAAGTGTAATTAATGTATATATATATATGCATGTCTGTTTTTTATGTGTGTGTATATATATATATATATATATATATATATATATACGTGTGTATATATATATATATATATATATGTGGGTGTTTGTATGTGTATTTATGGTGGTATGAGTGTGTGGATATCTATGTGTATGTGTATATATATATATATGTATGAGTGTATGTGTGTGTGTATATATATATATATATATATATATATATATATATATAAGTGTATATATATATAGGTATATATATATGTGTATGTATGTGTCTCTATCTATATATATATCTCTATTAATGCGTGTATGTATGTATATACATATGCCTTTTTATTATTATTTTTATTTGTATGTCTGCGTTAGATGAGGTTGTAGTTTTTTTTATGTATATATGCATATATAGATGCGTATGTATTTGTATATATGAGTATAAGTAAGTGCATAAGTATGTATGATTATATATCTAATTCTATGTATGAATATACATGTATATATATATGTGTGTATGTAAGTTGTGTGTGTATGTATCTACATGTCTATGTGTGTGTATATATATATATGTATATATATATATATATGTATATCGATGTGCGTATATGTATGTACATGTATGTACATGTATGT
>OZ024742.1:372033682-372036182 GCA_964016885.1 Eledone cirrhosa
CATAATATTTTCTCATCTGTAATAAAATATTAATTAAATTAAATTTATAGGTTAACTAACATTTAAATTAAATTAAATTCTAGAATAATGTTGTTAATTAGGTTTATAATATTTAAATGTTTTTTTTAGTTTATGATTACACGATATAATTAATTCCTGTCTTTTATTTAATAAGATATCCCTAGACTTCATTATTTCAAATAGTTCTTGGGAACATAATCTACATTCCTTTCTATTATTTTGATAAGGGGTGGCTCTTTTGAGCACACTCCAGGTCAAATCATATTTTATATTTTTATTTTTATAACTATTGATTTTTTCTGCTAGAGATGTTGTATTAGCCAGTGCGGCATTTTTAAAGCTATGTTTGTGGGTATTATACCTTGTCTTAAAATTGTTAGAGGTAGCTCCTATATATGAGCAAATAGAATCTTTAGTTTTAACATTACATTTATAGACTATGTTGTTAACAAGACAATTCCCTTTTAATGGGCAGTTTGTTTTGTTTCTACAGTTACATCCTTTCGTTAATTCTGTATTTGAGGAGATATTATTGTTAATTTGATGTACTGGTGGTATACTTATGGTTTTCTTACATTTATATGCATTATATGCACTTATATTTTGTTTTATGTTATTAGTTGTAGAGTATGAGAATTTAACTGTAGACCTATTTAAGATTTGATGGTATTTGTGGTTTGGCGGGAAGTTTTTCTCAAGGATATAAAAAAAATTTTTTAGCAATATTATCCTTAACTTGTAAATTAAAAGGAGCATTATACCAAGTAACTCGTCTATTACGGTTTCTATGTTGTTTATTATTTTTATTATTTTTATATGTTGTATCATGATTTATGTTAATGATCTCACCACAACTATTTTTAGTTATATTTGTAGATTTAGGTGTTTTATCTTTTTTATTAGGAGTTTTATTATTAATATTTATTATAGTCGTATGATGAGTAGTTTTTTGAGGGTTACTATACTTTATATTAGAAGATTTAGTATTTTGGGGTATACTGTGGGTGGCATTTAGGTGTGTACTTTTCATTTGGTGTTTGTTGGTAATATTATGCTGTATGCTTTCAGTATTTTTAGTAGAAGGTATATACTCTAATCTATTTTTGTGGCCACTTCTATCTAGAGCTTCATTATAAAAGGTCGCATTTTTATCAAATACATCTTGGTTAGAAGAAAGGTTAGAAATTCTAAGTGATATATTATATGCAAGGTTTTTAAGGATAGATTTAGGGTGATTAGATTGTGAGTGTATGTAATGTAAGTTTTGGTTAGGTTTATGGTAAGGTTGGTATATACCCGTAGCTAAATCTAAAGTTATATCTAGGAAATTTACTACTTTACTTGTTTTTTCAAAAGTAATATTAAGATTATAATAGTCTTTAAGGAAAGTTCTAATATGCTTTTTGTTTTTTTCGATTTCTGAAAGGCTAAGGTTGTTAGAAAGAAGAAGACAGTCATCACGATATAAACCACCTTTGAGGTGGGGAAAAGAGGCATTTATGTTGAAAAGGAGAAAGAGGCCCACAAGATCAGTAATTTGGGCAGAATCGCTTGAACCCATAGTAATATCAAAAAGATTACTATAAGTGTTTCTGGTCCAGTATTCATTCTGAAATTCAATAAGTGTTTGTCTAGCATGTGTAATAATGTTAATGTCATCCGAAGTTAAATTAGATCTATTTTTAGCAAATATTAATGCTTTGTTCAGGAGTATGGGTGATATAGAAGAATAGTAATTATCTATATCAAACTGTAGGAAAGAAGCAGAAGATTTACACCTAATATTTTTAAACCAATTAATTACCTGGGAGGTGTTTTCCCAGAGTGGTAAAATAACATATTTTCTTACTTGTGGGATGACTCTATCTAAAATTTTTTTGCTAATTATTCCAATATCTGATTTGGAGGGACATATAAGTCTAATAGAGGGATTAGAGTTAAAGTTAGATTTGTGATCTTTCAGGTTGAAGTGTGGACTTCTCAATGCCAAAGGTTCAGTTCTATCTTCAATATTTAGTTTTTTTACTATGTTGTGTGTTTTGTTGTTGATGTTGGTGAGTGACACACTATTAGATTTTTTATAATTTTTTCTGAGTTCTTTATATATGAACTCATTATAATGTTCAATATCCATATGATACAAGTTACCAGTTTTGTCCGAGTGGACATGGATTTTTTTAGACTTTTTTAGGTCCAATAGGGTAGAATCAAGGTCCTTTTGAAAGACGGATTTATACTTTTTAAATTTGAGGTGTTTAATTAAATTAAAAAGGTCTTTCTCGAAGTCTTCAAGTAAAAAGTTGTGTGGTGGATTCTTGTAAGTGTTGAAATCATACATATATTTCCGATCTGCTTGTTTAGATTTTCTATCGAAGTGGTAGGCTCTCCATCTAACCCTTCTGATAAAATTATTAGTTTTCTGAATCATAAGGAGTAAGAAGTCGTCCTTAGAAGGTATTGGTATGTTTTTTAAGGAGGT
>OZ024742.1:372041182-372051182 GCA_964016885.1 Eledone cirrhosa
AAATTTACTACTTTACTTGTTTTTTCAAAAGTAATATTAAGATTATAATAGTCTTTAAGGAAAGTTCTAATATGCTTTTTGTTTTTTTCGATTTCTGAAAGGCTAAGGTTGTTAGAAAGAAGAAGACAGTCATCACGATATAAACCACCTTTGAGGTGGGGAAAAGAGGCATTTATGTTGAAAAGGAGAAAGAGGCCCACAAGATCAGTAATTTGGGCAGAATCGCTTGAACCCATAGTAATATCAAAAAGATTACTATAAGTGTTTCTGGTCCAGTATTCATTCTGAAATTCAATAAGTGTTTGTCTAGCATGTGTAATAATGTTAATGTCATCCGAAGTTAAATTAGATCTATTTTTAGCAAATATTAATGCTTTGTTCAGGAGTATGGGTGATATAGAAGAATAGTAATTATCTATATCAAACTGTAGGAAAGAAGCAGAAGATTTACACCTAATATTTTTAAACCAATTAATTACCTGGGAGGTGTTTTCCCAGAGTGGTAAAATAACATATTTTCTTACTTGTGGGATGACTCTATCTAAAATTTTTTTGCTAATTATTCCAATATCTGATTTGGAGGGACATATAAGTCTAATAGAGGGATTAGAGTTAAAGTTAGATTTGTGATCTTTCAGGTTGAAGTGTGGACTTCTCAATGCCAAAGGTTCAGTTCTATCTTCAATATTTAGTTTTTTTACTATGTTGTGTGTTTTGTTGTTGATGTTGGTGAGTGACACACTATTAGATTTTTTATAATTTTTTCTGAGTTCTTTATATATGAACTCATTATAATGTTCAATATCCATATGATACAAGTTACCAGTTTTGTCCGAGTGGACATGGATTTTTTTAGACTTTTTTAGGTCCAATAGGGTAGAATCAAGGTCCTTTTGAAAGACGGATTTATACTTTTTAAATTTGAGGTGTTTAATTAAATTAAAAAGGTCTTTCTCGAAGTCTTCAAGTAAAAAGTTGTGTGGTGGATTCTTGTAAGTGTTGAAATCATACATATATTTCCGATCTGCTTGTTTAGATTTTCTATCGAAGTGGTAGGCTCTCCATCTAACCCTTCTGATAAAATTATTAGTTTTCTGAATCATAAGGAGTAAGAAGTCGTCCTTAGAAGGTATTGGTATGTTTTTTAAGGAGGTTCCTAAATATTGTTTTTCCATTGTGATATGGATGATGGACAATTGAAAGAGCTCAACTAAATGTATATGGGTTTACAAAATCATACATATATATATGTTTATACATAAATATAAAATTAATACACACATACAGTACAAAAATACGAATATTTCCGTGAAAATAGGAGCAAAATTATGTAGATAAATCTACCAAGAGTTTACGGTAGTGTCCAATCCGTATGAAGAACTCAATGTATTCCGGATATCATGGAAAGAAGAGATGTAATAAAAATCCAATTTCGGTGAAAGATAAACGGTATACAGAGTCAAGATAAAATATTAAACAAATAATGAACAAACAATTCCTTATATTAAACAAAAAAAGTTCACTATTTAACGATCGTTTCTAGGGTATATATGTGTTATAGTTGGTATGCATATTTAACAGATCTATGTACAAAATTATACAAAATTATACAAATTATCAAGATTAAATATACATACCTAACTCATATATACGCCGTCTTCAGAAATAATGAAGTATATTTATTGATAATAACAACAATTCAAAATATCAGTTCAAAATTGACCAATGAAAACACAAAGGGTTAAAAAGCAGTTTGGTGTGTGTATATACATGTAAAAACCTTACACATATTTTACAATAATGTGTGTATAATTTGTATGTGCATACTAAAAAGATGGATGTAAATACAAAATTTCAAGGTTAATATCTCTGTAAGCTTAATGCGCTGATAAGATACGCAATGATACTTATGGAGTCAAGCATATAAATATATTTTTTTCATACTCACACATATCTGTATAATCACACATACATGTGCGTATATGTATAAATATACACATAACCACGAACATACAAACACACACACTCCCCCACTCACATTTATATATGTGGATATAAAATCATAAGCAAATAGAAATTAAGTCACTCACATACAAACACTGGTACACACATTTCAAGATCAAGATACAGAAATTAGGTGGGAAGGTATATATATATATATACATATATATATATATATATATATATATATATATATATATATACATATATGTATATATATATATATATATATATATATATATATATATATATACATATATGTATATATATATATATATATATATATATATATATATATATATACATATATGTATATATATATATATACATATATATATATATATATATATATATATATATATATATATATATATATATATATATATATATATACATATATATATATATATACATATATATATATATATATATATATATATACATATATATATACATATATATATATATATATATATATATATACATATATATATACATATATATATATATATATACACATATATATATATACATATATATATATATATATACATATATATATATATATATACATATATATATATATATATACATATATATATATATACATATATGTATATATATACATATATATATATATATATATATGTTGTTATATTTGGGGAGGGTCATATTTGCGTAATATTGCCAGAATTAATAACAGAACACACTCACTGTTTGGTTGGTTTTCGCTTCTCGCTGTCTTTTATATATATATATCTGCGATCTAACTTACTCGGTCCTCAATGTTGCCATTGACTGACCGGCGGTCAAAAATAATACAGATACAATATAGACAAACACATATATATATAGTTTACATAAATCTTTCGTTGCACATCTGCAACATCGTCAGTGGTGTTATATTCATTGTTCCTCCTGTTGTGTTGTATGTCTACGCCATTTTTTTTGTTCAGTCTGTCTATATATTTATTTATTTATTTGCTTGTTTGTTTATCTTATTTTATTTTGTCTTCTTTGCGCATGCGTTTGCGTGTGTGTATAGTGTTATGTGTGATGTGTGACTAGTGTGTATAGTGTTGTCTGCTGGGTGACTAGTGTGTGTTTATGTGCTTGTGTATGTATTTATTTATCTTATTTTATTTAATTTAATTTACTTATTTATTTATACTTCTCTTAGGTCAGTGTTGTTTGTTTGGGTGTTGTTGTTGTTCCACTCATTCTTTCTGTTTAGCTTTGGTCTTCTAATTTCTATTTCACTGGCCTCTCTGATTTGCCTATCTGCTGGGTCATTCCTATGTTTAGATACTATTCTAATTTCTATGTTGTCTATGTTACCGTCATGATGTTGTCTAGCATGTTCGTATAGTACTGACCCGTTTTTTCGTCCTTTTAGTTCCCCCCAGTGTTGGTCTATCCTTTCACCTATGCTACGAGCTGTCTCACCTATGTATGTTGTTGTCGTGTTTCTGCAAGTACCCTCTGTACATCTTATGCTATAGACTACGTTTCTAGTTTTACAGTTTATCCGGGGGTTCACCTTACATATGATACATTTCCTATTGGTACAGTGGGTTTTCTTAAAAGGGTAGGTTTTGCTGATCAGGGATTTTATGGTGGTTCCTGGCTTTTCTACCACCTTTATTTTTAAGTGGGTCTTTCTCAGGGCCTTTCTACACTGGTTAGCTAATTTCCCTCCAGGGGTGGCGTCCACAAACATGACACTCTGATATCTCTGGTTGTCGTACCATGATGTGGCCTTCCCTATCTTATGTCTAGCCCTATCTAAGCTATTCCATGATTTGCTCCTGTATAGTGGGCAAATTCCTTTCATGTCCAGTTCTATGAGGGTCTTATACTTTTCCATGGCTCCTTCGTATACTCTGACTCTGTCTCTTTGGTTGTAGCCAGAGAACTGCATGCGGTTGATGAAGTGTTGGATGTGTCCTTCCATTTCTGTTGGGTCGCACATGCTGGACACATTCTTCATCACTCGTACCAAATCTGCGATCAGAATATTAAACTTAGCACTACTGGACATTGCTGAGTTTTTGAGTATCAGGTATTTGGAGGCCATGGGTTTAGCATAGTGTGAGTGGAGAATTTGGGCTCTCTCGTCTATAGTGTTAATCCAGAGTTCTGTGTCTAATACAGGTAGTCTATTGTTAGGGTGTTTGGAAGGGAAGTCTATAGTTACAGTTATACTCTGGTGTATGGAATTAGCTATCTGCTGGATGCTTTCCATCGTGCTACGTTCTAAATCAAACTTGTTAGTGCTCTCTAGTGGGGGTGTTCTTATAACTATATTGATATCGTCTACATAACGAGAGTACATGATGAGGTCTATGGAGCTTTCATTAAGGAGATCTTTAAGTCTCCTTTCCCACCATACCATGAAAAGGTTGGCAACATCGCCAGCTATGCTGACGCCGATGGCTGCTCCCTCATTTTGGGTGTAGATTTTCTCATTGAACTTAAATATGTGGCCCTTTAGGGTAGTTTTGATACTAGCCCCTATTGCATGTGCGACCATTTTTCTTACCTGATCAGTGTTTTGGGGGGTCCGTATAGCTTTGGTCCACCCAATCCACCTTCCTATGGGAGTCTTTTTAGCCATTGAGGTTATGGTGGGGGGTCTACCTCTTATAGGTCTACTAGGGCAGAAACATCTAAGGTCATGGCTGTCTAGGTAGTCAGTGTCGTAGGTAAGTCTAAGTAGGAGGCCCAGTTCGTCTGTTTCGACGTCGCAGAACTCCACCTCACTCTCAATGATCATCTCCACACATCTTTTCACAGCAAAATCAATGTTAATGGATGGGTACAGTGACACCACATCCATGCTGCCTATTATGCAGTTGGATAGGCTCCTGTTTTTGTTGCACTCACTGATTCTGCTGAGGAGGTCCTCTGTACTTTCACATACATCTGGGGACATCTTGATTATGGGGCGTATAACCATTGAGAGGAAGTAGGAGATCCTGTAGTTGCTAGCTATATTAGCTCCGCATACAGGTCTTGTTGGTGGTCCTATTGTCGGGTCGTCGACTGTCTTGTGGTCTTTGCGGAGCCCATACAAGGGTGGTATGCCATTGTTAGACGCCTGGAAGTTGTTGGCAGTGCGTCTGCTTGGCTTTAGGATGTCAGTCCACATCATCATGTGAGCGTTGAGGATTTTTTCTCTCCCATCGTGTGTTAGTTGTGCAACTTCGCTCGTGTTGGTGATGTGGGGTTGCATTGCCTCGATGTAGTTCGGCATGCTATCTATTGACATCCTACCAGACTTATCTGTGGGTAGACACACTACCTCACCATCCCTTGTGCGCTGCTTGAGGCTAACCAAGCCTTCTACAGGTTTTATCCCAAGTTGTTGGGCCTCTGGTCTGCTCTGTCTCATAGTGTACCTGTCTACTACTTGTCTAATCTTATTTCTAGCTATGGTGAACTGTGCCTCCGTCTCGTCATCTATTTGTTGTGGTATGCAAACTCTTTTATTAAAGGGTAACCTCGTAGGATAGATATTACCCATCTTATATGTTTTGTCAGCTGGGTTGAAAAATAGTTTCTCTAAGGGGTTGTCGTTATTTCTATCGTCATAGTTGTGTGTGTTGCTATTATTGTTATCATGGTGGTTGTTGTTGTTTCTATCCTTAGCATTAATATTATTATTGTTATGATTGCTAGATGTATTGTTGTTTACTTCACCGTTATTGTTGTTGTTACTGCTATTTCTACCATTGTGGTTGTTACTATTATTATGTTTCTTGTTTTTGTTGATGTTGCTACATGTACTATTTCCATTATTACCACTGTGGTTATTGTTGTTGTTGTTGTTCGTATTGTTACCGTTATTACTACTGTGGTCACTGTTGCTGTGTCTGTGGTTAACGTTTCTATTATTATTATTATTGTGGTTGTTGTTGTTCTGTCTATCGCTAGTATTATTACCATTATCACTATTTCTCACTTTCCTGCCATTGTTATGGTTATGGCTGTTATTTCTATACCCAGAGTTATTGTTTATATTACTACTACCGTTATTATTGTTGTTGTTGTTTACCTTTGCATTCCAACGTATTTTTGTGAAACACTTTTCCAGCTCCGTTTTGCATTCCATAGGATTAATCTTTTTGTAGATGGCAAATTTTGGTGGTAACTTTAGGATTTGTTGTTCTTGTTCACTGATTAAAGTGTTCCCATAGATATTTACTGTGTGGTCATTGGTAAATTCTTCCGGTAGTTTTACATCACTCATACGGATGTTGTCGATGTTATCTGGGTATTTTTGAGAATATTCGATTTTCCTTTCTTGTAGTTTTTTCTTATTCATCCATTCTAATTTCTTCTTGAAATGCCTACAGCATTCGTTTTGAGCATATTTCGTTTCGCGTCGGATGACGCTCATGAAGTCATCTCTCTCGTTTGCTGTGATGAGATTTCGGATTTCCTTACCGTTGATGCGTTTTTGTCTGTAGAGTGCGTTGACTTTTGTGTATGTTGTTCTTTTCATATTAACTGTTATTGTGTGTTTTAGCCGTTCAGCTTGTGTTTTGTTCAATAATAAATTATTTACTTGTTTTGATATGTTTGTTGTGTATGTTTTGGAGGAAACACAGTGTTTTAAGAAGCGGATTTGTTCTGTTGTTATTGTAGTTTTTATATAACAGAAAACAGTGTCTTTCAATAACCTTTCAGCTTGGCACAAGCTAATGCCATAGCGGCGATGAATTAGTTTTGCGAGGTTTTTTATATGAAATCGTGTGTCGAAACAGATATTGTTATATTTGGGGAGGGTCATATTTGCGTAATATTGCCAGAATTAATAACAGAACACACTCACTGTTTGGTTGGTTTTCGCTTCTCGCTGTCTTTTATATATATATATCTGCGATCTAACTTACTCGGTCCTCAATGTTGCCATTGACTGACCGGCGGTCAAAAATAATACAGATACAATATAGACAAACACATATATATATAGTTTACATAAATCTTTCGTTGCACATCTGCAACATCGTCAGTGGTGTTATATTCATTGTTCCTCCTGTTGTGTTGTATGTCTACGCCATTTTTTTTGTTCAGTCTGTCTATATATTTATTTATTTATTTGCTTGTTTGTTTATCTTATTTTATTTTGTCTTCTTTGCGCATGCGTTTGCGTGTGTGTATAGTGTTATGTGTGATGTGTGACTAGTGTGTATAGTGTTGTCTGCTGGGTGACTAGTGTGTGTTTATGTGCTTGTGTATGTATTTATTTATCTTATTTTATTTAATTTAATTTACTTATTTATTTATACTTTATATATATATGTATATACACATACTCTAATTTAACACCAACACAACCACCAATAACTCAAACAAGGAATCCACAAATCTGCCGTTTTTCCCTGCGAGACAGATTGTGTTTAGACCGGGATTGTCCCTTTACCCATCTCCCGGGGACCCGTCGGATAAATGAAAATAAAATTAAAAATAAAAGCAAAAACAAAAACCATAACCTACATAAAAATAACCACTACCACAGTCACCAACAGTCTTCTAAACAGGAAACTTCTTCCTCTTTTTTAGCCATAATGAATCTGGCAAAAGAACTGGAAAAAAACATTCGAGCTATCACCCAGCACCACCCTCCACTATCACCCCACTGCACAAACTCCCATTGCTGCCATTAACAAACAAACAAATTAACAACACACCAAAACAATTAAAACCATCCACTCTCGCCTCTACATTTTTGCTTAACGCCCAAGGCATCAGCCCTTCCACCAATACTCAAAAATGGAAGATCAAATTCCTGGAGGACTGGATTGATGTCCATCCAAACCACATCCCTTTCTTCGTCCTCACTGAAACCCATCTCAGTAACCTCCACTTGGAAGCCGAGGTGAAAGTGAAAAATTTCAAAGCCATCCGTGCTGATCGCGCTGGCAGAAGAAAGGGCGGAACTGCCATTTATGTCCATAATTCTTTCTCAACAGAGGCTATGAACATATTCACTAATGGATACTGTGAGGCAGTCACTGTATTCAGTCAAACCAACAACCTATTAGTAGTTGGGCTCTATAGGCCACCCCAAACGCCTGTACCATGCTTCAAGGAATGCCTCAACAGCATAAAGTGTTTCATCCAAGAGTGTCACCCTGACAACATCTTAATGATGGGGGACTTCAACCTCCCCGGAGTTGACTGGTCCACAAACACCCTGCCACCAGGTTCTTCTGCCTCAACCTCTGACAGGGAAGCTGTGGAATCGCTTCTTGACTTCATGGATGATTTCTTCCTATCCCAACTAGTGCTCGAACCAACGAGGTGCCACAAAAACGTCCTAGACTTAATTTTCAGCAATCACACTGACAATATCCACAATATTGCAGTGGAGAAAACTCTACTCTCTGATCATGACATGGTTCTCTGTGATCTGAGATTCCACCGTCCAATATACAAACCCAATGTCATCTCTCCTGTCCATCCGTTTGACGCTATGGATTTCCACAATGCAAACTGGGAAGCGATCAGTCATGATCTTGCACATGTCGACTGGTCCTTCACGCACACTCATACACCCACTAACATCAAAAAGTCCTGGCAGACATTTGTGGACACTGTTACAAACATATGTGCTAAACACACCCCATTAAGAACTATAAACAAATCTAAGAGCAGAATCCCTAGAAATAGAAAAACGCTCATCAGAAAAATTAAGAGAACGAACAAAAAAATCAACAAGCTGAAATACTGTCAGCAGCAACACATCAACTTGACTGCCATTTCATCACTAGAGATTAAAAAACATAACCTCCAAAACAACATAATGTCCCTCATCAACAATCAGAGAAGAGCTGAAGAGGCCTGGGCCATTGAGAAGATCAAACTCAATCCCAAAGTGTTCTTTTCATTTGCAAAAAAACACAAAATCACTGGCTCTACTGTTGGCCCTCTAATTGATGAAAATGGCACTCTTCAAGACAATGCTAAAACCATGGGTGAGATACTGCAGAAACAATACTGCTCTGTTTTCAGCAATCCTGATATGGCCGATCTGGGCTGTATCGGCGATGTTACTCCCCATTACACCTTATCGGACATAACGTTTGGCGCCCCTGATGTCTTGGCGGCAATAAAGGAAATCAAGCATAATTCAGCAGTAGGTCCCGATAGGTTCCCTGCTTGTGTCTTGAAGGCGTGTCAACACCAACTTGCTTCTCCTCTTGCCAATCTGTGGCGGAACTCACTGGATGCTGGATATGTGCCAGAAAACCTTCTATCCCAGTCTGTTGTCCCAGTTTTCAAAAAGGGAAACAAATCCCTTGCCGTGAATTACCGTCCAATCTCACTCACCTCTCATATCATTAAGGTATTTGAGCGAGTGGTGAGATCGCGAATGACCCACTTCCTTGAGAGTAACAATATGCTGAACTCCAACCAGCATGGATTCCGTAATGGAAGGGATTGCCTGACGCAACTACTGCATCACTTTGATGACATTTTGAGAGCCTTGGGAGAGGGTTCCAACACTGATGTTATCTACCTTGATTTCAGCAAGGCCTTTGACAGGGTTGATCATAACATTCTACTGAGAAAGCTGTCCAATATTGGTGTCACTGGAAAGCTGCTGCAGTGGATCAAGAGCTTCCTGTCAAACAGAACCCAACATGTTGTAGTTGAGGGAGTCAAATCAAGCCCAGCCAAAGTCAGTAGTGGAGTCCCACAAGGCACTGTGTTGGGCCCACTTCTCTTCATCATCTATATTAATGACATCACTGACATCATCAAACACAGCAACATTAAAATTTTCGCTGATGATTCCAAGCTCCAAAAGGTCATCAATGGCGTGGATGACCGGATAAGCCTTCAGTCAGACCTACTGGCTGTTACCCAATGGGCAGAAAAGAACAACATGTTACTGAACGAAGACAAATTCGAACTGATCCACTTTGGAAAAGAGGATGCTCTGAAACTCCCGTACTCCCTTCCCTCCGGGGAAACTCTCGTGGCATCT
>OZ024742.1:373882296-374237296 GCA_964016885.1 Eledone cirrhosa
TTAATCTCCGCTACAGAGTTAAGAACAAAGTAAATAAATACAATACAGAAGTAATAGGAACAAATAAATACATACACGCAAACAGATACGTACATACACAAGCATACGCAAAACCTTACCATAGGTATACAAAACCACGCATATATAAATATGTGTATGTGTGTATGCTTGTGTACAAATAAATAAATAATTATATCAATGTATATAAGTAAATAAATACGTATATAACAAGCGCACACGCATACCTACATGTAAATACACGAATGATCGGAGACGTAAGTCAGCTAAAACAAGAAGTACACATATACACACACCCACCATACGTACGAACCTGCACACTCACGCAGACGCAAAACTCCCGTATACACATAGCCAAACCCTAAATACCAGACTATGTAAAAATTATACGCCATAACAGTCAAATATACGTACGAGAAAGTATACATACCTTCACAAAACATACGGGTAATATATACTTACATATGCAAATAAGTAAAGGAATAAACAAACATATACTTAGCTCCCACATCAAGACGTAAAATATCCACGTATAGATCGTGCTATCCGTTAGGGTATAACGTGGGGCTGTAATACAGGAAAGTTTTGTGCAATTTATGTTTACAAGCCGAAATTGCCTCAGATTTTTTGTTTAAGATGTGGTCTGTGGCGTAGAGTATTTCCAGGGCCTCAGCGGCACAGAGGTCACATGGTCTTTTATTTCTGTTATACGATCTAGCCCTAGCTAGGATCTCCCAGTGTAACTTATATTGGGTGTGGTTATCTTTTAGACTCCAGATATAAGCTGAAAGTGACGTCATATTCCTTCTTAGAGGGTAGCGAAAAGAATGGGTATGCATGTAAAGACGCTGCTTGAAACTATTGGCGGTTAATATATATATATATATATAAGTGCAAGTATATCATCTAAAAATATGGAGGGGACAGTCAATGATATTGGCCCCATCATCATCATCATCATCATCACCACCACCAGCCCCACACATTTTCCACATTTGCAGGGGTTAGACTGTCATGTTATGAGACAAGTCCAGAGACCACATCTTGATAATAGAGATCTGATCTGTATTTTGGCTTGGTTTCTGTGTCTAGAAGCCCTTCTTTACACCAACCATGTTACAGTGTGGACTGGGGGCTTTTTATCGTGGCATTAACATGACCATTTTACAGTGTGGACTGACCGGTTTTTGTCAGGACATCAACACAACTACTTTACAATGTAGACTCAGCACTTTTTGTCATGACACATACACAACCTCTTTACAGTGTGGACTGAGCACTTTTTATCATGATACCAACACAACCTCTTTACAGTGTGAACTGAGCACTTTTTGTCATGACACCAACACAACCTCTTTACAGTGTGGACAAAGGGCTTTTTGTCATGACATCAACACAGCCTCTTTACAGTGTAGACTGAGCGCTTTTTGTCATGACACCAACATAGCTTCTTTAGAGTGTGGACTGAGCGCTTTTTGTCATGACACCAACACAACCTCTTTACAATGTGAACTGAGCACTTTTTGTCATGACATCAACACAACCACTTTACAGTGTGGTCTGAGCATTTTTGTCATGACACCACCACAACCTCTCTACAGTGTGTACTGACCACTTTTTATCATGACACCAACACAACCTCTTTACAGTGTGGGCTGAGCACTTTTTGTCATGACATCAACACAACCTCTTTACAGTGTGGACTGGGCACTTTTTGTCATGACACCAACACAGCCTCTTTACTGTGTGGACTGAGCACTTTTTGGCATGACATCAACACAACCTCTTTAAAGTGTGGTCAGAGCACATTTTGTCATGACACCAACACAACCTCTTTACAGTGTGAACTGAGTACTTTTTATCATGACATCAACACAACCTCTTTACAGAGTGAACTGAGCACTTTTCGTCATGACACCAGCACAAACTCTTTACAGTGTGAACTGAGCACTATTTGTCATGACACCAACACAGCATCTTTACAGTGTGAACTGAGCAATTTTTGTCATGACACCAACACAACCTCTTTACAGTGTGGACTGAGCACTTTTTGTCATGACATCAACACAACCACTTTACAGTGTGGACTGAGCACTTTTTCTCATGACATCAACACAGCCACTTTACAGTGTGGACTGAGCACTTTTTGTCATGACACAAACACAACCTCTTTACAGTGTGGACTGAGCACTTTTTGTCATGACACCAACACAACCTCTTTAGAGTGTGGACTGAGCGTTTTTTGTCATGACACCAACACAAACTCTTTACAGTGTGGGCTGAGCACATTTTGTCATGACACCAACACAGGCTCTTTAGACTGTGAACTGAGCGCTTTTTGTCATGACACCAACACAACCTCTTTACAGTGTGGACAAAGGGCTTTTGTCATGACATCAACACAGCCTCTTTACAGTGTAGACTGAGCGCTTTTTGTCATGACACCAACATAGCTTCTTTAAAGTGTGGACAGAGCACATTTTGTCATGACACCAACACAACCTCTTTACAGTGTGAACTGAGTACTTTTTATCATGACATCAACACAACCTCTTTACAGTGTGAACTGAGCACTTTTTGTCATGACACCAGCACAAACTCTTTACAGTGTGAACTGAGGACTATTTGTCATGACACCAACACAACATCTTTACAGTGTGAACTGAGCACTTTTTGTCATGACACCAACACAACCTCTTTACAGTGTGAACTGAGCGCTTTTTGTCATGACATCAACACAACCACTTTACAGTGTGGACTGAGCACTTTTTCTCATGACATCAACACAGCCACTTTACAGTGTGGACTGAGCACTTTTTGTCATGACACAAACACAACCTCTTTACAGTGTGGACTGAGCGCTTTTTGTCATGACACCAACGCAACCTCTTTAGAGTGTGGACTGAGCGTTTTTTGTCATGACACCAACACAACCTCTTTACAGTGTGGGCTGAGCACATTTTGTCATGACACCAACACAGGCTCTTCAGACTGTTAACTGAGCGCTTTTTGTCATGACACCAACACAACCTCTCTACAGTGTGTACTGACCACTTTTTGTCATGACATCAAAACAACCTCTTTACAGTGTGAACTGAGCACTTTTTGTCATGACACCAACACAACCTCTTTACAGTGTGAACAAAGGGCTTTTTGTCATGACATCAACACAGCCTCTTTACAGTGTAGACTGAGCGCTTTTTGTCATGACACCAACATAGCTTCTTTAGAGTGTGGACTGAGCGCTTTTTGTTATGACACCAACACAACCTCTTTACAATGTGAACTGAGCACTTTTTGTCATGACATCAACACAACCACTTTACAGTGTGGTCTGAGCATTTTTGTCATGACACCACCACAACCTCTCTACAGTGTGTACTGACCACTTATTATCATGACACCAACACAACCTCTTTACAGTGTGGGCTGAGCACTTTTTGTCATGACATCAACACAACCTCTTTACAGTGTGGACTGGGCACTTTTTGTCATGACACCAACACAGCCTCTTTACAGTGTGGACTGAGCACTTTTTGGCATGACATCAACACAACCTCTTTAAAGTGTGGACAGAGCACATTTTGTCATGACACCAACACAACCTCTTTACAGTGTGAACTGAGTACTTTCTATCATGACATCAACACAACCTCTTTACAGTGTGAACTGAGCACTTTTTGTCATGACACCAGCACAAACTCTTTACAGTGTGAACTGAGCACTATTTGTCATGACACCAACACAACATCTTTACAGTGTGAACTGGGCACTTTTTGTCATGACACCAACACAACCTCTTTACAGTGTGGACTGAGCACTTTTTGTCATGACATCAACACAACCACTTTACAGTGTGGACTGGGCACTTTTTCTCATGACATCAACACAGCCACTTTACAGTGTGGACTGAGCACTTTTTGTCATGACACCAACACAACCTCTTTACAGTGTGGACTGGGCACTTTTTGTCATGACACCAACACAACCTCTTTAGAGTGTGGACTGAGCGTTTTTTGTCATGACACCAACACAACCTCTTTAGAGTGTGGACTGAGCGTTTTTTGTCATGACACCAACACAACCTCTTTACAGTGTGGGCTGAGCACATTTTGTCATGACACCAACACAGGCTCTTCAGACTGTTAACTGAGCGCTTTTTGTCATGACACCAACACAACCTCTCTACAGTGTGTACTGACCACTTTTTATCATGACAGCAACACAACCTCTTTACAGTGTGAGCTGAGCACTTTTTGTCATGACATCAACACAACCTCTTTACAGTGTGGACTGGGCACTTTTTGTCATGACACCAACACAGCCTCTTTACAGTGTGGACTGAGCACTTTTCGTCATGACATCAACACAACCTCTTTAAAGTGTGGACAGAGCACATTTTGTCATGACACCAACACAACCTCTTTACAGTGTGAACTGAGTACTTTTTATCATGACATCAAAACAACCTCTTTACAGTGTGAACTGAGCACTTTTTATCATGACACCAGCACAAACTCTTTACAGTGTGAACTGAGGACTATTTGTCGTGACACCAACACAACATCTTTACAGTGTGAACTGAGCACTTTTTGCCATGACACCAACACAACCTCTTTACAGTGTGAACTGAGCGCTTTTTGTCATGACATCAACACAACCACTTTACAGTGTGGACTGAGCACTTTTTCTCATGACATCAACACAGCCACTTTACAGTGTGGACTGAGCACTTTTTGTCATGACACAAACACAACCTCTTTACAGTGTGGACTGAGCGCTTTTTGTCATGACACGAACGCAACCTCTTTAGAGTGTGGACTGAGGGCTTTTTGTCATGACATCAAAACAACCTCTTTACAGTGTGAATTGAGCCTTTTTGTCTTGACACCAACACAACCTCTTTACAGTGTGGTCAAAGGGCTTTTTGTCATGACATCAACACAGCCTCTTTACAGTGTGGACTGAGCGCTTTTTGTCATGACATCAACACAACCTCTTTACAGTGTGAACTGAGCACTTTTTGTCATGACACCAACACAACCTCTTTACAGTGTGAACTGAGCACTTTTTGTCATGACACCAACACAACCTCTTTACAATGTGGACAAAGGGCTTTTTGTCATGACATCAACATAGGTTCTTTAGAGTGTGAACTGAGCACTTTTTGTCATGACAGTAACACAGCCTCGTTACAGTGTGAACTGAGCACTTTTTGTCATGACATCAACACAACTTATTTACAGTGTGAACTGAGCACTTTTTGTCATCACACCCACCAAAACAACCTCTTTATAGTGTGGTCTGAGCACTTTTTGTCATGACACTAACACAACCTCTTTACAGTGTGGATTGAGCGCTTTTTGTCATAACAGCAACACAACTTTACAGTGTGGACTGAGCGCTTTTCGTCATGACAGTAACACAGCCTCGTTACAGTGTGAACTGAGCACTCTTTGTCATCATACCAACACAATCTCTTTACAATGTGAACTGAGCACTTTTTATCATGACATCAACAGGACCACTTTACAGTGTGGACTGAGCACTTTTTGTCATGACAAAAACACAACCTCTTTACAGTGTGGACTGAGCGCTTTTTGTCATGACAGCAACACAACCTCTTTACAGTGTAGACTGAGCACTTTTTGTCATGACACCAACACAGCCTCTTTACAGTGTGAACTGAGCACTTTTTGTCATGACACCAACACAATCTCGATACAGTGTGAACTGAGCACTTTTTGTCATGACATCAACACATCCTCTTTACAGTGTGAACTGAGCGCTTTTTGTAGTGACACTAATACAACCTCTTTACAGTGTAAACTGAGCACTTTTTGTCATCACACCAACACAACCTCTTTACAGTGTGCACTGAGCACTTTTTGTCATGACACTAACACAACCTCTTTACAGTGTGGACTGAGCGCTTTTTGTCATGACAGCAACACAGCCTCTTTACAGTGTGAACTGAGCACTTTTTGTAGTGACACTAATACAACCTCTTTACAGTGTGAACTGAACGCTTTTTGTCATCACACCAACAGAACCGCTTTACAGTGTGAACTGAGCACTTTTTGTCATGACACCAACATAACCTCTTTACAGTGTGAACTGATCATTTTTGTCATGATACCAACACAACCTCTTTACAGTGTGAACAGAGCACTTTTTGTCATGACATCAACACACTCTCTTTACAGTGTGAACTGAGCACTTTTTATTATGACATCAACACAATCTCTTTACAGTGTGAACTGAGCACTTTTTGTCATGACACCAACACAACCTCTTTACAGTGTAGACTGAGCACTTTTTGTCATGACACCAACATAGCCTCTTTACAGTGTGAACTGAGCACTTTTTGTCATGGCACCAAAACATCCTCTTTACAGTGTGGTCTGAGCACTTTTTGTCAAGACACTAACACAACATCTTTACAGTGTGGACTGAGCGCTTTTTGTCATGACAGCAACACAGCCTCTTTACAGTGTGAACTGAGCACTTTTTGTCATGACATCAACAAAACCACTTTACAGTGTGAACTGAGCACTTTTTGTCATGACACCAACACAAACTCTTTACAGTGTGGACTGAGCGCTTTTTGTCATGACACCAAAACAACCTCTTTACAGTGTGAACTGAGCACTTTTTGTCATGATACCAACACAACCTCTTTTCAGTGTGAAATGAGCACTTTTTGTCATGACACCAACACAACCTCTTTACAGTGTGAACTGAGCACTTTTTGTCATGAAATCAACACAACCTCTTTACAGTGTGAACTAAGCATTTTTGTAGTGACACTAATACAAACTCTTTACAGTGTGAACTGAGCACTTTTTGTCATCACACCAACACAACCTCTTTACATTGTTAACTGAGCACTTTTTGTCATGACACTAACACAACCTCTTTACTGTGTGGACTGAGCGCTTTTTGTCATGACAGCAACACAGCCTCTTTAAAGTGTGGGCTGCGCACTTTTTGTCATGACACCAACACAACCTCTTTACAATGTGGGCTCAGCACTTTTTGTCATGACACCAACACAACCTCGATACAGTGTGGACTGAGCACTTTTTGTCATGACACCAACACAACCTCTTTACAGTATGAACTGAGCACTTTTTGTCATGACATCAACACAACCTCTTTACAGTGTGAACTGAGCGCTTTTTGTAGTGACATTAATACAATCTCTTTACAGTGTCAACTGAGCATTTTTTGTCATCACACCAAAACGACCTCTTTACAGTGTGGTCTGAGCACTTTTTTGTTATGACACTAACAGAACCTCTTTACAGTGTGGACTGAGCGCTTTTTGTCATGACAGCAAGACAACTTCTTTACAGTGTCAACTGAGCACTTTTTGTCATGATACCAACACAACCTATTTTCAGTGTGAACTGAGCACTTTTTGTCATGACACCAACACAACCTCTTTACAGTGTGAACTGAGCACTTTTTGTTATCACACCAACACAACCTCTTTACAGTGTGGACTGAGCACTTTTTGTCATGACACTAACACAACCTCTTTACAGTGTGGACTGAGCGCTTTTTGTCATGACAGCAACACAGCCTCTTTACAGTGTTGACTGAGCCTTTTTTGTCATGACACCAACACAACCTCGTTACAGTGTGAACTGAGCACTATTTGTCATGACACCAAAACAATCTCTTTACAATGTGAACTGAGCACTTTTTATCATGACATCAACAGTACCACTTTACAGTGTGGACTGAGCACTTTTTGTCATGACAAAAACACAACTTCTTTACAGTGTGGACTGAGCGCTTTTTGTCATGACACCAACACAGCCTCTTTACAGCGTGAACTGAGCACTTTTTGTCATGACACCAACACAACCTCTTTACAGTGTGGGCTGAGCACTTTTTGTCATGACACCAACACAACCTCTTTACAGTGTGAACTGAGCGCTTTTTGTAGTGACACTAATACAACCTCTTTACAGTGTGGACTGAGCACTTTTTGTCATCACACCAACACAACCTCTTTACAGTGTGGACTGAGCACTTTTTGTCATGACACCAACACAACCTCTTTACAGTGTGGACTGAGCACTTTTTGTCATGTTACCAACACTACCTCTTTACAGTGTGAACTGAGGACTTTTTGTCATGACATCAACACAAACTCTTTACAGTGTGAACTGAGCACTTTTTGTCATGACATCAACACAACCTCTTTACAGTGTGAACTGAGCACTTTTTGTCATGACACCAACACAACCTCTTTAAAGTGTCAACTGAGCACTTTTTGTCATGACATCGACACACCCTCTTTACAGTGTGGCCTGAGGACTTTTTGTCATGACATCAACACAACCTCTTTACATTGTGAACTGAGCACTTTTTGTCATGATACCAACACAACCTCTTTACAGTGTGGACTGAGCACTTTTTGTCATGACATCAACACAACCTCTTTACATTGTGAACTGAGCACTTTTTGTCATGATACCAACACAACCTCTTTACAGTGTCAACTGAGCACTTTTTGTCATGACACCAACATAACCTCTTTACAGTGTAGACTGAACACTTTTTGTCATGATACCAACACAACCTCTTTACAGTGTGGACTGAGCGCTTTTTTCATGAAATCAACAATACCTCTTTACAGTGTGAACTGAGCACTTTTAGTCATGACACCAACACAGCTTCTTTACAGTGTGAACTGAGCACTTTTTGTCATGACACCAACACAACCTCGATACAGTGTGGTCTGAGCACTTTTTGTCATGACACCAACACAACCTCGATACAGTGTGGACTGAGCACTTTTTGTCATGACACCAACACAGCCTCTTTACAGTGTGGACTGGGCGCTTTTTGTCATGACACCAACACAGCCTGTTTACAGTGTGGGCTGAGCACTTTTTGTCATGACACCAACACAACCTCTTTACAATGTGGGCTGAGCACTTTTTGTCCTGACACCAACACAACCTCGATACAGTGTGGACTGAGCACTTTTTGTCATGACACCAACACAACCTCTTTACAGTGTGAACTGAGCACTTTTTGTCATGACATCAACACAACTTCTTTACAGTGTGAACTGAGCACTTTTTGTCATCACACCCACCAAAACAACCTCTTCACAGTGTGGTCTGAGCACTTTTTGTCATGACACTAACACAACCTCTTTACAGTGTGGATTGAGGACTTTTTGTCATGACATCAACACAACTTTACAGTGTGGACTGAGCACTTTTCGTCATGACAGCAACACAGCCTCGTTACAGTGTGAACTGAGCACTCTTTGTCATGATACCAACACAATCTCTTTAGAATGTGAACTGAGCACTTTTTGTAATGACACCAACACAATCTCGATACAGTGTGAACTGGGCACTTTTTGTCATGACATCAACACATCCTCTTTACAGTGTGAACTGAGCGCTTTTTGTAGTGACACTAATACAACCTCTTTACAGTGTGAACTGAGCACTTTTTGTCATCACACCAACACAACCTCTTTACAGTGTGCACTGAGCACTTTTTGTCATGACACTAACACAACCTCTTTACAGTGTGGACTGAGCGCTTTTTGTCATGACAGCAACACAGCCTCTTTACAGTGTGAACTGAGCACTTTTTGTCATGATACCAACACAACCTCTTTTCAGTGTGAAATGAGCACTTTTTGTCATGACACCAACACAACCTCTTTACAGTGTGAACTGAGCACTTTTTGTCATGAAATCAACACAACCTCTTTACAGTGTGAACTAAGCGTTTTTGTAGTGACACTAAAACAAACTCTTTACAGTGTGAACTGAGCACTTTTTGTCATCACACTAACACAACCTCTTTACATTGTTAACTGAGCACTTTTTGTGATGACACTAACACAACCTCTTTACCGTGTGGACTGAGCGCTTTTTGTCATGACATCAACACAGCCTCTTTACAGTGTGGACTGAGCGCTTTTTGTCATGACATCAACACAACCTCTTTACAGTGTGAACTGAGCACTTTTTTTCATCACACCAACACAGCCTCTTTACAGTGTAGACTGAACACTTTTAGTCATGACACCAACACAGCTTCTTTACAGTGTGAACTGAGCACTTTTTGTCATGACACCAACACAACCTCGATACAGTGTGGTCTGAGCACTTTTTGTCATGACACCAACACAACCTCGATACAGTGTGGACTGAGCACTTTTTGTCATGACACCAACACAGCCTCTTTACAGTGTGGACTGGGCGCTTTTTGTCATGACACCAACACAGCCTGTTTACAGTGTGGGCTGAGCACTTTTTGTCATGACACCAACACAACCTCTTTACAATGTGGGCTGAGCACTTTTTGTCATGACACCAACACAACCTCGATACAGTGTGGACTGAGCACTTTTTGTCATGACAACAACACAACCTCTTTACAGTGTGAACTGAACACTTTTTGTCATGACACCAACACAGCTTCTTTACAGTGTGAACTGAGCACTTTTTGTCATGACACCAACACAACCTCTTTAAAGTGTCAACTGAGCACTTTTTGTCATGACATCGACACACCCTCTTTACAGTGTGGCCTGAGGACTTTTTGTCATGACATCAACACAACCTCTTTACATTGTGAACTGAGCACTTTTTGTCATGACACCAACACAACCTCTTTACAGTGTGAACTGAGCACTTTTTGTCATGACACCAACACAAACTCTTTACAATGTGGACAAAGGGCTTTTTGTCATGACATCAACATAGCTTCTTTAGAGTGTGAACTGAGCACTTTTTGTCATGACAGTAACACAGCCTCGTTACAGTGTGAACTGAGCACTTTTTGTCATGACATCAACACAACTTCTTTACAGTGTGAACTGAGCACTTTTTGTCATCACACCCACCAAAACAACCTCTTTATAGTGTGGCCTGAGCACTTTTTGTCATGACACTAACACAACCTCTTTACAGTGTGGATTGAGCGCTTTTTGTCATGACAGCAACACAACTTTACAGTGTGGACTGAGCGCTTTTCGTCATGACAGTAACACAGCCTCGTTACAGTGTGAACTGAGCACTCTTTGTCATGATACCAACACAATCTCTTTACAATGTGAACTGAGCACTTTTTATCATGACATCAACAGGACCACTTTACAGTGTGGACTGAGCACTTTTTGTCATGACAAAAACACAACCTCTTTACAGTGTGGACTGAGCGCTTTTTGTCATGACAGCAACACAACCTCTTTACAGTGTAGACTGAGCACTTTTTGTCATGACACCAACACAGCCTCTTTACAGTGTGAACTGAGCACTTTTTGTCATGACACCAACACAATCTCGATACAGTGTGAACTGAGCACTTTTTGTCATGACATCAACACATCCTCTTTACAGTGTGAACTGAGCGCTTTTTGTAGTGACACTAATACAACCTCTTTACAGTGTAAACTGAGCACTTTTTGTCATCACACCAACAGAACCGCTTTACAGTGTGAACTGAGCACTTTTTGTCATGACACCAACACAACCTCTTTACAGTGTGAACTGATCATTTTTGTGATGATACCAACACAACCTCTTTACAGTGTGAACAGAGCACTTTTTGTCTTGACATCAACACACTCTCTTTACAGTGTGAACTGAGCACTTTTTATTATGACATCAACACAATCTCTTTACAGTGTGAACTGAGCACTTTTTATCATGACACCAACACAACCTCTTTACAGTGTAGACTGAGCACTTTTTGTCATGACACCAACATAGCCTCTTTACAGTGTGAACTGAGCACTTTTTGTCATGACACCAAAACATCCTCTTTACAGTGTGGTCTGAGCACTTTTTGTCATGACACTAACACAACATCTTTACAGTGTGGACTGAGCGCTTTTTGTCATGACAGCAACACAGCCTCTTTAAAGTGTGAACTGAGCACTTTTTGTCATGACATCAACAAAACCACTTTACAGTGTGAACTGAGCACTTTTTGTCATGACACCAACACAAACTCTTTACAGTGTGGACTGAGCGCTTTTTGTCATGACACCAAAACAATCTCTTTACAGTGTGAACTGAGCACTTTTTGTCATGATACCAACACAACCTCTTTTCAGTGTGAAATGAGCACTTTTTGTCATGACACCAACACAACCTCTTTACAATGTGGACTGAGCGCTTTTTGTCATGACAGCAACACAACCTCTTTACAGTGTAGACTGAGCACTGTTTGTCATGACACCAACACAGCCTCTTTACAGTGTGAACTGAGCACTTTTTGTCATGACACCAACACAATCTCGATACAGTGTGAACTGGGCACTTTTTGTCATGACATCAACACATCCTCTTTACAGTGTGAACTGAGCGCTTTTTGTAGTGACACTAATAAAACCTCTTTACAGTGTGAACTGAGCACTTTTTGTCATCACACCAACACAACCGCTTTACAGTGTGAACTGAGCACTTTTTGTCATGACACCAACACAACCTCTTTACAGTGTGAACTGAGCACTTTTTATCATCACATCAACACACCCTCTTTACAGTGTGAACTGAGCACTTTTTATTATGACATCAACACAATCTCTTTTCAGTGTGAAATGAGCACTTTTTGTCATGACACCAACACAACCTCTTTACAGTGTGAACTGAGCACTTTTTGTCATGAAATCAACACAACCTCTTTACAGTGTGAACTAAGCGTTTTTGTAGTGACACTAAAACAAACTCTTTACAGTGTGAACTGAGCACTTTTTGTCATCACACTAACACAACCTCTTTACATTGTTAACTGAGCACTTTTTGTGATGACACTAACACAACCTCTTTACCGTGTGGACTGAGCGCTTTTTGTCATGACATCAACACAGCCTCTTTACAGTGTGGACTGAGCGCTTTTTTCATGAAATCAACAATACCTCTTTTCAGTGTGAACTGAGCGCTTTTTGTAGTGATACTAATACAACCTCTTTACAGTGTGAACTGAGCACTTTTTTTCATCACACCAACACAGCCTCTTTACAGTGTAGACTGAACACTTTTAGTCATGACACCAACACAGCTTCTTTACAGTGTGAACTGATCACTTTTTGTCATGACACCAACACAACCTCGATACAGTGTGGTCTGAGCACTTTTTGTCATGACACCAACACAACCTCGATACAGTGTGGACTGAGCACTTTTTGTCATGACACCAACACAGCCTCTTTACAGTGTGGACTGGGCGCTTTTGTCATGACACCAACACAGCCTGTTTACAGTGTGGGCTGAGCACTTTTTGTCATGACACCAACACAACCTCGATACAGTGTGGTCTGAGCACTTTTTGTCATGACACCAACACAACCTCGATACAGTGTGGACTGAGCACTTTTTGTCATGACACCAACACAGCCTCTTTACAGTGTGGACTGGGCGCTTTTTGTCATGACACCAACACAGCCTGTTTACAGTGTGGGCTGAGCACTTTTTGTCATGACACCAACACAACCTCTTTACAATGTGGGCTGAGCACTTTTTGTCATGACACCAACACAACCTCGATACAGTGTGGACTGAGCACTTTTTGTCATGACACCAACACAACCTCTTTACAGTGTGAACTGAGCACTTTTTGTCATGACATCAACACAACTTCTTTACAGTGTGAACTGAGCACTTTTTGTCATCACACCCACCAAAACAACCTCTTCACAGTGTGGTCTGAGCACTTTTTGTCATGACACTAACACAACCTCTTTACAGTGTGGATTGAGGACTTTTTGTCATGACAGCAACACAACTTTACAGTGTGGACTGAGCACTTTTCGTCATGACAGCAACACAGCCTCGTTACAGTGTGAACTGAGCACTCTTTGTCATGATACCAACACAATCTCTTTAGAATGTGAACTGAGCACTTTTTATCATGACATCAACAGGACCACTTTACAGTGTGGACTGAGCACTTTTTGTCATGACAAAAACACAACCTCTTTACAGTGTGGACTGAGCGCTTTTTGTCATGACAGCAACACAACCTCTTTACAGTGTAGACTGAGCACTTTTTGTCATGACACCAACACAGCCTCTTTACAGTGTGAACTGAGCACTTTTTGTCATGACACCAACACAATCTCAATACAGTGTGAACTGAGCACTTTTTGTCATGACATCAACACAACTTCTTTACAGTGTGAACTGAGCACTTTTTGTCATCACACCCACCAAAACAACCTCTTTATAGTGTGGCCTGAGCACTTTTTGTCATGACACTAACACAACCTCTTTACAGTGTGGATTGAGCGCTTTTTGTCATGACAGCAACACAACTTTACAGTGTGGACTGAGCGCTTTTCGTCATGACAGCAACACAGCCTCTTTAAAGTGTGAACTGAGCACTTTTTGTCATGACACCAACAAAACCACTTTACAGTGTGAACTGAGCGCTTTTTGTCATGACAGCAACACAACCTCTTTACAGTGTAGACTGAGCACTTTTTGTCATGACACCAACACAGCCACTTTACAGTGTGAACTGAGCACTTTTTGTCATGACACCAACACAATCTCGATACAGTGTGAACTGGGCACTTTTTGTCATGACATCAACACATCCTCTTTATAGTGTGAACTGAGCACTTTTTATTATGACATCAACACAATCTCTTTACAGTGTGAACTGAGCACTTTTTGTCATGACATCAACACAACCTCTTTACAGTGTGCACTGAGCACTTTTTGTCATGACACTAACACAACCTCTTTACAGTGTGGATTGAGCGCTTTTTGTCATGACAGCAACACAACTTTACAGTGTGGACTGAGCGCTTTTCGTCATGACAGCAACACAGCCTCTTTAAAGTGTGAACTGAGCACTTTTTGTCATGACACCAACAAAACCACTTTACAGTGTGAACTGAGCACTTTTTGTCATGACACCAACACAAACTCTTTACAGTGTGGACTGAGCGCTTTTTGTCATGACACCAAAACAATCTCTTTACAGTGTGAACTGAGCACTTTTTGTCATGATACCAACACAACCTCTTTTCAGTGTGAAATGAGCACTTTTTGTCATGACACCAACACAACCTCTTTACAATGTGGACTGAGCGCTTTTTGTCATGACAGCAACACAACCTCTTTACAGTGTAGACTGAGCACTGTTTGTCATGACACCAACACAGCCTCTTTACAGTGTGAACTGAGCACTTTTTGTCATGACACCAACACAATCTCGATACAGTGTGAACTGGGCACTTTTTGTCATGACATCAACACATCCTCTTTACAGTGTGAACTGAGCGCTTTTTGTAGTGACACTAATAAAACCTCTTTACAGTGTGAACTGAGCACTTTTTGTCATCACACCAACACAACCGCTTTACAGTGTGAACTGAGCACTTTTTGTCATGACACCAACACAACCTCTTTACAGTGTGAACTGAGCACTTTTTATCATCACATCAACACACCCTCTTTACAGTGTGAACTGAGCACTTTTTATTATGACATCAACACAATCTCTTTTCAGTGTGAAATGAGCACTTTTTGTCATGACACCAACACAACCTCTTTACAGTGTGAACTGAGCACTTTTTGTCATGAAATCAACACAACCTCTTTACAGTGTGAACTAAGCGTTTTTGTAGTGACACTAAAACAAACTCTTTACAGTGTGAACTGAGCACTTTTTGTCATCACACTAACACAACCTCTTTACATTGTTAACTGAGCACTTTTTGTGATGACACTAACACAACCTCTTTACCGTGTGGACTGAGCGCTTTTTGTCATGACATCAACACAGCCTCTTTACAGTGTGGACTGAGCGCTTTTTTCATGAAATCAACAATACCTCTTTTCAGTGTGAACTGAGCGCTTTTTGTAGTGATACTAATACAACCTCTTTACAGTGTGAACTGAGCACTTTTTTTCATCACACCAACACAGCCTCTTTACAGTGTAGACTGAACACTTTTAGTCATGACACCAACACAGCTTCTTTACAGTGTGAACTGATCACTTTTTGTCATGACACCAACACAACCTCGATACAGTGTGGTCTGAGCACTTTTTGTCATGACACCAACACAACCTCGATACAGTGTGGACTGAGCACTTTTTGTCATGACACCAACACAGCCTCTTTACAGTGTGGACTGGGCGCTTTTGTCATGACACCAACACAGCCTGTTTACAGTGTGGGCTGAGCACTTTTTGTCATGACACCAACACAACCTCGATACAGTGTGGTCTGAGCACTTTTTGTCATGACACCAACACAACCTCGATACAGTGTGGACTGAGCACTTTTTGTCATGACACCAACACAGCCTCTTTACAGTGTGGACTGGGCGCTTTTTGTCATGACACCAACACAGCCTGTTTACAGTGTGGGCTGAGCACTTTTTGTCATGACACCAACACAACCTCTTTACAATGTGGGCTGAGCACTTTTTGTCATGACACCAACACAACCTCGATACAGTGTGGACTGAGCACTTTTTGTCATGACACCAACACAACCTCTTTACAGTGTGAACTGAGCACTTTTTGTCATGACATCAACACAACTTCTTTACAGTGTGAACTGAGCACTTTTTGTCATCACACCCACCAAAACAACCTCTTCACAGTGTGGTCTGAGCACTTTTTGTCATGACACTAACACAACCTCTTTACAGTGTGGATTGAGGACTTTTTGTCATGACAGCAACACAACTTTACAGTGTGGACTGAGCACTTTTCGTCATGACAGCAACACAGCCTCGTTACAGTGTGAACTGAGCACTCTTTGTCATGATACCAACACAATCTCTTTAGAATGTGAACTGAGCACTTTTTATCATGACATCAACAGGACCACTTTACAGTGTGGACTGAGCACTTTTTGTCATGACAAAAACACAACCTCTTTACAGTGTGGACTGAGCGCTTTTTGTCATGACAGCAACACAACCTCTTTACAGTGTAGACTGAGCACTTTTTGTCATGACACCAACACAGCCTCTTTACAGTGTGAACTGAGCACTTTTTGTCATGACACCAACACAATCTCAATACAGTGTGAACTGAGCACTTTTTGTCATGACATCAACACAACTTCTTTACAGTGTGAACTGAGCACTTTTTGTCATCACACCCACCAAAACAACCTCTTTATAGTGTGGCCTGAGCACTTTTTGTCATGACACTAACACAACCTCTTTACAGTGTGGATTGAGCGCTTTTTGTCATGACAGCAACACAACTTTACAGTGTGGACTGAGCGCTTTTCGTCATGACAGCAACACAGCCTCTTTAAAGTGTGAACTGAGCACTTTTTGTCATGACACCAACAAAACCACTTTACAGTGTGAACTGAGCGCTTTTTGTCATGACAGCAACACAACCTCTTTACAGTGTAGACTGAGCACTTTTTGTCATGACACCAACACAGCCACTTTACAGTGTGAACTGAGCACTTTTTGTCATGACACCAACACAATCTCGATACAGTGTGAACTGGGCACTTTTTGTCATGACATCAACACATCCTCTTTATAGTGTGAACTGAGCACTTTTTATTATGACATCAACACAATCTCTTTACAGTGTGAACTGAGCACTTTTTGTCATGACATCAACACAACCTCTTTACAGTGTGCACTGAGCACTTTTTGTCATGACACTAACACAACCTCTTTACAGTGTGGATTGAGCGCTTTTTGTCATGACAGCAACACAACTTTACAGTGTGGACTGAGCGCTTTTCGTCATGACAGCAACACAGCCTCTTTAAAGTGTGAACTGAGCACTTTTTGTCATGACACCAACAAAACCACTTTACAGTGTGAACTGAACACTTTTAGTCATGACACCAACACAGCTTCTTTACAGTGTGAACTGATCACTTTTTGTCATGACACCAACACAACCTCGATACAGTGTGGTCTGAGCACTTTTTGTCATGACACCAACACAACCTCGATACAGTGTGGACTGAGCACTTTTTGTCATGACACCAACACAGCCTCTTTACAGTGTGGACTGGGCGCTTTTGTCATGACACCAACACAGCCTGTTTACAGTGTGGGCTGAGCACTTTTTGTCATGACACCAACACAACCTCGATACAGTGTGGTCTGAGCACTTTTTGTCATGACACCAACACAACCTCGATACAGTGTGGACTGAGCACTTTTTGTCATGACACCAACACAGCCTCTTTACAGTGTGGACTGGGCGCTTTTTGTCATGACACCAACACAGCCTGTTTACAGTGTGGGCTGAGCACTTTTTGTCATGACACCAACACAACCTCTTTACAATGTGGGCTGAGCACTTTTTGTCATGACACCAACACAACCTCGATACAGTGTGGACTGAGCACTTTTTGTCATGACACCAACACAACCTCTTTACAGTGTGAACTGAGCACTTTTTGTCATGACATCAACACAACTTCTTTACAGTGTGAACTGAGCACTTTTTGTCATCACACCCACCAAAACAACCTCTTCACAGTGTGGTCTGAGCACTTTTTGTCATGACACTAACACAACCTCTTTACAGTGTGGATTGAGGACTTTTTGTCATGACAGCAACACAACTTTACAGTGTGGACTGAGCACTTTTCGTCATGACAGCAACACAGCCTCGTTACAGTGTGAACTGAGCACTCTTTGTCATGATACCAACACAATCTCTTTAGAATGTGAACTGAGCACTTTTTATCATGACATCAACAGGACCACTTTACAGTGTGGACTGAGCACTTTTTGTCATGACAAAAACACAACCTCTTTACAGTGTGGACTGAGCGCTTTTTGTCATGACAGCAACACAACCTCTTTACAGTGTAGACTGAGCACTTTTTGTCATGACACCAACACAGCCTCTTTACAGTGTGAACTGAGCACTTTTTGTCATGACACCAACACAATCTCGATACAGTGTGAACTGAGCACTTTTTGTCATGACATCAACACAACTTCTTTACAGTGTGAACTGAGCACTTTTTGTCATCACACCCACCAAAACAACCTCTTTATAGTGTGGCCTGAGCACTTTTTGTCATGACACTAACACAACCTCTTTACAGTGTGGATTGAGCGCTTTTTGTCATGACAGCAACACAACTTTACAGTGTGGACTGAGCGCTTTTCGTCATGACAGCAACACAGCCTCTTTAAAGTGTGAACTGAGCACTTTTTGTCATGACACCAACAAAACCACTTTACAGTGTGAACTGAGCGCTTTTTGTCATGACAGCAACACAACCTCTTTACAGTGTAGACTGAGCACTTTTTGTCATGACACCAACACAGCCACTTTACAGTGTGAACTGAGCACTTTTTGTCATGACACCAACACAATCTCGATACAGTGTGAACTGGGCACTTTTTGTCATGACATCAACACATCCTCTTTATAGTGTGAACTGAGCACTTTTTATTATGACATCAACACAATCTCTTTACAGTGTGAACTGAGCGCTTTTTGTCATGACATCAACACAACCTCTTTACAGTGTGCACTGAGCACTTTTTGTCATGACACTAACACAACCTCTTTACAGTGTGGACTGAGCGCTTTTTGTCATGACAGCAACACAGCCTCTTTACAGTGTGAACTGAGCACTTTTTGTAGTGACACTAATACAACCTCTTTACAGTGTGAACTGAACACTTTTTGTCATCACACCAACACAACCGCTTTACAGTGTGAACTGAGCACTTTTTGTCATGACACCAACACAACCTCTTTACAGTGTGAACTGATCATTTTTGTCATGATACCAACACAACCTCTTTACAGTGTGAACTGAGCACTTTTTGTCATCACATCAACACACCCTCTTTATAGTGTGAACTGAGCACTTTTTATTATGACATCAACACAATCTCTTTACAGTGTGAACTGAGCACTTTTTGTCATGACACCAACACAACCTCTTTACAGTGTAGACTGAGCACTTTTTGTCATGACACCAACATAGCCTCTTTGCAGTGTGAACTAAGCACTTTTTGTCATGACAAAAACACAACCTCTTTACAGTGTGGACTGAGCGCTTTTTGTCATGACAGCAACACAACCTCTTTACAGTGTAGACTGAGCACTTTTTGTCATGACACCAACACAGCCTCTTTACAGTGTGAACTGAGCACTTTTTGTCATGACACCAACACAATCTCAATACAGTGTGAACTGAGCACTTTTTGTCATGACATCAACACAACTTCTTTACAGTGTGAACTGAGCACTTTTTGTCATCACACCCACCAAAACAACCTCTTTATAGTGTGGCCTGAGCACTTTTTGTCATGACACTAACACAACCTCTTTACAGTGTGGATTGAGCGCTTTTTGTCATGACAGCAACACAACTTTACAGTGTGGACTGAGCGCTTTTCGTCATGACAGCAACACAGCCTCTTTAAAGTGTGAACTGAGCACTTTTTGTCATGACACCAACAAAACCACTTTACAGTGTGAACTGAGCGCTTTTTGTCATGACAGCAACACAACCTCTTTACAGTGTAGACTGAGCACTTTTTGTCATGACACCAACACAGCCACTTTACAGTGTGAACTGAGCACTTTTTGTCATGACACCAACACAATCTCGATACAGTGTGAACTGGGCACTTTTTGTCATGACATCAACACATCCTCTTTATAGTGTGAACTGAGCACTTTTTATTATGACATCAACACAATCTCTTTACAGTGTGAACTGAGCACTTTTTGTCATGACATCAACACAACCTCTTTACAGTGTGCACTGAGCACTTTTTGTCATGACACTAACACAACCTCTTTACAGTGTGGATTGAGCGCTTTTTGTCATGACAGCAACACAACTTTACAGTGTGGACTGAGCGCTTTTCGTCATGACAGCAACACAGCCTCTTTAAAGTGTGAACTGAGCACTTTTTGTCATGACACCAACAAAACCACTTTACAGTGTGAACTGAACACTTTTAGTCATGACACCAACACAGCTTCTTTACAGTGTGAACTGATCACTTTTTGTCATGACACCAACACAACCTCGATACAGTGTGGTCTGAGCACTTTTTGTCATGACACCAACACAACCTCGATACAGTGTGGACTGAGCACTTTTTGTCATGACACCAACACAGCCTCTTTACAGTGTGGACTGGGCGCTTTTGTCATGACACCAACACAGCCTGTTTACAGTGTGGGCTGAGCACTTTTTGTCATGACACCAACACAACCTCGATACAGTGTGGTCTGAGCACTTTTTGTCATGACACCAACACAACCTCGATACAGTGTGGACTGAGCACTTTTTGTCATGACACCAACACAGCCTCTTTACAGTGTGGACTGGGCGCTTTTTGTCATGACACCAACACAGCCTGTTTACAGTGTGGGCTGAGCACTTTTTGTCATGACACCAACACAACCTCTTTACAATGTGGGCTGAGCACTTTTTGTCATGACACCAACACAACCTCGATACAGTGTGGACTGAGCACTTTTTGTCATGACACCAACACAACCTCTTTACAGTGTGAACTGAGCACTTTTTGTCATGACATCAACACAACTTCTTTACAGTGTGAACTGAGCACTTTTTGTCATCACACCCACCAAAACAACCTCTTCACAGTGTGGTCTGAGCACTTTTTGTCATGACACTAACACAACCTCTTTACAGTGTGGATTGAGGACTTTTTGTCATGACAGCAACACAACTTTACAGTGTGGACTGAGCACTTTTCGTCATGACAGCAACACAGCCTCGTTACAGTGTGAACTGAGCACTCTTTGTCATGATACCAACACAATCTCTTTAGAATGTGAACTGAGCACTTTTTATCATGACATCAACAGGACCACTTTACAGTGTGGACTGAGCACTTTTTGTCATGACAAAAACACAACCTCTTTACAGTGTGGACAGAGCGCTTTTTGTCATGACAGCAACACAACCTCTTTACAGTGTAGACTGAGCACTTTTTGTCATGACACCAACACAGCCTCTTTACAGTGTGAACTGAGCACTTTTTGTCATGACACCAACACAATCTCGATACAGTGTGAACTGAGCACTTTTTGTCATGACATCAACACAACTTCTTTACAGTGTGAACTGAGCACTTTTTGTCATCACACCCACCAAAACAACCTCTTTATAGTGTGGCCTGAGCACTTTTTGTCATGACACTAACACAACCTTTTTACAGTGTGGATTGAGCGCTTTTTGTCATGACAGCAACACAACTTTACAGTGTGGACTGAGCGCTTTTCGTCATGACAGCAACACAGCCTCTTTAAAGTGTGAACTGAGCACTTTTTGTCATGACACCAACAAAACCACTTTACAGTGTGAACTGAGCGCTTTTTGTCATGACAGCAACACAACCTCTTTACAGTGTAGACTGAGCACTTTTTGTCATGACACCAACACAGCCACTTTACAGTGTGAACTGAGCACTTTTTGTCATGACACCAACACAATCTCGATACAGTGTGAACTGGGCACTTTTTGTCATGACATCAACACATCCTCTTTATAGTGTGAACTGAGCACTTTTTATTATGACATCAACACAATCTCTTTACAGTGTGAACTGAGCACTTTTTGTCATGACATCAACACAACCTCTTTACAGTGTGCACTGAGCACTTTTTGTCATGACACTAACACAACCTCTTTACAGTGTGGACTGAGCGCTTTTTGTCATGACAGCAACACAGCCTCTTTACAGTGTGAACTGAGCACTTTTTGTAGTGACACTAATACAACCTCTTTACAGTGTGAACTGAACACTTTTTGTCATCACACCAACACAACCGCTTTACAGTGTGAACTGAGCACTTTTTGTCATGACACCAACACAACCTCTTTACAGTGTGAACTGATCATTTTTGTCATGATACCAACACAACCTCTTTACAGTGTGAACTGAGCACTTTTTGTCATCACATCAACACACCCTCTTTATAGTGTGAACTGAGCACTTTTTATTATGACATCAACACAATCTCTTTACAGTGTGAACTGAGCACTTTTTGTCATGACACCAACACAACCTCTTTACAGTGTAGACTGAGCACTTTTTGTCATGACACCAACATAGCCGCTTTGCAGTGTGAACTAAGCACTTTTTGTCATGACACCAAAACAACCTCTTTACAGTGTGAACTGAGCACTTTTTGTCATGATACCAACACAACCTCTTTTCAGTGTGAAATGAGCACTTTTTGTCATGACACCAACACAACCTCTTTACAGTGTGAACTGAGCACTTTTTGTCATGAAATCAACACAACCTCTTTACAGTGTGAACTAAGCGTTTTTGTAGTGACACTAAAACAAACTCTTTACAGTGTGAACTGAGCACTTTTTGTCATCACACTAACACAACCTCTTTACATTGTTAACTGAGCACTTTTTGTGATGACACTAACACAACCTCTTTACCGTGTGGGCTGAGCGCTTTTTGTCATGACATCAACACAGCCTCTTTACAGTGTGGACTGAGCACTTTTTTCATGAAATCAACAATACCTCTTTTCAGTGTGAACTGAGCGCTTTTTGTAGTGATACTAATACAACATCTTTACAGTGTAAACTGAGCACTTTTTTTCATCACACCAACACAGCCTCTTTACAGTGTAGACTGAACACTTTTAGTCATGACACCAACACAGCTTCTTTACAGTGTGAACTGAGCACTTTTTGTCATGACACCAACACAACCTCGATACAGTGTGGTCTGAGCACTTTTTGTCATGACACCAACACAACCTCGATACAGTGTGGACTGAGCACTTTTTGTCATGACACCAACACAGCCTCTTTACAGTGTGGACTGGGCGCTTTTGTCATGACACCAACACAGCCTGTTTACAGTGTGGGCTGAGCACTTTTTGTCATGACACCAACACAACCTCTTTACAATGTGGGCTGAGCACTTTTTGTCATGACACCAACACAACCTCGATACAGTGTGGACTGAGCACTTTTTGTCATGACACCAACACAACCTCTTTACAGTGTGAACTGAGCACTTTTTGTCATGACATCAACACAACTTCTTTACAGTGTGAACTGAGCACTTTTTGTCATCACACCCACCAAAACAACCTCTTCACAGTGTGGTCTGAGCACTTTTTGTCATGACACTAACACAACCTCTTTACAGTGTGGATTGAGGACTTTTTGTCATGACAGCAACACAACTTTACAGTGTGGACTGAGCACTTTTCGTCATGACAGCAACACAGCCTCGTTACAGTGTGAACTGAGCACTCTTTGTCATGATACCAACACAATCTCTTTAGAATGTGAACTGAGCACTTTTTATCATGACATCAACAGGACCACTTTACAGTGTGGACTGAGCACTTTTTGTCATGACAAAAACACAACCTCTTTACAGTGTGGACTGAGCGCTTTTTGTCATGACAGCAACACAACCTCTTTACAGTGTAGACTGAGCACTTTTTGTCATGACACCAACACAGCCTCTTTACAGTGTGAACTGAGCACTTTTTGTCATGACACCAACACAATCTCGATACAGTGTGAACTGAGCACTTTTTGTCATGACATCAACACAACTTCTTTACAGTGTGAACTGAGCACTTTTTGTCATCACACCCACCAAAACAACCTCTTTATAGTGTGGCCTGAGCACTTTTTGTCATGACACTAACACAACCTCTTTACAGTGTGGATTGAGCGCTTTTTGTCATGACAGCAACACAACTTTACAGTGTGGACTGAGCGCTTTTCGTCATGACAGTAACACAGCCTCGTTACAGTGTGAACTGAGCACTCTTTGTCATGATACCAACACAATCTCTTTACAATGTGAACTGAGCACTTTTTATCATGACATCAACAGGACCACTTTACAGTGTGGACTGAGCACTTTTTGTCGTGACAAAAACACAACCTCTTTACAGTGTGGACTGAGCGCTTTTTGTCATGACAGCAACACAACCTCTTTACAGTGTAGACTGAGCACTTTTTGTCATGACACCAACACAGCCTCTTTACAGTGTGAACTGAGCACTTTTTGTCATGACACCAACACAATCTCGATACAGTGTGAACTGAGCACTTTTTGTCATGACATCAACACATCCTCTTTACAGTGTGAACTGAGCGCTTTTTGTAGTGACACTAATACAACCTCTTTACAGTGTAAACTGAGCACTTTTTGTCATCACACCAACAGAACCGCTTTACAGTGTGAACTGAGCACTTTTTGTCATGACACCAACACAACCTCTTTACAGTGTGAACTGATCATTTTTGTCATGATACCAACACAACCTCTTTACAGTGTGAACAGAGCACTTTTTGTCATGACATCAACACACTCTCTTTACAGTGTGAACTGAGCACTTTTTATTATGACATCAACACAATCTCTTTACAGTGTGAACTGAGCACTTTTTGTCATGACACCAACACAACCTCTTTACAGTGTAGACTGAGCACTTTTTGTCATGACACCAACATAGCCTCTTTACAGTGTGAACTGAGCACTTTTTGTCATGACACCAAAACATCCTCTTTACAGTGTGGTCTGAGCACTTTTTGTCATGACACTAACACAACATCTTTACAGTGTGGACTGAGCGCTTTTTATCATGACAGCAACACAGCCTCTTTAAAGTGTGAACTGAGCACTTTTTGTCATGACATCAACAAAACCACTTTACAGTGTGAACTGAGCACTTTTTGTCATGACACCAACACAAATTCTTTACAGTGTGGACTGAGCGCTTTTTGTCATGACACCAAAACAATCTCTTTACAGTGTGAACTGAGCACTTTTTGTCATGATACCAACACAACCTCTTTTCAGTGTGAAATGAGCACTTTTTGTCATGACACCAACACAACCTCTTTACAATGTGGACTGAGCGCTTTTTGTCATGACAGCAACACAACCTCTTTACAGTGTAGACTGAGCACTTTTTGTCATGACACCAACACAGCCTCTTTACAGTGTGAACTGAGCACTTTTTGTCATGACACCAACACAATCTCGATACAGTGTGAACTGGGCACTTTTTGTCATGACATCAACACATCCTCTTTACAGTGTGAACTGAGCGCTTTTTGTAGTGACACTAATACAACCTCTTTACAGTGTGAACTGAGCACTTTTTGTCATCACACCAACACAACCTCTTTACAGTGTGCACTGAGCACTTTTTGTCATGACACTAACACAACCTCTTTACAGTGTGGACTGAGCGCTTTTTGTCATGACAGCAACACAGCCTCTTTACAGTGTGAACTGAGCACTTTTTGTAGTGACACTAATACAACCTCTTTACAGTGTGAACTGAACACTTTTTGTCATCACACCAACACAACCGCTTTACAGTGTGAACTGAGCACTTTTTGTCATGACACCAACACAACCTCTTTACAGTGTGAACTGATCATTTTTGTCATGATACCAACACAACCTCTTTACAGTGTGAACTGAGCACTTTTTGTCATCACATCAACACACCCTCTTTACAGTGTGAACTGAGCACTTTTTATTATGACATCAACACAATCTCTTTACAGTGTGAACTGAGCACTTTTTGTCATGACACCAACACAACCTCTTTACAGTGTAGACTGAGCACTTTTTGTCATGACACCAACATAGCCTCTTTGCAGTGTGAACTAAGCACTTTTTGTCATGACACCAAAACATCCTCTTTACAGTGTGGTCTGAGCACTTTTTGTCATGACACTAACACAACATCCTTACAGTGTGGACTGAGCGCTTTTTGTCATGACAGCAACACAGCCTCTTTACAGTGTGAACTAAGCGTTTTTGTAGTGACACTAAAACAAACTCTTTACAGTGTGAACTGAGCACTTTTTGTCATGACACCAAAACAACCTCTTTACAGTGTGAACTGAGCACTTTTTGTCATGATACCAACACAACCTCTTTTCAGTGTGAAATGAGCACTTTTTGTCATGACACCAACACAACCTCTTTACAGTGTGAACTGAGCACTTTTTGTCATGAAATCAACACAACCTCTTTACAGTGTGAACTAAGCGTTTTTGTAGTGACACTAAAACAAACTCTTTACAGTGTGAACTGAGCACTTTTTGTCATCACACTAACACAACCTCTTTACATTGTTAACTGAGCACTTTTTGTGATGACACTAACACAACCTCTTTACCGTGTGGACTGAGCGCTTTTTGTCATGACATCAACACAGCCTCTTTACAGTGTGGACTGAGCGCTTTTTTCATGAAATCAACAATACCTCTTTTCAGTGTGAACTGAGCGCTTTTTGTAGTGATACTAATACAACCTCTTTACAGTGTGAACTGAGCACTTTTTTTCATCACACCAACACAGCCTCTTTACAGTGTAGACTGAACACTTTTAGTCATGACACCAACACAGCTTCTTTACAGTGTGAACTGAGCACTTTTTGTCATGACACCAACACAACCTCGATACAGTGTGGTCTGAGCACTTTTTGTCATGACACCAACACAACCTCGATACAGTGTGGACTGAGCACTTTTTGTCATGACACCAACACAGCCTCTTTACAGTGTGGACTGGGCGCTTTTGTCATGACACCAACACAGCCTGTTTACAGTGTGGGCTGAGCACTTTTTGTCATGACACCAACACAACCTCTTTACAATGTGGGCTGAGCACTTTTTGTCATGACACCAACACAACCTCGATACAGTGTGGACTGAGCACTTTTTGTCATGACACCAACACAACCTCTTTACAGTGTGAACTGAGCACTTTTTGTCATGACATCAACACAACTTCTTTACAGTGTGAACTGAGCACTTTTTGTCATCACACCCACCAAAACAACCTCTTCACAGTGTGGTCTGAGCACTTTTTGTCATGACACTAACACAACCTCTTTACAGTGTGGATTGAGGACTTTTTGTCATGACAGCAACACAACTTTACAGTGTGGACTGAGCACTTTTCGTCATGACAGCAACACAGCCTCGTTACAGTGTGAACTGAGCACTCTTTGTCATGATACCAACACAATCTCTTTAGAATGTGAACTGAGCACTTTTTATCATGACATCAACAGGACCACTTTACAGTGTGGACTGAGCACTTTTTGTCATGACAAAAACACAACCTCTTTACAGTGTGGACTGAGCGCTTTTTGTCATGACAGCAACACAACCTCTTTACAGTGTAGAATGAGCACTTTTTGTCATGACACCAACACAGCCTCTTTACAGTGTGAACTGAGCACTTTTTGTCATGACACCAACACAATCTCGATACAGTGTGAACTGGGCACTTTTTGTCATGACATCAACACATCCTCTTTACAGTGTGAACTGAGCGCTTTTTGTAGTGACACTAATGCAACCTCTTTACAGTGTGAACTGAGCACTTTTTGTCATCACACCAACACAACCTCTTTACAGTGTGCACTGAGCACTTTTTGTCATGACACTAACACAACCTCTTTACAGTGTGGACTGAGCGCTTTTTGTCATGACAGCAACACAGCCTCTTTACAGTGTGAACTGAGCACTTTTTGTAGTGACACTAATACAACCTCTTTACAGTGTGAACTGAACACTTTTTGTCATCACACCAACACAACCGCTTTACAGTGTGAACTGAGCACTTTTTGTCATGACACCAACACAACCTCTTTACAGTGTGAACTGATCATTTTTGTCATGATACCAACACAACCTCTTTACAGTATGAACTGAGCACTTTTTGTCATCACATCAACACACCCTCTTTACAGTGTGAACTGAGCACTTTTTATTATGACATCAACACAATCTCTTTACAGTGTGAACTGAGCACTTTTTGTCATGACACCAACACAACCTCTTTACAGTGTAGACTGAGCACTTTTTGTCATGACACCAACATAGCCTCTTTGCAGTGTGAACTAAGCACTTTTTGTCATGACACCAAAACATCCTCTTTACAGTGTGGTCTGAGCACTTTTTGTCATGACATCAACAAAACCACTTTACAGTGTGAACTGAGCACTTTTTGTCATGACACCAACACAAACTCTTTATAGTGTGGACTGAGCGCTTTTTGTCATGACACCAAAACAACCTCTTTACAGTGTGAACTGAGCACTTTTTGTCATGATACCAACACAACCTCTTTTCAGTGTGAAATGAGCACTTTTTGTCATGACACCAACACAACCTCTTTACAGTGTGAACTGAGCACTTTTTGTCATGAAATCAACACAACCTCTTTACAGTGTGAACTAAGCGTTTTTGTAGTGACACTAAAACAAACTCTTTACAGTGTGAACTGAGCACTTTTTGTCATCACACTAACACAACCTCTTTACATTGTTAACTGAGCACTTTTTATCATGACATCAACAGGATCACTTTACAGTGTGGACTGAGCACTTTTTGTCATGACAAAAACACAACCTCTTTACAGTGTGGACTGAGCGCTTTTTGTCATGACAGCAACACAACCTCTTTACAGTGTAGACTGAGCACTTTTTGTCATGACACCAACACAGCCTCTTTACAGTGTGAACTGAGCACTTTTTGTCATGACACCAACACAATCTCGATACAGTGTGAACTGGGCACTTTTTGTCATGACATCAACACATGCTCTTTACAGTGTGAACTGAGCACTTTTTGTAGTGACACTAATACAACCTCTTTACAGTGTGAACTGAGCACTTTTTGACATCACACCAACACAACCTCTTTACAGTGTGCACTGAGCACTTTTTGTCATGACACTAACACAACCTCTTTACAGTGTGGACTGAGCGCTTTTTGTCATGACAGCAACACAGCCTCTTTACAGTGTGAACTGAGCACTTTTTGTAGTGACACTAATACAACCTCTTTACAGTGTGAACTGAACACTTTTTGTCATCACACCAACACAACCGCTTTACAGTGTGAACTGAGCACTTTTTGTCATGACACCAACACAACCTCTTTACAGTGTGAACTGATCATTTTTGTCATGATACCAACAGAACCTCTTTACAGTGTGAACTGAGCACTTTTTGTCATCACATCAACACACCCTCTTTACAGTGTGAACTGAGCACTTTTTATTATGACATCAACACAATCTCTTTACAGTGTGAACTGAGCACTTTTTGTCATGACACCAACACAAACTCTTTACAATGTGGACAAAGGGCTTTTTGTCATGACATCAACATAGCTTCTTTAGAGTGTGAACTGAGCACTTTTTGTCATGACAGTAACACAGCCTCGTTACAGTGTGGTCTGAGCACTTTTTGTCATGACACTAACACAACATCTTTACAGTGTGGACTGAGCGCTTTTTGTCATGACAGCAACACAGCCTCTTTACAGTGTGAACTGAGCACTTTTTGTCATGACATCAACAAAACCACTTTACAGTGTGAACTGAGCACTTTTTGTCATGACACCAACACAAACTCTTTATAGTGTGGACTGAGCGCTTTTTGTCATGACACCAAAACAACCTCTTTACAGTGTGAACTGAGCACTTTTTGTCATGATACCAACACAACCTCTTTTCAGTGTGAAATGAGCACTTTTTGTCATGACACCAACACAACCTCTTTACAGTGTGAACTGAGCACTTTTTGTCATGAAATCAACACAACCTCTTTACAGTGTGAACTAAGCGTTTTTGTAGTGACACTAAAACAAACTCTTTACAGTGTGAACTGAGCACTTTTTGTCATCACACTAACACAACCTCTTTACATTGTTAACTGAGCACTTTTTGTGATGACACTAACACAACCTCTTTACCGTGTGGACTGAGCGCTTTTTGTCATGACATCAACACAGCCTCTTTACAGTGTGGACTGAGCGCTTTTTTCATGAAATCAACAATACCTCTTTTCAGTGTGAACTGAGCGCTTTTTGTAGTGATACTAATACAACCTCTTTACAGTGTGAACTGAGCACTTTTTTTCATCACACCAACACAGCCTCTTTACAGTGTAGACTGAACACTTTTAGTCATGACACCAACACAGCTTCTTTACAGTGTGAACTGAGCACTTTTTGTCATGACACCAACACAACCTCGATACAGTGTGGTCTGAGCACTTTTTGTCATGACACCAACACAACCTCTTTACAGTGTGGACTGGGCGCTTTTTGTCATGACACCAACACAACTTCTTTACAGTGTGAACTGAGCACTTTTTGTCATCACACCCACCAAAACAACCTCTTCACAGTGTGGTCTGAGCACTTTTTGTCATGACACTAACACAACCTCTTTACAGTGTGGATTGAGGACTTTTTGTCATGACAGCAACACAACTTTACAGTGTGGACTGAGCACTTTTCGTCATGACAGCAACACAGCCTCGTTACAGTGTGAACTGAGCACTCTTTGTCATGATACCAACACAATCTCTTTAGAATGTGAACTGAGCACTTTTTATCATGACATCAACAGGACCACTTTACAGTGTGGACTGAGCACTTTTTGTCATGACAAAAACACAACCTCTTTACAGTGTGGACTGAGCGCTTTTTGTCATGACAGCAACACAACCTCTTTACAGTGTAGACTGAGCACTTTTTGTCATGACACCAACACAGCCTCTTTACAGTGTGAACTGAGCACTTTTTGTCATGACACCAACACAATCTTGATACAGTGTGAACTGGGCACTTTTTGTCATGACATCAACACATCCTCTTTACAGTGTGAACTGAGCGCTTTTTGTAGAGACACTAATACGACCTCCTTACAGTGTGAACTGAGCACTTTTTGTCATCACACCAACACAACCTCTTCACAGTGTGCACTGAGCACTTGTTGTCATGACACTAACACAACCTCTTTACAGTGTGGACTGAGCGCTTTTTGTCATGACAGCAACACAGCCTCTTTACAGTGTGAACTGAGCACTTTTTGTAGTGACACTAATACAACCTCTTTACAGTGTGAACTGAACACTTTTTGTCATCACACCAACACAACCGCTTTACAGTGTGAACTGAGCACTTTTTGTCATGACACCAACACAACCTCTTTACAGTGTGAACTGATCATTTTTGTCATGATACCAACACAACCTCTTTACAGTGTGAACTGAGCACTTTTTGTCATCACATCAACACACCCTCTTTACAGTGTGAACTGAGCACTTTTTATTATGACATCAACACAATCTCTTTACAGTGTGAACTGAGCACTTTTTGTCATGACACCAACACAACCTCTTTACAGTGTAGACTGAGCACTTTTTGTCATGACACCAACATAGCCTCTTTGCAGTGTGAACTAAGCACTTTTTGTCATGACACCAAAACATCCTCTTTACAGTGTGGTCTGAGCACTTTTTGTCATGACACTAACACAACATCTTTTCAGTGTGGACTGAGCGCTTTTTGTCATGACAGCAACACAGCCTCTTTACAGTGTGAACTGAGCACTTTTTGTCATGACATCAACAAAACCACTTTACAGTGTGAACTGAGCACTTTTTGTCATGACACCAACACAAACTCTTTATAGTGTGGACTGAGCGCTTTTTGTCATGACACCAAAACAACCTCTTTACAGTGTGAACTGAGCACTTTTTGTCATGATACCAACACGACCTCTTTTCAGTGTGAAATGAGCACTTTTTGTCATGACACCAACATAACCTCTTTACAGTGTGAACTGAGCACTTTTTGTCATGAAATCAACACAACCTCTTTACAGTGTGAACTAAGCGTTTTTGTAGTGACACTAAAACAAACTCTTTACAGTGTGAACTGAGCACTTTTTGTCATCACACTAACACAACCTCTTTACATTGTTAACTGAGCACTTTTTGTGATGACACTAACACAACCTCTTTACCGTGTGGACTGAGCGCTTTTTGTCATGACATCAACACAGCCTCTTTACAGTGTGGACTGAGCGCTTTTTTCATGAAATCAACAATACCTCTTTTCAGTGTGAACTGAGCGCTTTTTGTAGTGATACTAATACAACCTCTTTACAGTGTGAACTGAGCACTTTTTTTCATCACACCAACACAGCCTCTTTACAGTGTAGACTGAACACTTTTAGTCATGACACCAACACAGCTTCTTTACAGTGTGAACTGAGCACTTTTTGTCATGACACCAACACAACCTCGATACAGTGTGGTCTGAGCACTTTTTGTCATGACACCAACACAACCTCGATACAGTGTGGACTGAGCACTTTTTGTCATGACACCAACACAGCCTCTTTACAGTGTGGACTGGGCGCTTTTTGTCATGACACCAACACAGCCTGTTTACAGTGTGGGCTGAGCACTTTTTGTCATGACACCAACACAACCTCTTTACAATGTGGGCTGAGCACTTTTTGTCATGACACCAACACAACCTCGATACAGTGTGGACTGAGCACTTTTTGTCATGACACCAACACAACCTCTTTACAGTGTGAACTGAGCACTTTTTGTCATGACATCAACACAACTTCTTTACAGTGTGAACTGAGCACTTTTTGTCATCACACCCACCAAAACAACCTCTTCACAGTGTGGTCTGAGCACTTTTTGTCATGACACTAACACAACCTCTTTACAGTGTGGATTGAGGACTTTTTGTCATGACAGCAACACAACTTTACAGTGTGGACTGAGCACTTTTCGTCATGACAGCAACACAGCCTCGTTACAGTGTGAACTGAGCACTCTTTGTCATGATACCAACACAATCTCTTTAGAATGTGAACTGAGCACATTTTATCATGACATCAACAGGACCACTTTACAGTGTGGACTGAGCACTTTTTGTCATGACAAAAACACAACCTCTTTACAGTGTGGACTGAGCGCTTTTTGTCATGACAGCAACACAACCTCTTTACAGTGTAGACTGAGCACTTTTTGTCATGACACCAACACAGCCTCTTTACAGTGTGAACTGAGCACTTTTTGTCATGACACCAACACAATCTCGATACAGTGTGAACTGGGCACTTTTTGTCATGACATCAACACATCCTCTTTACAGTGTGAACTGAGCGCTTTTTGTAGTGTCACTAATACAACCTCTTTACAGTGTGAACTGAGCACTTTTTGTCATCACACCAACACAACCTCTTTACAGTGTGCACTGAGCACTTTTTGTCATGACACTAACACAACCTCTTTACAGTGTGGTCTGAGCGCTTTTTGTCATGACAGCAACACAGCCTCTTTACAGTGTGAACTGAGCACTTTTTGTAGTGACACTAATACAACCTCTTTACAGTGTGAACTGAACACTTTTTGTCATCACACCAACACAACCGCTTTACAGTGTGAACTGAGCACTTTTTGTCATGACACCAACACAACCTCTTTACAGTGTGAACTGATCATTTTTGTCATGATACCAACACAACTTCTTTACAGTGTGAACTGAGCACTTTTTGTCATCACATCAACACACCCTCTTTACAGTGTGAACTGAGCACTTTTTGTCATGACACCAACACAACCTCTTTACAGTGTAGACTGAGCACTTTTTGTCATGACACCAACATAGCCTCTTTGCAGTGTGAACTAGGCACTTTTTGTCATGACACCAAAACATCCTCTTTACAGTGTGGTCTGAGCACTTTTTGTCATGACACTAACACATCTTTACAGTGTGGACTGAGCGCTTTTTGTCATGACAGCAACATAACTTCTTTACAGTGTGGACTGAGCACTTTTTGTCATGACACCAACAAACTCTTTACAGTGTGGACTGAGCGCTTTTTGTCATGACACCAAAACAACCTCTTTACAGTGTGAAATGAGCACTTTTTGTCATGACACCAACACAACCTCTTTACAGTGTGAACTGAGCACTTTTTGTCATGACATCAACACAACATCTTTACAGTGTGGACTGAGCGCTTTTTGTCATGACAGCAACACAGCCTCTTTACAGTGTGAACTGAGCACTTTTTGTCATGACATCAACAAAACCACTTTACAGTGTGAACTGAGCACTTTTTGTCATGACACCAACACAAACTCTTTATAGTGAGGACTGAGCGCTTTTTGTCATGACACCAAAACAACCTCTTTACAGTGTAAACTGAGCACTTTTTGTCATGATACCAACACAACCTCTTTTCAGTGTGAAATGAGCACTTTTTGTCATGACACCAACACAACCTCTTTACAGTGTGAACTGAGCACTTTTTGTCATGAAATCAACACAACCTCTTTATAGTGTGAACTAAGCGTTTTTGTAGTGACACTAAAACAAACTCTTTACAGTGTGAACTGAGCACTTTTTGTCATCACACTAACACAACCTCTTTACATTGTTAACTGAGCACTTTTTATGATGACACTAACACAACCTCTTTACCGTGTGGACTGAGCGCTTTTTGTCATGACATCAACACAGACTCTTTACAGTGTGGACTGAGCGCTTTTTGTCATGACATCAACACAACCTCTTTACAGTGTGAACTGAGCACTTTTTGTCATGACACCAACACAACCTCTTTACAGTATGAACTGAGCACTTTTTGTCATGACACCAACACAACCTCTTTACAATGTGGACAAAGGGCTTTTTGTCATGACATCAACATAGCTTCTTTAGAGTGTGGACTGAGCGCTTTTTGTCATGACACCAACACAACCTCTTTACCATGTGAACTGAGCACTTTTTGTCATGACATCAACACAACCTCTTTACGGTGTGAACTGAGCACTTTTTGTCATGACACCAACACAACCTCTTTACAGTGTGAACTGAGCACTTTTTGTCATGGCACCAACACAACCTCTTTACAATGTGGACAAAGGGCTTTTTGTCATGACATCAACATAGCTTCTTTAGAGTGTGAACTGAGCACTTTTTGTCATGACAGTAACACAGCCTGGTTACAGTGTGAACTGAGCACTTTTTGTCATGACATCAACACAACTTCTTTACACTGTGAACTGAGCACTTTTTGTCATCACACCCACCAAAACAACCTCTTTATAGTGTGGCCTGAGCACTTTTTGTCATGACACTAACACAACCTCTTTACAGTGTGGATTGAGCGCTTTTTGTCATGACAGCAACACAACTTTACAGTGTGGACTGAGCGCTTTTCGTCATGACAGTAACACAGCCTCGTTACAGTGTGAACTGAGCACTCTTTGTCATGATACCAACACAATCTCTTTACAATGTGAACTGAGCACTTTTTATCATGACATCAACAGGACCACTTTACAGTGTGGACTGAGCACTTTTTGTCATGACAAAAACACAACCTCTTTACAGTGTGGACTGAGCGCTTTTTGTCATGACAGCAACACAACCTCTTTACAGTGTAGACTGAGCACTTTTTGTCATGACACCAACACAGCCTCTTTACAGTGTGAACTGAGCACTTTTTGTCATGACACCAACACAATCTCGATACAGTGTGAACTGAGCACTTTTTGTCATGACATCAACACATCCTCTTTACAGTGTGAACTGAGCGCTTTTTGTAGTGACACTAATACAACCTCTTTACAGTGTAAACTGAGCACTTTTTGTCATCACACCAACATAACCTCTTTACAGTGTGCACTGAGCACTTTTTGTCACGACACTAACACAACCTCTTTACAGTGTGGACTGAGCGTTTTTTGTCATGACAGCAACACAGCCTCTTTACAGTGTGAACTGAGCACTTTTTGTAGTGACACTAATACAACCTCTTTACAGTGTGAACTGAACGCTTTTTGTCATCACACCAACAGAACCGCTTTACAGTGTGAACTGAGCACTTTTTGTCATGACACCAACACAACCTCTTTACAGTGTGAACTGATCATTTTTGTCATGATACCAACACAACCTCTTTACAGTGTAAACAGAGCACTTTTTGTCATGACATCAACACACTCTCTTTACAGTGTGAACTGAGCACTTTTTATTATGACATCAACACAATCTCTTTACAGTGTGAACTGAGCACTTTTTGTCATGACACTAACACAACATCTTTACAGTGTGGACTGAGCGCTTTTTGTTATGACAGCAACACAGCCTCTTTACAGTGTAGACTGAGCACTTTTTGTCATGACACCAACATAGCCATTTTACAGTGTGAACTGAGCACTTTTTGTCATGACACCAAAACATCCTCTTTACAGTGTGGTCTGAGCACTTTTTGTCATGACACTAACACAACATCTTTACAGTGTGGACTGAGCGCTTTTTGTCATGACAGCAACACAGCCTCTTTACAGTGTGAACTGAGCACTTTTTGTCATGACATCAACAAAACCACTTTACAGTGTGAACTGAGCACTTTTTGTCATGACACCAACACAAACTCTTTACAGTGTGGACTGAGCGCTTTTTGTCATGACACCAAAACAACCTCTTTACAGTGTGAACTGAGCACTTTTTGTCATGACATCAACAAAACCACTTTACAGTGTGAACTGAGCACTTTTTGTCATGACACCAACACAAACTCTTTACAGTGTGGACTGAGCGCTTTTTGTCATGACATCAACACAACCTCTTTTCAGTGTGAAATGAGCACTTTTTGTCATGACACCAACACAACCTCTTTACAATGTGGACTGAGCGCTTTTTGTCATGACAGCAACACAACCTGTTTACAGTGTAGACTGAGCACTTTTTGTCATGACACCAACACAGCCTCTTTACAGTGTGAACTGAGCACTTTTTGTCATGACACCAACACAATCTCGATACAGTGTGAACTGGGCACTTTTTGTCATGACATCAACACATCCTCTTTACAGTGTGAACTGAGCGCTTTTTGTAGTGACACTAATACAACCTCTTTACAGTGTGAACTGAGCACTTTTTGTCATCACACCAACACAACCTCTTTACAGTGTGCACTGAGCACTTTTTGTCATGACACTAACACAACCTCTTTACAGTGTGGACTGAGCGCTTTTTGTCATGACAGCAACACAGCCTCTTTACAGTGTGAACTGAGCACTTTTTGTAGTGACACTAATACAACCTCTTTACAGTGTGAACTGAACACTTTTTGTCATCACACCAACACAACCGCTTTACAGTGTGAACTGAGCACTTTTTGTCATGACACCAACACAACCTCTTTACAGTGTGAACTGATCATTTTTGTCATGATACCAACACAACCTCTTTACAGTGTGAACTGAGCACTTTTTGTCATCACATCAACACACCCTCTTTACAGTGTGAACTGAGCACTTTTTATTATGACATCAAAACAATCTCTTTACAGTGTGAACTGAGCACTTTTTGTCATGACACCAACACAACCTCTTTACAGTGTAGACTGAGCACTTTTTGTCATGACACCAACATAGCCTCTTTGCAGTGTGAACTAAGCACTTTTTGTCATGACACCAAAACATCCTCTTTACAGTGTGGTCTGAGCACTTTTTGTCATGACACTAACACAACATCTTTACAGTGTGGACTGAGCGCTTTTTGTCATGACAGCAACACAGCCTCTTTACAGTGTGAACTGAGCACTTTTTGTCATGACATCAACAAAACCACTTTACAGTGTGAACTGAGCACTTTTTGTCATGACACCAACACAAACTCTTTATAGTGTGGACTGAGCGCTTTTTGTCATGACACCAAAACAACCTCTTTACAGTGTGAACTGAGCACTTTTTGTCATGATACCAACACAACCTCTTTTCAGTGTGAAATGAGCACTTTTTGTCATGACACCAACACAACCTCTTTACAGTGTGAACTGAGCACTTTTTGTCATGAAATCAACACAACCTCTTTACAGTGTGAACTAAGCGTTTTTGTAGTGACACTAAAACAAACTCTTTACAGTGTGAACTGAGCACTTTTTGTCATCACACTAACACAACCTATTTACATTGTTAACTGAGCACTTTTTGTGATGACACTAACACAACCTCTTTACCGTGTGGACTGAGCGCTTTTTGTCATGACAGCAACACAGCCTCTTTACAGTGTGGGCTGAGCACTTTTTGTCATGACACCAACACAACCTCTTTAAAATGTGGGCTCAGCACTTTTTGTCATGACACCAACACAACCTCGATACAGTGTGGACTGAGCACTTTTTGTCATGACACCAACACAACCTCTTTACAGTGTGAACAGCACTTTTTGTCATGACATCAACACAACCTCTTTACAGTGTGAACTGAGCGCTTTTTGTAGTGACACTAATACAATCTCTTTACAGTGTCAACTGAGCACTTTTTGTCATGACACCAAAACAACATCTTTACAGTGTGGTCTGAGCAGTTTTTTGTCATGACACTAACACAACCTCTTTACAGTGTGGACTGAGCGCTTTTTGTCATGACAGCAACACAATTTCTTTACAGTGTGAACTGAGCACTTTTTGTCATGATACCAACACAACCTATTTTCAGTGTGAACTGAGCATTTTTGTCATGACACCAACACAACCTCTTTACAGTGTGGACTGAGCACTTTTTGTCATGACACTAACACAACCTCTTTACAGTGTGGACTGAGCGCTTTTTGTCATGACAGCAACACAGCCTCTTTACAGTGTTGACTGAGCCTTTTTTGTCATGACACCAACACAACCTCGTTACAGTGTGAACTGAGCACTATTTGTCATGACACCAAAACAATCTCTTTACAATGTGAACTGAGCACTTTTTATCATGACATCAACAGTACCACTTTACAGTGTGGACTGATCACTTTTTGTCATGACAAAAACACAACCTCTTTACAGTGTGGACTGAGCGCTTTTTGTCATGACACCAACACAGCCTCTTTACAGTGCGAACTGAGCACTTTTTGTCATGACACCAACACAACCTCTTTACAGTGTGGGCTGAGCACTTTTTGTAGTGACACTAATACAACCTCTTTACAGTGTGGACTGAGCACTTTTTGTCATCACACCAACACAACCTCTTTACAGTGTGGTCTGAGCACTTTTTGTCATGACACTAACACAACCTCTTTACAGTGTGGACTGAGCGCTTTTTGTCATAACAGCAACACAACTTCTTTACAGTGTGGACTGAGCGCTTTTTGTCATGACAGCAACACAGCCTCTTTACAGTGTCAACTGGGCACTTTTTGTCATGATACCAACACAACCTATTTTCAGTGTGAACTGAGCACTTTTTGTCATGACACCAACAAAACCTCTTTACAGTGTGAACTGAGCACTTTTTGTTATCACACCTACACAACCTCTTTACATTGTGGACTGAGCACTTTTTGTCATGACACTAACACAACCTCTTTACAGAGTGGAATGAGCGCTTTTTGTCATGACAGCAACACAACCTCTTTACAGTGTTGACTGAGCCTTTTTTGTCATGACACCAACACAACCTCGTTACAGTGTGAACTGAGCACTCTTTGTCATGACACCTACACAATCTCTTTACAATGTGAACTGAGCACTTTTTATTATGACATCAACAGGACCACTTTACAGTGTGGACTGAGCATTTTTTGTCATGACATCAACACAACCTCTTTACAGTGTGAACTGAGCGCTTTTTGTAGTGACACTAATACAACCTCTTTACAGTGTGGACTGAGCACTTTTTGTCATCACACCAACACAACCTCTTTACAGTGTGGACTGAGCACTTTCTGTCATGACACCAACACAACCTCTTTACAGTGTGGACTGAGCGCTTTTTGTAGTGACACTAATACAACCTCTTTACAGTGTGGACTGAGGACTTTTTGTCATGATACCAACACAACCTCTTTACAGTGTGGACTGAGCACTTTCTGTCATGACATCAACACAACCTCTTTACAGTGTGAACTGAGCGCTTTTTGTAGTGACACTAATACAACCTCTTTACAGTGTGGACTGAGGACTTTTTGTCATGATACCAACACAACCTCTTTACAGTGTGGACTGAGCACTTTCTGTCATGACACCAACACAACCTCTTTACAGTGTGGACTGAGCACTTTTTGTCATGTCACCAACACAACCTCTTTACAGTGTGAACTGAGCACTTTTTGTCATGACATCAACACAAACTCTTTACAGTGTGAACTGAGCACTTTTTGTCATGACATCAACACAACCTCTTTACAGTGTGGACTGAGCACTTTTTGTCATGACATCGACACACCCTCTTTACAGTGTGAACTGAGCACTTTTTGTCATGATACCAACACAACCTCTTTACAGTGTGAACTGAGCACTTTTTGTCATGACACCAACACAACCTCTTTAAAGTGTGAACTGAGCACTTTTTGTCATGACATCGACACACCCTCTTTAGAGTGTGGACTGAGCACTTTTTGTCATGACATCAACACAACCTCTTTACATTGTGAACTGAGCACTTTTTGTCATGATACCAACACAACCTCTTTACAGTGTGGACTGAGCACTTTTTTTCATCACACCAACACAACCTCTTTACAGTGTAGACTGAACACTTTTAGTCATGACACCAACACAGCTTCTTTACAGTGTGAACTGAGCACTTTTTGTCATGACACCAACACAACCTCGATACAGTATGGTCTGAGCACTTTTTGTCATGACACCAACACAACCTCGATACAGTGTGGACTGAGCACTTTTTGTCATGACACCAACACAGCCTGTTTACAGTGTGGACTGAGCGCTTTTTGTCATGACACCAACACAGCCTGTTTACAGTGTGAACTGAGCACTTTTTGTCACGACACCAACACAACCTCTTTACATTGTGAACTGAGCACTTTTTGTCATGATACCAACACAACGTCTTTACAGTGTGAACTGAGCACTTTTTGTCATGACATCAACACAACCTCTTTACAGTGAGAACTGAGCGCTTTTTGTAGTGACACTAATACAATCTCTTTACAGTGTGAACTGAGCACTTTTTGTCATGACACTAACACATCTTTACAGTGTGGACTGAGCGCTTTTTGTCATGACAGCAACACAACTTCTTTACAGTGTGGACTGAGCACTTTTTGTCATGACACCAACAAACTCTTTACAGTGTGGACTGAGCGCTTATTGTCATGACACCAAAACAACCTCTTTACAGTGTGAAATGAGCACTTTTTGTCATGATACCAACACAACCTCTTTTCAGCGTGAAATGAGCACTTTTTGTCATGACACCAACACAACCTCTTTACAGTGTGAACTGAGCACTTTTTGTCATGAAATCAACACAACCTCTTTACAGTGTGAACTAAGCGTTTTTGTAGTGACACTAATACCTCTTTACAGTGTGAACTGTGCACTTTTTGTCATCACACCAACACAACCTCTTTACAGTGTTAACTGAGCACCTTTTGTCATGACACTAACACAACCTCTTTACAGTGTGAACTGAGCGCTTTTTGTCCTGACAGTTACACAGCCTCTTTACAGTGTGGGATGAGCACTTTTTGTCATGACACCAACACAACCTCTTTACAATGTGGGCTGAGCACTTTTTGTCATGACACCAACACAACCTCGATACAGTGTGGACTGAGCACTTTTTGTCATGACACCAACATAACCTCTTTACAGTGTGAACTGGGCACTTTTTGTCATGACATCAACACAACTTCTTAACAGCGTGAACTGAGCGCTTTTTGTAGTGACACTAATACAATCTCTTTACAGTGTGAACTGAGCACTTTTTGTCATCACACCCACCAAAACAACCTCTTGACAGTGTGGTCTGAGCACTTTTTGTCATGACACTAACACAACCTCTTTACAGTGAGAACTGAGCGCTTTTTGTAGTGACACTAATACAATCTCTTTACAGTGTGAACTGAGCACTTTTTGTCATGACACTAACACATCTTTACAGTGTGGACTGAGCGCTTTTTGTCATGACAGCAACAGAACTTCTTTACAGTGTGGACTGAGCACTTTTTGTCATGACACCAACAAACTCTTTACAGTGTGGACTGAGCGCTTTTTGTCATGACACCAAAACAACCTCTTTACAGTGTGAAATGAGCACTTTTTGTCATGATACCAACACAACCTCTTTACAGTGTGAACTGAGCACTTTTTGTCATGAAATCAACACAACCTCTTTACAGTGTGAACTAAGCGTTTTTGTAGTGACACTAATACAACCTCTTTACAGTGTGAACTGAGCACTTTTTTTCATCACACCAACACAACCTCTTTACAGTGTAGACTGAACACTTTTAGTCATGACACCAACACAGCTTCTTTACAGTGTGAACTGAGCACTTTTTGTCATGACACCAACACAACCTCGATACAGTATGGTCTGAGCACTTTTTGTCATGACACCAACACAACCTCGATACAGTGTGGACTGAGCGCTTTTTGTCATGACACCAACACAGCCTGTTTACAGTGTGAACTGAGCACTTTTTGTCACGACACCAACACAACCTCTTTAAATTGTGAACTGAGCACTTTTTGTCATGATACCAACACAACGTCTTTACAGTGTGAACTGAGCACTTTTTGTCATGACATCAACACAACCTCTTTACAGTGAGAACTGAGCGCTTTTTGTAGTGACACTAATACAATCTCTTTACAGTGTGAACTGAGCACTTTTTGTCATGACACTAACACATCTTTACAGTGTGGACTGAGCGCTTTTTGTCATGACAGCAACACAACTTCTTTACAGTGTGGACTGAGCACTTTTTGTCATGACACCAACAAACTCTTTACAGTGTGGACTGAGCGCTTATTGTCATGACACCAAAACAACCTCTTTACAGTGTGAAATGAGCACTTTTTGTCATGATACCAACACAACCTCTTTTCAGCGTGAAATGAGCACTTTTTGTCATGACACCAACACAACCTCTTTACAGTGTGAACTGAGCACTTTTTGTCATGAAATCAACACAACCTCTTTACAGTGTGAACTAAGCGTTTTTGTAGTGACACTAATACCTCTTTACAGTGTGAACTGTGCACTTTTTGTCATCACACCAACACAACCTCTTTACAGTGTTAACTGAGCACCTTTTGTCATGACACTAACACAACCTCTTTACAGTGTGAACTGAGCGCTTTTTGTCCTGACAGTTACACAGCCTCTTTACAGTGTGGGATGAGCACTTTTTGTCATGACACCAACACAACCTCTTTACAATGTGGGCTGAGCACTTTTTGTCATGACACCAACACAACCTCGATACAGTGTGGACTGAGCACTTTTTGTCATGACACCAACATAACCTCTTTACAGTGTGAACTGGGCACTTTTTGTCATGACATCAACACAACTTCTTAACAGCGTGAACTGAGCGCTTTTTGTAGTGACACTAATACAATCTCTTTACAGTGTGAACTGAGCACTTTTTGTCATCACACCCACCAAAACAACCTCTTGACAGTGTGGTCTGAGCACTTTTTGTCATGACACTAACACAACCTCTTTACAGTGAGAACTGAGCGCTTTTTGTAGTGACACTAATACAATCTCTTTACAGTGTGAACTGAGCACTTTTTGTCATGACACTAACACATCTTTACAGTGTGGACTGAGCGCTTTTTGTCATGACAGCAACAGAACTTCTTTACAGTGTGGACTGAGCACTTTTTGTCATGACACCAACAAACTCTTTACAGTGTGGACTGAGCGCTTTTTGTCATGACACCAAAACAACCTCTTTACAGTGTGAAATGAGCACTTTTTGTCATGACACCAACACAACCTCTTTACAGTGTGAACTGAGCACTTTTTGTCATGAAATCAACACAACCTCTTTACAGTGTGAACTAAGCGTTTTTGTAGTGACACTAATACAACCTCTTTACAGTGTGAACTGAGCACTTTTTGTCATCACACCAACACAACCTCTTTACAGTGTTAACTAAGCACTTTTTGTCATGACACTAACACAACCTCTTTACAGTGTGAACTGAGCGCTTTTTGTCCTGACAGGAACACAGCCTCTTTACAGTGTGGGATGAGCACTTTTTGTCATGACACCAACACAACCTCTTTACAATGTGGGCTGAGCACTTTTTGTCATGACACCAACACAACCTCGATACAGTGTGGACTGAGCACTTTTTGTCATGACACCAACACAACCTCTTTACAGTGTGAACTGAGCACTTTTTGTCATGACATCAACACAACTTCTTTACAGCGTGAACTGAGCGCTTTTTGTAGTGACACTAATACAATCTATTTACAGTGTGAACTGAGCACTTTTTGTCATCACACCCACCAAAACAACCTCTTTACAGTGTGGTCTGAGCACTTTTTGTCATGACACTAACACAACCTCTTTACAGTGTGGACTGAGCGCTTTTTGTCATGACAGCAACACAACTTCTTTACAGTGTGGACTGAGCGCTTTTTGTCATGACAGCAACACAACCTCTTTACAGTGTAGACTGAGCACTTTTTGTCATGACACCAACACAGCCTCTTTACAGTGTGAACTGAGCACTATTTGTCATGATACCAACACAATCTCTTTACAATGTGAATTGAGTACTTTTTATCATGACATCAACAGGACCACTTTACAGTGTGGACTGAGCACTTTTTGTCATGACACCAACACAACCTCGTTACAGTGTGAACTGAGCACTATTTGTCATGACACCAAAACAATCACTTTACAATGTGAACTGAGCACTTTTTATCATGACATCAACAGTACCACTTTACAGTGTGGAGTGAGCACTTTTTGTCATGACAAAAACACAACCTCTTTACAGTGTGGACTGAGCGCTTTTTGTCATGACACCAACACAGCCTCTTTACAGTGTGAACTGAGCACTTTTTGTCATGACACCAACACGACCTCTTTACAGTGTGGGCTGAGCACTTTTTGTCATGACACCAACACAACCTCTTTACAGTGTGAACTGAGCACTTTTTGTCATGACACCAACACAACCTCTTTACATTGTGAACTGAGCACTTTTTGTCATGATACCAACATAACCTCTTTACAGTGTGAACTGAGCACTTTTTGCAGTGACACTAATACAACCTCTTTACAGTGTGGACTGAGCACTTTTTGTCATGACATCAACACAACCTCTTTACAGTGTGAACTGAGCGCTTTTTGTAGTGACACTAATACAACCTCTTTACAGTGTGGACTGAGCACTTTTTGTCATCACACCAACACAACCTCTTTACAGTGTGGACTGAGCACTTTTTGTCATGATACCAACACAACCTCTTTACAGTGTGGACTGAGCACTTTCTGTCATGACACCAACACAACCTCTTTACAGTGTGGACTGAGCACTTTTTGTCATGACACCAACACAACCTCTTTACAGTGTGAACTGAGCACTTTTTGTAGTGACACTAACACAACCTCTTTACAGTGTGATCTAAGCACTTTTTGTCATGACATCGACACACCCTCTTTACAGTGTGGGCTGAGCATTTTTTGTCATGACATCGACACACCCTCTTTACAGTGTGGACTGAGCACTTTTTATCATGACATCAACACAACCTCTTTACATTGTGAACTGAGCACTTTTTGTCATGATACCAACACAACCTCTTTACAGTGTCAACTGAGCACTTTTTGTCATGACACCAACACAGCCTCTTTACAGTGTAGACTGAACACTTTTTGTCATGATACCAACACAACCTCTTTACAGTGTGAAGTGAGCGCTTTTTGTAGTGACACTAATACAACCTCTTTACAGTGTGAAATGAGCACTTTTTTTCATTACACCAACACAACCTCTTTACAGTGTAGACTGAGCACTTTTAGTCATGACACCAACACAGCTTCTTTACAGTGTGAACTGAGCACTTTTTGTCATGACACCAACACAACCTCAATACAGTATGGTCTGAGCACTTTTTGTCATGACACCAACACAACCTCGATACAGTGTGGACTGAGCACTTTTTGTCATGACACCAACACAGCCTGTTTACAGTGTGAACTGAGCACTTTTTGCCACGACACCAACACAACCTCTTTACATTGTGAACTGAGCACTTTTTGTCATGATACCAACACAACGTCTTTACAGTGTGAACTGAGCACTTTTTGTCATGACACCAACAAAACCTCTTTACAGTGTGAACTGAGCACTTTTTGTTATCACACCTACACAACCTCTTTACATTGTGGACTGAGCACTTTTTGTCATGACACTAACACAACCTCTTTACAGAGTGGAATGAGCGCTTTTTGTCATGACAGCAACACAACCTCTTTACAGTGTTGACTGAGCCTTTTTTGTCATGACACCAACACAACCTCGTTACAGTGTGAACTGAGCACTCTTTGTCATGACACCTACACAATCTCTTTACAATGTGAACTGAGCACTTTTTATTATGACATCAACAGGACCACTTTACAGTGTGGACTGAGCATTTTTTGTCATGACATCAACACAACCTCTTTACAGTGTGAACTGAGCGCTTTTTGTAGTGACACTAATACAACCTCTTTACAGTGTGGACTGAGCACTTTTTGTCATCACACCAACACAACCTCTTTACAGTGTGGACTGAGCACTTTCTGTCATGACACCAACACAACCTCTTTACAGTGTGGACTGAGCGCTTTTTGTAGTGACACTAATACAACCTCTTTACAGTGTGGACTGAGGACTTTTTGTCATGATACCAACACAACCTCTTTACAGTGTGGACTGAGCACTTTCTGTCATGACATCAACACAACCTCTTTACAGTGTGAACTGAGCGCTTTTTGTAGTGACACTAATACAACCTCTTTACAGTGTGGACTGAGGACTTTTTGTCATGATACCAACACAACCTCTTTACAGTGTGGACTGAGCACTTTCTGTCATGACACCAACACAACCTCTTTACAGTGTGGACTGAGCACTTTTTGTCATGTCACCAACACAACCTCTTTACAGTGTGAACTGAGCACTTTTTGTCATGACATCAACACAAACTCTTTACAGTGTGAACTGAGCACTTTTTGTCATGACATCAACACAACCTCTTTACAGTGTGGACTGAGCACTTTTTGTCATGACATCGACACACCCTCTTTACAGTGTGAACTGAGCACTTTTTGTCATGATACCAACACAACCTCTTTACAGTGTGAACTGAGCACTTTTTGTCATGACACCAACACAACCTCTTTAAAGTGTGAACTGAGCACTTTTTGTCATGACATCGACACACCCTCTTTAGAGTGTGGACTGAGCACTTTTTGTCATGACATCAACACAACCTCTTTACATTGTGAACTGAGCACTTTTTGTCATGATACCAACACAACCTCTTTACAGTGTGGACTGAGCACTTTTTTTCATCACACCAACACAACCTCTTTACAGTGTAGACTGAACACTTTTAGTCATGACACCAACACAGCTTCTTTACAGTGTGAACTGAGCACTTTTTGTCATGACACCAACACAACCTCGATACAGTATGGTCTGAGCACTTTTTGTCATGACACCAACACAACCTCGATACAGTGTGGACTGAGCACTTTTTGTCATGACACCAACACAGCCTGTTTACAGTGTGGACTGAGCGCTTTTTGTCATGACACCAACACAGCCTGTTTACAGTGTGAACTGAGCACTTTTTGTCACGACACCAACACAACCTCTTTACATTGTGAACTGAGCACTTTTTGTCATGATACCAACACAACGTCTTTACAGTGTGAACTGAGCACTTTTTGTCATGACATCAACACAACCTCTTTACAGTGAGAACTGAGCGCTTTTTGTAGTGACACTAATACAATCTCTTTACAGTGTGAACTGAGCACTTTTTGTCATGACACTAACACATCTTTACAGTGTGGACTGAGCGCTTTTTGTCATGACAGCAACACAACTTCTTTACAGTGTGGACTGAGCACTTTTTGTCATGACACCAACAAACTCTTTACAGTGTGGACTGAGCGCTTATTGTCATGACACCAAAACAACCTCTTTACAGTGTGAAATGAGCACTTTTTGTCATGATACCAACACAACCTCTTTTCAGCGTGAAATGAGCACTTTTTGTCATGACACCAACACAACCTCTTTACAGTGTGAACTGAGCACTTTTTGTCATGAAATCAACACAACCTCTTTACAGTGTGAACTAAGCGTTTTTGTAGTGACACTAATACCTCTTTACAGTGTGAACTGTGCACTTTTTGTCATCACACCAACACAACCTCTTTACAGTGTTAACTGAGCACCTTTTGTCATGACACTAACACAACCTCTTTACAGTGTGAACTGAGCGCTTTTTGTCCTGACAGTTACACAGCCTCTTTACAGTGTGGGATGAGCACTTTTTGTCATGACACCAACACAACCTCTTTACAATGTGGGCTGAGCACTTTTTGTCATGACACCAACACAACCTCGATACAGTGTGGACTGAGCACTTTTTGTCATGACACCAACATAACCTCTTTACAGTGTGAACTGGGCACTTTTTGTCATGACATCAACACAACTTCTTAACAGCGTGAACTGAGCGCTTTTTGTAGTGACACTAATACAATCTCTTTACAGTGTGAACTGAGCACTTTTTGTCATCACACCCACCAAAACAACCTCTTGACAGTGTGGTCTGAGCACTTTTTGTCATGACACTAACACAACCTCTTTACAGTGAGAACTGAGCGCTTTTTGTAGTGACACTAATACAATCTCTTTACAGTGTGAACTGAGCACTTTTTGTCATGACACTAACACATCTTTACAGTGTGGACTGAGCGCTTTTTGTCATGACAGCAACAGAACTTCTTTACAGTGTGGACTGAGCACTTTTTGTCATGACACCAACAAACTCTTTACAGTGTGGACTGAGCGCTTTTTGTCATGACACCAAAACAACCTCTTTACAGTGTGAAATGAGCACTTTTTGTCATGATACCAACACAACCTCTTTACAGTGTGAACTGAGCACTTTTTGTCATGAAATCAACACAACCTCTTTACAGTGTGAACTAAGCGTTTTTGTAGTGACACTAATACAACCTCTTTACAGTGTGAACTGAGCACTTTTTTTCATCACACCAACACAACCTCTTTACAGTGTAGACTGAACACTTTTAGTCATGACACCAACACAGCTTCTTTACAGTGTGAACTGAGCACTTTTTGTCATGACACCAACACAACCTCGATACAGTATGGTCTGAGCACTTTTTGTCATGACACCAACACAACCTCGATACAGTGTGGACTGAGCGCTTTTTGTCATGACACCAACACAGCCTGTTTACAGTGTGAACTGAGCACTTTTTGTCACGACACCAACACAACCTCTTTAAATTGTGAACTGAGCACTTTTTGTCATGATACCAACACAACGTCTTTACAGTGTGAACTGAGCACTTTTTGTCATGACATCAACACAACCTCTTTACAGTGAGAACTGAGCGCTTTTTGTAGTGACACTAATACAATCTCTTTACAGTGTGAACTGAGCACTTTTTGTCATGACACTAACACATCTTTACAGTGTGGACTGAGCGCTTTTTGTCATGACAGCAACACAACTTCTTTACAGTGTGGACTGAGCACTTTTTGTCATGACACCAACAAACTCTTTACAGTGTGGACTGAGCGCTTATTGTCATGACACCAAAACAACCTCTTTACAGTGTGAAATGAGCACTTTTTGTCATGATACCAACACAACCTCTTTTCAGCGTGAAATGAGCACTTTTTGTCATGACACCAACACAACCTCTTTACAGTGTGAACTGAGCACTTTTTGTCATGAAATCAACACAACCTCTTTACAGTGTGAACTAAGCGTTTTTGTAGTGACACTAATACCTCTTTACAGTGTGAACTGTGCACTTTTTGTCATCACACCAACACAACCTCTTTACAGTGTTAACTGAGCACCTTTTGTCATGACACTAACACAACCTCTTTACAGTGTGAACTGAGCGCTTTTTGTCCTGACAGTTACACAGCCTCTTTACAGTGTGGGATGAGCACTTTTTGTCATGACACCAACACAACCTCTTTACAATGTGGGCTGAGCACTTTTTGTCATGACACCAACACAACCTCGATACAGTGTGGACTGAGCACTTTTTGTCATGACACCAACATAACCTCTTTACAGTGTGAACTGGGCACTTTTTGTCATGACATCAACACAACTTCTTAACAGCGTGAACTGAGCGCTTTTTGTAGTGACACTAATACAATCTCTTTACAGTGTGAACTGAGCACTTTTTGTCATCACACCCACCAAAACAACCTCTTGACAGTGTGGTCTGAGCACTTTTTGTCATGACACTAACACAACCTCTTTACAGTGAGAACTGAGCGCTTTTTGTAGTGACACTAATACAATCTCTTTACAGTGTGAACTGAGCACTTTTTGTCATGACACTAACACATCTTTACAGTGTGGACTGAGCGCTTTTTGTCATGACAGCAACAGAACTTCTTTACAGTGTGGACTGAGCACTTTTTGTCATGACACCAACAAACTCTTTACAGTGTGGACTGAGCGCTTTTTGTCATGACACCAAAACAACCTCTTTACAGTGTGAAATGAGCACTTTTTGTCATGACACCAACACAACCTCTTTACAGTGTGAACTGAGCACTTTTTGTCATGAAATCAACACAACCTCTTTACAGTGTGAACTAAGCGTTTTTGTAGTGACACTAATACAACCTCTTTACAGTGTGAACTGAGCACTTTTTGTCATCACACCAACACAACCTCTTTACAGTGTTAACTAAGCACTTTTTGTCATGACACTAACACAACCTCTTTACAGTGTGAACTGAGCGCTTTTTGTCCTGACAGGAACACAGCCTCTTTACAGTGTGGGATGAGCACTTTTTGTCATGACACCAACACAACCTCTTTACAATGTGGGCTGAGCACTTTTTGTCATGACACCAACACAACCTCGATACAGTGTGGACTGAGCACTTTTTGTCATGACACCAACACAACCTCTTTACAGTGTGAACTGAGCACTTTTTGTCATGACATCAACACAACTTCTTTACAGCGTGAACTGAGCGCTTTTTGTAGTGACACTAATACAATCTATTTACAGTGTGAACTGAGCACTTTTTGTCATCACACCCACCAAAACAACCTCTTTACAGTGTGGTCTGAGCACTTTTTGTCATGACACTAACACAACCTCTTTACAGTGTGGACTGAGCGCTTTTTGTCATGACAGCAACACAACTTCTTTACAGTGTGGACTGAGCGCTTTTTGTCATGACAGCAACACAACCTCTTTACAGTGTAGACTGAGCACTTTTTGTCATGACACCAACACAGCCTCTTTACAGTGTGAACTGAGCACTATTTGTCATGATACCAACACAATCTCTTTACAATGTGAATTGAGTACTTTTTATCATGACATCAACAGGACCACTTTACAGTGTGGACTGAGCACTTTTTGTCATGACACCAACACAACCTCGTTACAGTGTGAACTGAGCACTATTTGTCATGACACCAAAACAATCACTTTACAATGTGAACTGAGCACTTTTTATCATGACATCAACAGTACCACTTTACAGTGTGGAGTGAGCACTTTTTGTCATGACAAAAACACAACCTCTTTACAGTGTGGACTGAGCGCTTTTTGTCATGACACCAACACAGCCTCTTTACAGTGTGAACTGAGCACTTTTTGTCATGACACCAACACGACCTCTTTACAGTGTGGGCTGAGCACTTTTTGTCATGACACCAACACAACCTCTTTACAGTGTGAACTGAGCACTTTTTGTCATGACACCAACACAACCTCTTTACATTGTGAACTGAGCACTTTTTGTCATGATACCAACATAACCTCTTTACAGTGTGAACTGAGCACTTTTTGCAGTGACACTAATACAACCTCTTTACAGTGTGGACTGAGCACTTTTTGTCATGACATCAACACAACCTCTTTACAGTGTGAACTGAGCGCTTTTTGTAGTGACACTAATACAACCTCTTTACAGTGTGGACTGAGCACTTTTTGTCATCACACCAACACAACCTCTTTACAGTGTGGACTGAGCACTTTTTGTCATGATACCAACACAACCTCTTTACAGTGTGGACTGAGCACTTTCTGTCATGACACCAACACAACCTCTTTACAGTGTGGACTGAGCACTTTTTGTCATGACACCAACACAACCTCTTTACAGTGTGAACTGAGCACTTTTTGTAGTGACACTAACACAACCTCTTTACAGTGTGATCTAAGCACTTTTTGTCATGACATCGACACACCCTCTTTACAGTGTGGGCTGAGCATTTTTTGTCATGACATCGACACACCCTCTTTACAGTGTGGACTGAGCACTTTTTATCATGACATCAACACAACCTCTTTACATTGTGAACTGAGCACTTTTTGTCATGATACCAACACAACCTCTTTACAGTGTCAACTGAGCACTTTTTGTCATGACACCAACACAGCCTCTTTACAGTGTAGACTGAACACTTTTTGTCATGATACCAACACAACCTCTTTACAGTGTGAAGTGAGCGCTTTTTGTAGTGACACTAATACAACCTCTTTACAGTGTGAAATGAGCACTTTTTTTCATTACACCAACACAACCTCTTTACAGTGTAGACTGAGCACTTTTAGTCATGACACCAACACAGCTTCTTTACAGTGTGAACTGAGCACTTTTTGTCATGACACCAACACAACCTCAATACAGTATGGTCTGAGCACTTTTTGTCATGACACCAACACAACCTCGATACAGTGTGGACTGAGCACTTTTTGTCATGACACCAACACAGCCTGTTTACAGTGTGAACTGAGCACTTTTTGCCACGACACCAACACAACCTCTTTACATTGTGAACTGAGCACTTTTTGTCATGATACCAACACAACGTCTTTACAGTGTGAACTGAGCACTTTTTGTCATGACATCAACACAACCTCTTTACAGTGAGAACTGAGCGCTTTTTGTAGTGACACTAATACAATCTCTTTACAGTTTGAACTGAGCACTTTTTGTCATGACACTAACACATCTTTACAGTGTGGACTGAGCGCTTTTTGTCATGACAGCAACACAACTTCTTTACGGTGTGGACTGAGCACTTTTTGTCATGACACCAACAAACTCTTTACAGTGTGGACTGAGCGCTTTTTGTCATGACACTAAAACAACCTCTTTACAGTGTGAAATGAGCACTTTTTGTCATGATACCAACACAACCTCTTTTCAGCGTGAAATGAGCACTTTTTGTCATGACACCAACACAACCTCTTTACAGTGTGAACTGAGCACTTTTTGTCATGAAATCAACACAACCTCTTTACAGTGTGAACTAAGCGTTTTTGTAGTGACACTAATACAACCTCTTTACAGTGTGAACTGTGCACTTTTTGTCATCACACCAACACAACCTCTTTACAGTGTTAACTGAGCACTTTTTGTCATGACACTAACACAACCTCTTTACAGTGTGAACTGAGCGCTTTTTGTCATGACACCAACACAACCTCTTTACAATGTGGGCTGAGCACTTTTTGTCATGACACCAACACAACCTCTTTACAGTGTGAACTGGGCACTTTTTGTCATGACATCAACACAACTTCTTTACAGCGTGAACTGAGCACTTTTTGTCATCACACCCACCAAAACAACCTCTTTACAGTGTGGTCTGAGCACTTTTTGTCATGACACTAACACAACCTCTTTACAGTGTGGACTGAGCGCTTTTTGTCATGACAGCAACACAACTTCTTTACAGTGTGGACTGAGCGCTTTTTGTCATGACAGCAACACAACCTCTTTACAGTGTAGACTGAGCACTTTTTGTCATTACACCAACACAACCTCTTTACAGTGTGAACTGAGCACTCTTTGTCATGATACCAACACAATCTCTTTACAATGTGAATTGAGCACTTTTTATCAGGACATCAACAGGACCACTTTACAGTGTGGACTGAGCACTTTTTGTCATGACAAAAACACAACCTCTTTACAGTGTGAACTGAGCACTTTTTGTCATGACACCAACACAATCTCTTTACAGTGTGAACTGAGCATTTTTATTCATCACACTCACCAAAACAACCTCTTGAGAGTGTGGTCTGAGCACCTTTTGTCATGACACTAACACAACCTCTTTACAGTGAGAACTGAGCGCTTTTTGTAGTGACACTAATACAATCTCTTTACAGTGTGAACTGAGCACTTTTTGTCATGACACTAACACATCTTTACAGTGTGGACTGAGCGCTTTTTGTCATGACAGCAACATAACTTCTTTACAGTGTGGACTGAGCACTTTTTGTCATGACACCAACAAACTCTTTACAGTGTGGACTGAGCGCTTTTTGTCATGACACCAAAACAACCTCTTTACAGTGTGAAATGAGCACTTTTTGTCATGATACCAACACAACCTCTTTTCAGCGTGAAATGAGCACTTTTTGTCATGACACCAACACAACCTCTTTACAGTGTGAACTGAGCACTTTTTGTCATGAAATCAACACAACCTCTTTACAGTGTGAACTAAGCGTTTTTGTAGTGACACTAATACAACCTCTTTACAGTGTGAACTGAGCACTTTTTGTCATCACACCAACACAACCTCTTTACAGTGTTAACTAAGCACTTTTTGTCATGACACTAACACAACCTCTTTACAGTGTGAACTGAGCGCTTTTTGTCCTGACAGGAACACAGCCTCTTTACAGTGTGGGATGAGCACTTTTTGTCATGACACCAACACAACCTCGATACAGTGTGGACTGAGCACTTTTTGTCATGACACCAACACAACCTCTTTACAGTGTGAACTGAGCACTTTTTGTCATGACATCAACACAACTTCTTTACAGCGTGAACTGAGCGCTTTTTGTAGTGACACTAATACAATCTATTTACAGTGTGAACTGAGCACTTTTTGTCATCACACCCACCAAAACAACCTCTTTACAGTGTGGTCTGAGCACTTTTTGTCATGACACTAACACAACCTCTTTACAGTGTGGACTGAGCGCTTTTTGTCATGACAGCAACACAACTTCTTTACAGTGTGGACTGAGCGCTTTTTGTCATGACAGCAACACAACCTCTTTACAGTGTAGACTGAGCACTTTTTGTCATGACAAAAACACAACCTCTTTACAGTGTGAACTGAGCACTTTTTGTCATGACACCAACACAACCTCTTTACAGTGTGGGCTGAGCACTTTTTGTCATGACACCAACACAACCTCTTTACAGTGTGGGCTGAGCACTTTTTGTCATGACACCAACACAACCTCGATACAGTGTGGACTGAGCACTTTTTGTCATGACACCAACACAGTCTCTTTACAGTGTGGACTGAGCACTTTTGTCATGACACCAACACAACCTCTTTACAGTGTGGACTGAGCGCTTTTTGTAGTGACACTAATACAACCTCTTTACAGTGTGAACTGAGCACTTTTTTTCATCACACCAACACAACCTCTTTACAGTGTAGACTGAACACTTTTTGTCATGACACCAACACAACCTCTTTACAGTGTGAACTGAGCACTTTTTGTCATGACATCAACACAACCTCTTTACAGTGTGAACTGAGCACTTTTTGTCATGACACCAACACAACCTCTTTAAAGTGTGAACTGAGCACTTTTTGTCTTGACATCGACACACCCTCTTTACAGTGTGGACTGAGGACTTTTTGTCATGACATCAACACAACCTCTTTACATTGTGAACTGAGCACTTTTTGTCATGATACCAACACAACCTCTTTACAGTGTGGACTGAGCACTTTTTGTCATGACATCAACACAACCTCTTTACATTGTGAACTGAGCACTTTTTGTCATGATACCAACACAACCTCTTTACAGTGTCAACTGAGCACTTTTTGTCATGACACCAACACAGTCTCTTTACAGTGTAGACTGAACACTTTTTGTCATGATACCAACACAACCTCTTTACAGTGTAGACTGAGCGCTTTTTTCATGAAATCAACAATACCTCTTTACAGTGTGAACTGAGCGCTTTTTGTAGTGACACTAATACAACCTCTTTACAGTGTGAACTGAGCACTTTTTTTCATCACACCAACACAACCTCTTTACAGTGTAGACTGAACACTTTTAGTCATGACACCAACACAGCTTCTTTACAGTGTGAACTGAACACTTTTTGTCATGACACCAACACAACCTCGATACAGTGTGGACTGAGCACTTTTTGTCATGACACCAACACAGCCTGTTTACAGTGTGGACTGAGCGCTTTTTGTCATGACACCAACACAGCCTGTTTACAGTGTGAACTGAGCACTTTTTGTCACGACACCAACACAACCCCTTTACATTGTGAACTGAGCACTTTTTGTCATGACATCAACACAACCTCTTTACAGTGCGAACTGAGCTCTTTTTGTAGTGACACTAATACAACCTCTTTACAGTGTGAACTGAGCACTTTTTGTCATCACACCAACACAACCGCTTTACAGTGTGTACTGAGCACTTTTTGTCATGACCCCAACACAGCCTCTTTACAGTGTGGACTGAGCACTTTTTGTCATGACACCAACACAACCTCTTTACAGTGTGGACTGAGCACTTTTTGTCATGACACCAACACAAACTCTTTACAGTGTGGACTGAGCACTTTGTGTCATGACACCAACACAACCTCGTTACAGTGTGATCTGAGCACTTTTTGTCATGACACCAACCCAACCTCTTTACAGTGTAGACTGAACACTTTTTGTCATGACACCAACACAACCTCTTTACAGTGTGAACTGAGCACTTTTTGTCATGACACCAACACAACCTCTTTACAGTGTGGACTGAGCAATTTTTGTCATGACACCAACAAAACCTCTTTACAGTGTGGACTGAGCACTTTTTGTCATGATACCAACACAACCTCTTTACAGTGTGGACTGAGCACTTTTTGTCATGACACCAACACAGCCTCTTTACAGTGTGAACTGAGCACTTTTTATCATGACACCAACAGAACCTCTTTACAGTGTGAACTGAGCACATTTTGTCATGACATCAACACAACCTCTTTACAGTGTGAACTGAGCACTTTTTGTCATGACACCAACACAGCCTCTTTACAGTGTGAACTGAGCACTTTTTATCATGACACCAAAACAACCTCTTTACAGTGTGGGCTGAGCACTTTTTGTCATGACACCAACACAACGTCGATACAGTGTAAACTGAGGACTTTTTGTCATGACACCAACACAACCTCGAGAGAGTGTGGACTGAGCACTTTTTGTCATGACACCAACACAGCCTGTTTACAGTGTGAACTGAGCACTTTTTGTCATGACATCAACACAACCTCTTTACAGTGTGAACTGAGCGCTTTTTGTAGTGACACTAATACAACCTCTTTACAGTGTGAACTGAGCACTTTTTGTCATCACACCAACACAACCTCTTTACAGTGTGTACTGAGCACTTTTTGTCATGACCCCAACACAACCTCTTTACAGTGTGGACTGAGCGCTTTTTGTCATGACACCAACACAACCTCGATACAGTGTAGACTGAGCACTTTTTGTCATGACACCAACACAGCCTCTTTACAGTGTGAACTGAGCACTTTTTGTCATGACACCAACGCAAACTCTTTACAGTGTGGACTGAGCGCTTTTTGTAGTGACACTAATACAACCTCTTTACAGTGTGAACTGAGCACTTTTTTTCATCACACCAACACAACCTCTTTACAGTGTAGACTGAACACTTTTAGTCATGACACCAACACAGCTTCTTTACAGTGTGAACTGAACACTTTTTGTCATGACACCAACACAACCTCGATACAGTGTGGACTGAGCACTTTTTGTCATGACACCAACACAGCCTGTTTACAGTGTGGACTGAGCGCTTTTTGTCATGACACCAACACAGCCTGTTTACAGTGTGAACTGAGCACTTTTTGTCACGACACCAACACAACCCCTTTACATTGTGAACTGAGCACTTTTTGTCATGACATCAACACAACCTCTTTACAGTGCGAACTGAGCTCTTTTTGTAGTGACACTAATACAACCTCTTTACAGTGTGAACTGAGCACTTTTTGTCATCACACCAACACAACCGCTTTACAGTGTGTACTGAGCACTTTTTGTCATGACCCCAACACAGCCTCTTTACAGTGTGGACTGAGCACTTTTTGTCATGACACCAACACAACCTCTTTACAGTGTGGACTGAGCACTTTTTGTCATGACACCAACACAAACTCTTTACAGTGTGGACTGAGCACTTTGTGTCATGACACCAACACAACCTCGTTACAGTGTGATCTGAGCACTTTTTGTCATGACACCAACCCAACCTCTTTACAGTGTAGACTGAACACTTTTTGTCATGACACCAACACAACCTCTTTACAGTGTGAACTGAGCACTTTTTGTCATGACACCAACACAACCTCTTTACAGTGTGGACTGAGCAATTTTTGTCATGACACCAACAAAACCTCTTTACAGTGTGGACTGAGCACTTTTTGTCATGATACCAACACAACCTCTTTACAGTGTGGACTGAGCACTTTTTGTCATGACACCAACACAGCCTCTTTACAGTGTGAACTGAGCACTTTTTATCATGACACCAACAGAACCTCTTTACAGTGTGAACTGAGCACATTTTGTCATGACATCAACACAACCTCTTTACAGTGTGAACTGAGCACTTTTTGTCATGACACCAACACAGCCTCTTTACAGTGTGAACTGAGCACTTTTTATCATGACACCAAAACAACCTCTTTACAGTGTGGGCTGAGCACTTTTTGTCATGACACCAACACAACGTCGATACAGTGTAAACTGAGGACTTTTTGTCATGACACCAACACAACCTCGAGAGAGTGTGGACTGAGCACTTTTTGTCATGACACCAACACAGCCTGTTTACAGTGTGAACTGAGCACTTTTTGTCATGACATCAACACAACCTCTTTACAGTGTGAACTGAGCGCTTTTTGTAGTGACACTAATACAACCTCTTTACAGTGTGAACTGAGCACTTTTTGTCATCACACCAACACAACCTCTTTACAGTGTGTACTGAGCACTTTTTGTCATGACCCCAACACAACCTCTTTACAGTGTGGACTGAGCGCTTTTTGTCATGACACCAACACAACCTCGATACAGTGTAGACTGAGCACTTTTTGTCATGACACCAACACAGCCTCTTTACAGTGTGAACTGAGCACTTTTTGTCATGACACCAACGCAAACTCTTTACAGTGTGGACTGAGCGCTTTTTGTAGTGACACTAATACAACCTCTTTACAGTGTGAACTGAGCACTTTTTGTCATGACACCAACACAACCTCGATACAGTGTAGACTGAGCACTTTTTGTCATGACACCAACACAACCTCGATACAGTGTAGACTGAGCATTTTTTGTCATGACACCAACACAACCTCTTTACAGTATGGACTGAGCACTTTTTGTCATGACACCAACACAACCTCTTTACAGTGTGGACTGAGCACTTTTTGTCATGACACCAACATAGCTTGTTTCAGTGTGAACTGAGCACTTTTTGTCATGATACCAACACAACCTCTTTACAGTGTGGACTGAGCAGTTTTTGTCATGACACCAACACAACCTCTTTACAGTGTGGACTGAGCACTTTTTGTCATGACATCAACACAATCTCTTTACAGTGTGAACTGAGCGCTTTTTGTAGTGACACTAATACAACCTCTTTACAGTGTGAACTGAGCACTTTTTGTCATCACACCAACACAACCGCTTTACAGTGTGTACTGAGCACTTTTTGTCATGACCCCAACACAACCTCTTTACAGTGTGGACTGAGCACTTTTTGTCATGACACTAACAAAACCTCTTTACAGTGTGAACTGAGCACTTTTTGTCATGACACCAACACAACCTCGATACAGTGTAGACTGAGCACTTTTTGTAGTGACACTAATACAACCTCTTTACAGTGTGAACTGAGCACTTTTTGTCATCACACCAACACAACCTCTTTACAGTGTGTACTGAGCACTTTTTGTCATGACCCCAACACAACCTCTTTACAGTGTGGACTGAGCGCTTTTTGTCATGACACCAACACAACCTCGATACAGTGTAGACTGAGCACTTTTTGTCATGACACCAACACAGCCTCTTTACAGTGTGAACTGAGCACTTTTTGTCATGACACCAACGCAAACTCTTTACAGTGTAGACTGAGCGCTTTTTGTAGTGACACTAATACAACCTCTTTACAGTGTGAACTGAGCACTTTTTGTCATGACACCAACACAACCTCGATACAGTGTAGACTGAGCACTTTTTGTCATGACACCAACACAATCTCGATACAGTGTAGACTGAGCATTTTTTGTCATGATACCAACACAGCCTCTTTACAGTGTGGACTGAGCAGTTTTTGTCATGACACCAACACAACCTCTTTACTGTGTGACTGAGCACTTTTTGTCATGACATCAACACAACCTCTTTACAGTGTGAACTGAGCGCTTTTTGTAGTGACACTAATACAACCTCTTTACAGTGTGAACTGAGCACTTTTTGTCATCACACCAACACAGCTTGTTTCAGTGTGAACTGAGCACTTTTTGTCATGATACCAACACAGCCTCTTTACAGTGTGGACTGAGCAGTTTTTGTCATGACACCAACACAACCTCTTTACTGTGTGACTGAGCACTTTTTGTCATGACATCAACACAACCTCTTTACAGTGTGAACTGAGCGCTTTTTGTAGTGACACTAATACAACCTCTTTACAGTGTGAACTGAGCACTTTTTGTCATCACACCAACACAACCGCTTTACAGTGTGTACTGAGCACTTTTTGTCATGACCCCAACACAACCTCTTTACAGTGTGGACTGAGCACTTTTTGTCATGACACTAACACAACCTCTTTACAGTGCGAACTGAGCGCTTTTTATCATGACAGCAACACAACCTCTTTACAGTGTGGACTGAGCCTTTTTCGTCATGAAACCAACACAACCTCGTTACAGTGTTGACTCTTCGCTTTTTGTCATGATACCAACACAATCTCGTTACAGTGTGAACTGATCACTTTTTGTCATGACACCAACCCAACCTCTTCACAGTGTGAACTGAGCACTTTTGTCATGACACCAACACAGCCTCTTTACAGTGTAGACTGAACACTTTTTGTCATGACACCAACACAGCCTGTTTACAGTGTGAACTGAGCACTTTTTGTCATGACACCAACACAGCCTCTTTACAGTGTGGACTGAGCGCTTTTTGTCATGACACCAACATAGCCTCGTTAGAGTGTGGACTGAGAGCTTTTTTCATGACAACAACACAGCCTCTTTACAGTGTGGACTGAGCGCTTTTTGTCATGACACCAACACAATCTCGATACAGTGTAGACTGAGCACTTTTTGTCATGACACCAACACAGCCTCTTTACAGTGTGAACTGAGCACTTTTTGTCATGACACCAACACAACCTCTTTACAGTGTGGACTGAGCGCTTTTTGTAGTGACACTAATACAACCTCTTTACAGTGTGAACTGAGCACTTTTTGTCATGACACCAACACAACCTCGATACAGTGTAGACTGAGCACTTTTTGTCATGACACCAACACAAACTCGATACAGTGTAGACTGAGCATTTTTTGTCATGACACCAACACAACCTCTTTACAGTGTGGACTGAGCACTTTTTGTCATGACACCAACACAGCCTCTTTACAGTGTGGACTGAGCACTTTTTGTCATGACACCAACACAGCCTGTTACAGTGTGAACTGAGCACTTTTTGTCATGATACCAACACAACCTCTTTACAGTGTGGACTGAGCACTTTTTGTCATGACACCAACACAACCTCTTTACAGTGTGGACTGAGCACTTTTTGTCATGACATCAACAGAACCTCTTTACAGTGTGAACTGAGCGCTTTTTGTAGTGACACTAACACAACCTCTTTACAGTGTGAACTGAGCTCTTTTTGTCATGACACTCAGACAACCTCTTTACAGTGTGAACTGAGCACTTTTCTTCATGACACCAACACAACCTCTTTACAGTGTGAACTGATCACTTTTTGTCATGATACCAACACCTCTTTACAGTGTGAACTGAGCACTTTTTGTCATGATACCAACACAACTTCTTTACAGTGTTATCTGAGCACTTTTTGTCATGATACCAACAAAACCTCTTTACAGTGTGGACAGAGGGCTTTTTGTCATGACACCAACACAGCCTCTTTACAGTGTGAACTGAGCACTTTTTGTCTGACACCAACACAACCTCGGTACAGTGTGAACTGAGCACTTTTTGTCATGACACCAACACGATCTCCTTACAGTGTGGACTGAGCACTTTTTGTCATGACACCAACACAGCCTCTTTACAGTGTGGACTGAGCACTTTTTGTCATGACACCAACACAGCCTGTTAGGGTGTGAACTGAGCACTTTTTGTCATGATACCAACACAACCTCTTTACAGTGTGGACTGAGCACTTTTTGTCATGACACCAACACAACCTCTTTACAGTGTAGACTGAGCACTTTTTGTCATGACATCAACACAACCTCTTTGCAGTGTAAACTGAGCGCTTTTTGTAGTGACACTAACACACCCTCTTTACAGTGTGAACTGAGCACTTTTTTTCATGACACTAAGACAACCTCTTTACAGTGTGAACTGAGCACTTTTTTTCATGACACCAACACAACCTCTTTACAATGTGAACTGATCACTTTTTGTCATGATACCAACACCTCTTTACAGTGTGAACTCAGCACTTTTTGTCATGATGCCAACACAACCTCTTTACAGTGTGATCTGAGCACTTGTGGTTATGATACCAACACAACCTCTTTACAGTGTAGACTGAGCACTTTTTGTCATGACACCAACACAGCCTCTTTACAGTGTGAACTGAGCACTTTTTGCATGACACCAACACAACCTCTTTACAGTGTGGGCTAAGCACTTTTTGTCATGACACCAACACAACCTCGATACAGTGTGGACTGAGCACTTTTTGTCATGACACCAACACAGCCTCTTTACAGTGTGGACTGAGCACTTTTGTCATGATACCAACACAGCCTCTTTACAGTTTGGACTGAGCACTTTTTGTCATGACACCAACACAGCCTGTTTACAGAGTGAACTGAGCAATTTTGTCATGACATCAACACAATCTCTTTACATTGTGAACTGAGCGCTTTTTGTAGTGACACTAATACAACCTCTTTACAGTGTGAACTGAGCACTTTTTGTCATCACACCAACACAACCTCTTTACAGTGTGGACTGAGCACTTTTTGTCATGACACTAACACAACCTCTTTACAGTGTGGACTGAGCACTTTTTGTCATCACACCAACACAACCTCTTTACAGTGTGAACTGAGCACTTTTTGTAGTGACACTATTACAACCTCTTTACAGTGTGAACTGAACACTTTTTTTCATCACACCAACACAACCTCATTACAGTGTGGACTGAGCACTTTTTGTCATGACACCAACACAACCTCTTTACAGTGTGAACTGAGCACTTTTTGTCATGACACCAACACAACCTTTTTACAGTGTGAACTGAGCATTTTTGTCATGATACCAACACAACCTCTTTACAGTGTGAACTGAGCACTTTTTGTCATGACACCAACACAACTTCTTTACAGTGTGAACTGAGCACTTTTTGTCATGACATCAACACATCCTCTTTACAGTGTGAACTGAGCACTTTTTGTCATGACATCAACACACCCTCTTTACAGTGTGGACTGAGGACTTTTTGTTATGAGATCAACACAACCTCTTTACAGTGTGAACTGAGCACTTTTTATCATGACACCAACACAACCTCTTTACAGTGTGAACTGAGCACTTTTTGTCATGACATCAACACAACCTCTTTACAGTGTGAACTGAGCACTTTTGTCATGACACCAACACAACCTCTATACAGTGTAGACTGAGCACTTTTTGTCATGACACCAACACAGCCTCTTTACAGTGTAAACTGAGCACTTTTTGTCATGACACCAAAACAACGTCTTTACAGTGTGGGCTGAGCACTTTTTGTCATAACAGCAACACAACGTCGATACAGTGTAGACTGAGCACTTTTTGTCATGACACCAACACAACCTCGATAGAGTGTGGACTGAGAATGTTTTGTCATGACACCAACACAGCCTCTTTACAGTGTGGACTGAGCAATTTTTGTTATGACACCAACAAAGCCTGTTTACAGTGTGAACTGAGCACTTTTTGTCATGATACCAACACAACCTCTTTACAGTGTGAACTCAGCACTTTTTGTCATGACATCAACACAAACTCTTTACAGTGCGAACTGAGCGCTTTTTGTAGTGACACTAATACAACCTCTTTACAGTGTGAACTGAGCATTTTTTTACATCACACCAATACAACCGCTTTACAATGTGTACTGAGCACCTTTTGTCATGACCCCAACACAGCCTCTTTACAGTGTGGACTGAGCACTTTGTGTCATGACACTAACACAACCTCTTTACAGTGTGAACTGAGCGCTTTTTGTCATGACAGCAACGCAACCTCTTTACAGTGTGGAGTGAGCGATTTTTGCCATGATACCAACACAATCTCGTTACAGTGTGGACTGAGAACTTTTTGTCATGACACCAACACAACCTCTTTACAGTATGAACTGAGCACTTTTTGTCATGACACCAACCCAACCTGTTTACAGTGTGAACTGAGCACTTTTTGTCATGACACCAACACAGCCTCTTTACAGTGTAGACTGAACACTTTTTGTCATGAAACCAACACAGCCTCTTTACAGTGTGAACTGAGCACTTTTTGTCATGACACCAACACAGCCTCTTTACAGTGTGGACTGAGCACTTTTTGTAATGACACCAACACAACCTGTTAGGGTGTGAACTGAGCACTTTTTGTCATGATACCAACACAACCTCTTTACAGTGTGGACTGAGCACTTTTTGTCATGACACCAACACAACCTCTTTACAGTGTGGACTGAGCACTTTTTGTCATGACATCAACACAACCTCTTTACAGTGTGAACTGAGCGCTTTTTGTAGTGACACTAACACACCTCTTTACAGTGTGAACTGAGCACTTTTTTTCATGACACTAAGACAACCTCTTTACAGTGTGAACTGAGCACTTTTTTTCATGACACCAACACAACCTCTTTACAATGTGAACTGATCACTTTTTGTCATGATACCAACACCTCTTTACAGTGTGAACTGAGCACTTTTTGTCATGATGCCAACACAACCTCTTTACAGTTTGATCTGAGCACTTGTGGTTATGATACCAACACAACCTCTTTACAGTGTGGACAGAGCACTTTTTGTCATGACATCAACACAACCTCTTTACAGTGTGAACTAAGCACTTTTTGTCATGACACCAACACAACCTCTTTACAGTGTAGACTGAGCACTTTTTGTCGTGACACCAACACAGCCTCTTTACAGTGTGAACTGAGCACTTTTTGCTTGACACCAACACAACCTCGATACAGTGTGGACTGAGCACTTTTTGTCATGACACCAACACAACCTCTTTACAGTGTGGACTGAGCACTTTTGTCATGACACCAACACAGCCTCTTTACAGTTTGGACTGAGCACTTTTTGTCATGACACCAACACAGCCTGTTTACAGAGTGAACTGAGCAATTTTGTCATGACATCAACACAATCTCTTTACATTGTGAACTGAGCGCTTTTTGTAGTGACACTAATACAACCTCTTTACAGTGTGAACTGAGCACTTTTTGTCATCACACCAACACAACCTCTTTACAGTGTGGACTGAGCACTTTTTGTCATGACACTAACACAACCTCTTTACAGTGTGGACTGAGCACTTTTTGTCATCACACCAACACAACATCTTTACAGTGTGAACTGAGCACTTTTTGTAGTGACACTATTACAACCTCTTTACAGTGTGAACTGAACACTTTTTTTCATGACACCAACACAACCTCATTACAGTGTGGACTGAGCACTTTTGGTCATGACACCAACACAACCTCTTTACAGTGTGAACTGAGCACTTTTTGTCATGACACCAACACAACTTCTTTACAGTGTGAACTGAGCACTTTTTTCATGACATCAACACATCCTCTTTACAGTGTGAACTGAGCACTTTTTGTCATGACATCAACACACCCTCTTTACAGTGTGGACTGAGGACTTTTTGTTATGAGATCAACACAACCTCTTTCCAGTGTGAACTGAGCACTTTTTATCATGACACCAACACAACCTCTTTACAGTGTGAACTGAGCACTTTTTGTCATGACATCATCACAACCTCTTTACAGTGTGAACTGAGCACTTTTGTCATGACACCAACACAACCTCTATACAGTGTAGACTGAGCACTTTTTGTCATGACACCAACACAGCCTCTTTACAGTGTAAACTGAGCATTTTTTGTCATTACACCAAAACAACGTCTTTACAGTGTGGGCTGAGCACTTTTTGTCATAACAGCAACACAACGTCGATACAGTGTAGACTGAGCAATTTTTGTCATGACACCAACACAACCTCGATAGAGTGTGGACTGAGCACTTTTTGTCATGACACCAACACAGCCTCTTTACAGTGTGGACTGAGCACTTTTTGTCATGACACCAACACAGCCTGTTTACAGTGTGAACTGAGCACTTTTTGTCATGACATCAACACAACCTCTTTACAGTGTGAACTGAGCGCTTTTTGTAGTGACACTAATACAACCCCTTTACAGTGTGAACTGAGCACTTTTTGTCATCACACCAACACAACCTCTTTACAGTGTGAACTGAGCACTTTTTGTCATGACACCAACACAACCTCTTTTCAGTATGGACTGAGCACTTTTTGTCATGACACTAACACATCCTCTTTACAGTGTGAACTGAGCGCTTTTTGTCATGACAGCAACACAACCTCTTTACAGTGTGGACTGAGCCTTTTTCGTCATGAAACCAACACAACCTCGTTACAGTGTTGACTGAGCGCTTTTTGTCATGATACCAACACAATCTCGTTACAGTGTGAACTGAGCACTTTTTCTCATGACACCAACCCAACCTCTTTACAGTGTGAACTGAGCACTTTTTGTCATGACACCAACATAGCCTCTTTACAGTGTAGACTGAACACTTTTTGTCATGACAACAACACAACCTCGATACAGTGTAGACTGAGCACTTTTTGTCATGACACCAACACAACCTCTTTACAGTGTGGACTGAGCGCTTTTTGTAGTGACACTAATACAACCTCTTTACAGTGTGAACTGAGCACTTTTTGTCATGACACCAACACAACCTCGATACAGTGTAAACTGAGCACTTTTTGTCATGACACCAACACAACCTCGATACAGTGTAGACTGAGCACTTTTTGTCATGACACCGAACACAACCTCTTTACAGCGTGGACTGAGCACTTTTTGTCATAACACCAACACAGCCTCTTTACAGTGTGGACTGAGCACTTTTTGTCATGACACCAACACAGCCTGTTACAGTGTGAACTGAGCACTTTTTGTCATGATACCAACACAACCTCTTTACAGTGTGGACTGAGCACTTTTTGTCATGACACCAACACAACCTCTTTACAGTGTGGACTGAGCACTTTTTGTCATGACATCAACACAACCTCTTTACAGTGTGAACTGAGCGCTTTTTGTAGTGACACCAACACAACCTCTTTACAGTGTGAACTGAGCACTTTTTTTCATGACACTAAGACAACCTCTTTACAGTGTGAACTGAGCACTTTTTGTCATGACACCAACACAACCTCTTTACAATGTGAACTGATCACTTTTTGTCATGATACCAACACCTCTTTACAGTGTGAACTGAGCACTTTTTGTCATGATACCAACAAAACCTCTTTACAGTGTGAACTGAGCGCTTTTTGTCATGACAGCAACACAACCGCTTTACAGTGTGGACTGAGCCTTTTTCGTCATGAAACCAACACAACCTCGTTACAGTGTGGACTGAGCGCTTTTTGTCATGATACCAACACAATCTCGTTACAGTGTAGACTGAGCACTTATTTTCATGACACCAACACAGCCTCTTTACAGTGTGAACTGAGCACTTTTTGTCATGACACCAACACAGCCTGTTTACAGTGTGAACTGAGCAGTTTTTGTCATGACATCAACACAACCTCTTTACAGTGTGGACTGAGCGCTTTTCGTCACGACATCAACACAACCTCTTTACAGTGTGGACTGAGTGTTTTTTGTCATGACACAAACACAACCTCTTTACAATTTTGGACTGAGCACTTTTTGTCATGACACCAACGCAGCCTCTTTTCAGTGTGGACTGAGTGCTTTTTCTCATGACACCAACACAGCCTCTTTACAGTGTGAACTGAGCATTTTTGTAGTGACACTAATACAACCCCTTTACAGTGTGAACTGAGCACTTTTTGTCATCACACCAACACAACCTCTTTACAGTGTGAACTGAGCACTTTTTGTCATGACACCAACACAACCTCTTTTCAGTATGGACTGAGCACTTTTTGTCATGACACTAACACATCCTCTTTACAGTGTGAACTGAGCGCTTTTTGTCATGACAGCAACACAACCTCTTTACAGTGTGGACTGAGCCTTTTTCGTCATGAAACCAACACAACCTCGTTACAGTGTGGACTGAGCGCTTTTTGTCATGATACCAACACAATCTCGTTACAGTGTGAACTGAGCACTTTTTCTCATGACACCAACCCAACCTCTTTACAGTGTGAACTGAGCACTTTTTGTCATGACACCAACATAGCCTCTTTACAGTGTAGACTGAACACTTTTTGTCATGACAACAACACAACCTCGATACAGTGTAGACTGAGCACTTTTTGTCATGACACCAACACAACCTCTTTACAGTGTGGACTGAGCGCTTTTTGTAGTGACACTAATACAACCTCTTTACAGTGTGAACTGAGCACTTTTTGTCATGACACCAACACAACCTCGATACAGTGTAAACTGAGCACTTTTTGTCATGACACCAACACAACCTCGATACAGTGTAGACTGAGCACTTTTTGTCATGACACCGAACACAACCTCTTTACAGCGTGGACTGAGCACTTTTTGTCATAACACCAACACAGCCTCTTTACAGTGTGGACTGAGCACTTTTTGTCATGACACCAACACAGCCTGTTACAGTGTGAACTGAGCACTTTTTGTCATGATACCAACACAACCTCTTTACAGTGTGGACTGAGCACTTTTTGTCATGACACCAACACAACCTCTTTACAGTGTGGACTGAGCACTTTTTGTCATGACATCAACACAACCTCTTTACAGTGTGAACTGAGCGCTTTTTGTAGTGACACCAACACAACCTCTTTACAGTGTGAACTGAGCACTTTTTTTCATGACACTAAGACAACCTCTTTACAGTGTGAACTGAGCACTTTTTGTCATGACACCAACACAACCTCTTTACAATGTGAACTGATCACTTTTTGTCATGATACCAACACCTCTTTACAGTGTGAACTGAGCACTTTTTGTCATGATACCAACAAAACCTCTTTACAGTGTGAACTGAGCGCTTTTTGTCATGACAGCAACACAACCGCTTTACAGTGTGGACTGAGCCTTTTTCGTCATGAAACCAACACAACCTCGTTACAGTGTGGACTGAGCGCTTTTTGTCATGATACCAACACAATCTCGTTACAGTGTAGACTGAGCACTTATTTTCATGACACCAACACAGCCTCTTTACAGTGTGAACTGAGCACTTTTTGTCATGACACCAACACAGCCTGTTTACAGTGTGAACTGAGCAGTTTTTGTCATGACATCAACACAACCTCTTTACAGTGTGGACTGAGCGCTTTTTGTCACGACATCAACACAACCTCTTTACAGTGTGGACTGAGTGTTTTTTGTCATGACACAAACACAACCTCTTTACAATTTTGGACTGAGCACTTTTTGTCATGACACCAACGCAGCCTCTTTTCAGTGTGGACTGAGTGCTTTTTCTCATGACACCAACACAGCCTCTTTACAGTGTGAACTGAGCATTTTTGTCATGATACCAACACAACCTCTTTACAGTGTGAACTGAGCACTTTTTGTCATGACACCAACACAACTTCTTTACAGTGTGAACTGAGCACTTTTTGTCATGACATCAACACATCCTCTTTACAGTGTGAACTGAGCACTTTTTGTCATGACATCAACACACCCTCTTTACAGTGTGGACTGAGGACTTTTTGTTATGAGATCAACACAACCTCTTTCCAGTGTGAACTGAGCACTTTTTATCATGACACCAACACAACCTCTTTACAGTGTGAACTGAGCACTTTTTGTCATGACATCAACACAACATCTTTACAGTGTGAACTGAGCACTTTTGTCATGACACCAACACAACCTCTATACAGTGTAGACTGAGCACTTTTTGTCATGACACCAACACAGCCTCTTTACAGTGTGGACTGAGGACTTTTTGTTATGAGATCAACACAACCTCTTTCCAGTGTGAACTGAGCACTTTTTATCATGACACCAACACAACCTCTTTACAGTGTGAACTGAGCACTTTTTGTCATGACATCAACACAACATCTTTACAGTGTGAACTGAGCACTTTTGTCATGACACCAACACAACCTCTATACAGTGTAAACTGACCATTTTTTGTCATGACACCAAAACAACATCTTTACAGTGTGGGCTGAGCACTTTTTGTCATAACAGCAACACAACGTCGATACAGTGTAGACTGAGCACTTTTTGTCATGACACCAACACAACCTCGATAGAGTGTGGACTGAGCACTTTTTGTCATGACACCAACACAGCCTGTTTACAGTGTGAACTGAGCACTTTTTGTCATGACATCAACACAACCTCTTTACAGTGTGAACTGAGCGCTTTTTGTAGTGACACTAATACAACCCCTTTACAGTGTGAACTGAGCACTTTTTGTCATCACACCAACACAACCTCTTTACAGTGTGAACTGAGCACTTTTTGTCATGACACCAACAAAACCTCTTTTCAGTATGGACTGAGCACTTTTTGTCATAACACTAACACATCCTCTTTACAGTGTGAACTGAGCGCTTTTTGTCATGACAGCAACACAACCTCTTTACAGTGTGGACTGAGCCTTTTTCGTCATGAAACCAACACAACCTCGTTACAGTGTGGACTGAGCGCTTTTTGTCATGATACCAACACAATCTCGTTACAGTGTGAACTGAGCACTTTTTCTCATGACACCAACCCAACCTCTTTACAGTGTGAACTGAGCACTTTTTGTCATGACACCAACATAGCCTCTTTACAGTGTAGACTGAACACTTTTTGTCATGACAACAACACAACCTCGATACAGTGTAGACTGAGCACTTTTTGTCATGACACCAACACAACCTCTTTACAGTGTGGACTGAGCGCTTTTTGTAGTGACACTAATACAACCTCTTTACAGTGTGAACTGAGCACTTTTTGTCATGACACCAACACAACCTCGATACAGTGTAGACTGAGCACTTTTTGTCATGACACCAACACAACCTCGATACAGTGTAGACTGAGCACTTTTTGTCATGACACCGAACAGAACCTCTTTACAGCGTGGACAGAGCACTTTTTGTCATGACACCAACACAGCGTCTTTACAGTGTGGACTGAGCAATTTTTGTCATGACACCAACACAGCCTGTTACAGTGTGAACTGAGCACTTTTTGTCATGATACCAACACAACCTCTTTACAGTGTGGACTGAGCACTTTTTGTCATGACACCAACACAACCTCTTTACAGTGTGGACTGAGCACTTTTTGTCATGACATCAACACAACCTCTTTACAGTGTGAACTGAGCGCTTTTTGTAGTGACACCAACACAACCTCTTTACAGTGTGAACTGAGCACTTTTTTTCATGACACTAAGACAACCTCTTTACAGTGTGAACTGAGCACTTTTTGTCATGACAGCAACACAACCGCTTTACAGTGTGGACTGAGCCTTTTTCGTCATCAAACCAACACAACCTCGTTACAGTGTGGACTGAGCGCTTTTTGTCATGATACCAACACAATCTCGTTACAGTGTGAACTGAGCACTTTTTCTCATGACACCAACCCAACCTCTTTACAGTGTGAACTGAGCACTTTTTGTCATGACACCAACATAGCCTCTTTACAGTGTAGACTGAACACTTTTTGTCATGACAACAACACAACCTCGATACAGTGTAGACTGAGCACTTTTTTTCATGACACCAACACAGCCTCTTTACAGTGTGAACTGAGCACTTTTTGTCATGACACCAACACAGCCTGTTTACAGTGTGAACTGAGCACTTTTTGTCATGACATCAACACAACCTCTTTACAGTGTGGACTGAGCGCTTTTTGTCACGACATCAACACAACCTCTTTACAGTGTGGACTGAGTGTTTTTTGTCATGACACCGAACACAACCTCTTTACAATTTTGGACTGGGCACTTTTTGTCATGACACCAACGCAGCCTCTTTTCAGTGTGGACTGAGTGCTTTTTGTCATGACACCAACACAGCCTCTTTACAGTGTGGACTGAGCGCTTTTTGTCATGATACCAACACAACCTCTTTACAGAGTGGACTGAGCGCTTTTTGTCATGACAGCAACACAGCCTCTTTACAGTGTGGAGTGAGCGCTTTTTGTCATGACACCAACACAATCTCGTTACAGTGTGAACTGAGCACTTTTTGTCATGAAACCAACACAACCTCGTTACAGTGTGGACTGAGCGCTTTTTGTCATGATACCAACACAATCTCGTTACAGTGTGAACTGAGCACTTTTTCTCATGACACCAACCCAACCTCTTTACAGTGTGGACTGAGCGCTTTTTGTCATGACACCAGCATAGCCTCGTTAGAGTGTGGACTGGGGGCTTTTTTCATGACAACAACACAACCTCGATACAGTGTAGACTGAGCACTTTTTTTCATGACACCAACACAGCCTCTTTACAGTGTGAACTGAGCACTTTTTTCATGACACCAACACAACCTCTTTACAGTGTGGACTGAGGGCTTTTTGTAGTGACACTAATACAACCTCTTTACAGTGTGAACTGAGCACTTTTTGTCATGTCACCAACACAACCTCGATACAGTGTAGACTGGGCACTTTTTGTCATGACACCAACACAACCTCGATACAGTGTAGACTGAGCACTTTTTGTCATGACACCGTACACAACCTCTTTACAGTGTGGACTGAGCACTTTTTGTCATGACACCAACACAGCCTCTTTACAGTGTGGACTGAGCACTTTTTGTCATGACACCAACACAGCCTGTTACAGTGTGAACTGAGCACTTTTTGTCATGATACCAACACAACCTCTTTACAGTGTGGACTGAGCACTTTTTGTCATGACACCAACACAACCTCTTTACAGTGTGGACTGAGCACTTTTTGTCATGACATCAACACAACGTCTTTACAGTGTGAACTGAGCGCTTTTTGTAGTGACACCAACACAACCTCTTTACAGTGTGAACTGAGCACTTTTTTTCATGACACTAAGACAACCTCTTTACAGTGTGAACTGAGCACTTTTTGTCATGACAGCAACACAACCGCTTTACAGTGTGGACTGAGCCTTTTTCGTCATCAAACCAACACAACCTCGTTACAGTGTGGACTGAGCGCTTTTTGTCATGATACCAACACAATCTCGTTACAGTGTGAACTGAGCACTTTTTCTCATGACACCAACCCAACCTCTTTACAGTGTGAACTGAGCACTTTTTGTCATGACACCAACATAGCCTCTTTACAGTGTAGACTGAACACTTTTTGTCATGACAACAACACAACCTCGATACAGTGTAGACTGAGCACTTTTTTTCATGACACCAACACAGCCTCTTTACAGTGTGAACTGAGCACTTTTTGTCATGACACCAACACAGCCTGTTTACAGTGTGAACTGAGCACTTTTTGTCATGACATCAACACAACCTCTTTACAGTGTGGACTGAGCGCTTTTTGTCACGACATCAACACAACCTCTTTACAGTGTGGACTGAGTGTTTTTTGTCATGACACCGAACACAACCTCTTTACAATTTTGGACTGAGCACTTTTTGTCATGACACCAACGCAGCCTCTTTTCAGTGTGGACTGAGTGCTTTTTGTCATGACACCAACACAGCCTCTTTACAGTGTGGACTGAGCGCTTTTTGTCATGAAACCAACACAACCTCGTTACAGTGTGGACTGAGCGCTTTTTGTCATGATACCAACACAATCTCGTTACAGTGTGAACTGAGCACTTTTTCTCATGACACCAACCCAACCTCTTTACAGTGTGGACTGAGCGCTTTTTGTCATGACAGCAACACAGCCTCTTTACAGTGTGGAGTGAGCGCTTTTTGTCATGACACCAACACAGCCTCTTTACAGTGTGGACTGAGCGCTTTTTGTCATAACACCAACACAACCTCTTTACAGTGTGAACTCAGCACTTTTTGTCATGAAACCAACACAACCTCGTTACAGTGTGGACTGAGCGCTTTTTGTCATGATACCAACACAATCTCGTTACAGTGTGAACTGAGCACTTTTTCTCATGACACCAACCCAACCTCTTTACAGTGTGGACTGAGCGCTTTTTGTCATGACACCAACATAGCCTCGTTAGAGTGTGGACTGGGGGCTTTTTTCATGACAACAACACAACCTCGATACAGTGTAGACTGAGCACTTTTTTTCATGACACCAACACAGCCTCTTTACAGTGTGAACTGAGCACTTTTTTCATGACACCAACACAACCTCTTTACAGTGTGGACTGAGGGCTTTTTGTAGTGACACTAATACAACCTCTTTACAGTGTGAACTGAGCACTTTTTGTCATGTCACCAACACAACCTCGATACAGTGTAGACTGGGCACTTTTTGTCATGACACCAACACAACCTCGATACAGTGTAGACTGAGCACTTTTTGTCATGACACCGAACACAACCTCTTTACAGTGTGGACTGAGCACTTTTTGTCATGACACCAACACAGCCTCTTTACAGTGTGGACTGAGCACTTTTTGTCATGACACCAACACAGCCTGTTACAGTGTTAACTGAGCACTTTTTGTCATGATACCAACACAACCTCTTTACAGTGTGGACTGAGCACTTTTTGTCATGACACCAACACAACCTCTTTACAGTGTGGACTGAGCACTTTTTGTCATGACATCAACACAACCTCTTTACAGTGTGAACTGAGCGCTTTTTGTAGTGACACCAACACAACCTCTTTACAGTGTGAACTGAGCACTTTTTTTCATGACACTAAGACAACCTCTTTACAGTGTGAACTGAGCACTTTTTGTCATGACACCAACACAACCTCTTTACAATGTGAACTGATCACTTTTTGTCATGATACCAACACCTCTTTACAGTGTGAACTGAGCACTTTTTGTCATGATACCAACACAACCTCTTTACAGTGTGATCTGAGCACTTTTTGTCATGATACCAACACAACCTCTTTACAGTCTGGACAGAGCGCTTTTTGTCATGACACCAACACAGCCTCTTTACAGTGTGAACTGAGCACTTTTTGTCTGACACCAACACAATCTCGATACAGTGTGAACTGAGCACTTTTTGTCATGACACCAACACAATCTCTGTACAGTGTGGGCTGAGCACTTTTTGTCATGACACCAACACAGCCTCTTTACAGTGTGGTCTGAGCACTTTTTGTCATGACACCAACACAACCTATTACAGTGTAAACTGAGCATTTTTTGTCATGACACCAACACAGCCTGTTACAGTGTGAACTGAGCACTTTTTGTCATGACACCAACACAGCCTCTTTACAGTGTGGACTGAGCGCTTTTTGTAGTGACACTAATACAACCTCTTTCCAGTGTGAACTGAGCACTTTTTGTCATGACACCAACACAACCTCGATACAATGTAGACTGAGCACTTTTTGTCATGACACCAACACAACCTCGATACAGTGTAGACTGAGCACTTTTTGTCATGAAACCAACACAACCTCTTTACAGTGTGGACTGAGCACTTTTTGTCATGACACCAACACAGCCTCTTTACAGTGTGGACTGAGCACTTTTTGTCATGACACCAACACAGCCTGTTACAGTGTGAACTGAGCACTTTTTGTCATGATACCAACACAACCTCTTTACAGTGTGGACTGAGCACTTTTTGTCATGACACCAACACAACCTCTTTACAGTGTGGACTGAGCACTTTTTGTCATGACACCAACACAGCCTGTTACAGTGTGAACTGAGCACTTTTTGTCATGATACCAACACAACCTCTTTACAGTGTGGACTGAGCACTTTTTTTCATGACACTAAGACAACCTCTTTACAGTGTGAACTGAGCACTTTTTGTCATGACAGCAACACAACCGCTTTACAGTGTGGACTGAGCCTTTTTCGTCATCAAACCAACACAACCTCGTTACAGTGTGGACTGAGCGCTTTTTGTCATGATACCAACACAATCTCGTTACAGTGTGAACTGAGCACTTTTTCTCATGACACCAACCCAACCTCTTTACAGTGTGAACTGAGCACTTTTTGTCATGACACCAACATAGCCTCTTTACAGTGTAGACTGAACACTTTTTGTCATGACAACAACACAACCTCGATACAGTGTAGACTGAGCACTTTTTTTCATGACACCAACACAGCCTCTTTACAGTGTGAACTGAGCACTTTTTGTCATGACACCAACACAGCCTGTTTACAGTGTGAACTGAGCACTTTTTGTCATGACATCAACACAACCTCTTTACAGTGTGGACTGAGCGCTTTTTGTCACGACATCAACACAACCTCTTTACAGTGTGGACTGAGTGTTTTTTGTCATGACACCGAACACAACCTCTTTACAATTTTGGACTGAGCACTTTTTGTCATGACACCAACACAGCCTGTTTACAGTGTGAACTGAGCACTTTTTGTCATGACATCAACACAACCTCTTTACAGTGTGGACTGAGCGCTTTTTGTCACGACATCAACACAACCTCTTTTCAGTGTGGACTGAGTGCTTTTTGTCATGACACCAACACAGCCTCTTTACAGTGTGGACAGAGCGCTTTTTGTCATGATACCAACACAACCTCTTTACAGAGTGGACTGAGCGCTTTTTGTCATGACAGCAACACAGCCTCTTTACAGTGTGGAGTGAGCGCTTTTTGTCATGACACCAACACAGCCTCTTTACAGTGTGGACTGAGCGCTTTTTGTCATAACACCAACACAACCTCTTTACAGTGTGAACTCAGCACTTTTTGTCATGAAACCAACACAACCTCGTTACAGTGTGGACTGAGCGCTTTTTGTCATGATACCAACACAATCTCGTTACAGTGTGAACTGAGCACTTTTTCTCATGACACCAACCCAACCTCTTTACAGTGTGGACTGAGCGCTTTTTGTCATGACAGCAACACAGCCTCTTTACAGTGTGGAGTGAGCGCTTTTTGTCATGACACCAACACAGCCTCTTTACAGTGTGGACTGAGCGCTTTTTGTCATAACACCAACACAACCTCTTTACAGTGTGAACTCAGCACTTTTTGTCATGAAACCAACACAACCTCGTTACAGTGTGGACTGAGCGCTTTTTGTCATGATACCAACACAATCTCGTTACAGTGTGAACTGAGCACTTTTTCTCATGACACCAACCCAACCTCTTTACAGTGTGGACTGAGCGCTTTTTGTCATGACACCAACATAGCCTCGTTAGAGTGTGGACTGGGGGCTTTTTTCATGACAACAACACAACCTCGATACAGTGTAGACTGAGCACTTTTTTTCATGACACCAACACAGCCTCTTTACAGTGTGAACTGAGCACTTTTTTCATGACACCAACACAACCTCTTTACAGTGTGGACTGAGGGCTTTTTGTAGTGACACTAATACAACCTCTTTACAGTGTGAACTGAGCACTTTTTGTCATGTCACCAACACAACCTCGATACAGTGTAGACTGGGCACTTTTTGTCATGACACCAACACAACCTCGATACAGTGTAGACTGAGCACTTTTTGTCATGACACCGAACACAACCTCTTTACAGTGTGGACTGAGCACTTTTTGTCATGACACCAACACAGCCTCTTTACAGTGTGGACTGAGCACTTTTTGTCATGACACCAACACAGCCTGTTACAGTGTTAACTGAGCACTTTTTGTCATGATACCAACACAACCTCTTTACAGTGTGGACTGAGCACTTTTTGTCATGACACCAACACAACCTCTTTACAGTGTGGACTGAGCACTTTTTGTCATGACATCAACACAACCTCTTTACAGTGTGAACTGAGCGCTTTTTGTAGTGACACCAACACAACCTCTTTACAGTGTGAACTGAGCACTTTTTTTCATGACACTAAGACAACCTCTTTACAGTGTGAACTGAGCACTTTTTGTCATGACACCAACACAACCTCTTTACAATGTGAACTGATCACTTTTTGTCATGATACCAACACCTCTTTACAGTGTGAACTGAGCACTTTTTGTCATGATACCAACACAACCTCTTTACAGTGTGATCTGAGCACTTTTTGTCATGATACCAACACAACCTCTTTACAGTCTGGACAGAGCGCTTTTTGTCATGACACCAACACAGCCTCTTTACAGTGTGAACTGAGCACTTTTTGTCTGACACCAACACAATCTCGATACAGTGTGAACTGAGCACTTTTTGTCATGACACCAACACAATCTCTGTACAGTGTGGGCTGAGCACTTTTTGTCATGACACCAACACAGCCTCTTTACAGTGTGGTCTGAGCACTTTTTGTCATGACACCAACACAACCTATTACAGTGTAAACTGAGCATTTTTTGTCATGACACCAACACAGCCTGTTACAGTGTGAACTGAGCACTTTTTGTCATGACACCAACACAGCCTCTTTACAGTGTGGACTGAGCGCTTTTTGTAGTGACACTAATACAACCCCTTTCCAGTGTGAACTGAGCACTTTTTGTCATGACACCAACACAACCTCGATACAATGTAGACTGAGCACTTTTTGTCATGACACCAACACAACCTCGATACAGTGTAGACTGAGCACTTTTTGTCATGAAACCAACACAACCTCTTTACAGTGTGGACTGAGCACTTTTTGTCATGACACCAACACAGCCTCTTTACAGTGTGGACTGAGCACTTTTTGTCATGACACCAACACAGCCTGTTACAGTGTGAACTGAGCACTTTTTGTCATGATACCAACAAAACCTCTTTACAGTGTGGACTGAGCACTTTTTGTCATGACACCAACACAACCTCTTTACAGTGTGGACTGAGCACTTTTTGTCATGACACCAACACAGCCTGTAACAGTGTGAACTGAGCACTTTTTGTCATGATACCAACACAACCTCTTTACAGTGTGGACTGAGCACTTTTTGTCATGACACCAACACAACCTCTTTACAGTGTGGACTGAGCACTTTTTGTCATGACATCAACACAAACTCTTTACAGTGTGAACTGAGCGCTTTTTGTAGTGACACCAACACAACCTCTTTACAGTGTGAACTGAGCACTTTTTTTCATGACACTAAGACAACCTCTTTACAGTGTGAACTGAGCACTTTTTGTCATGACACCAACACAACCTCTTTACAATGTGAACTGATCACTTTTTGTCATGATACCAACACCTCTTTACAGTGTGAACTGAGCACTTTTTGTCATGATACCAACAAAACCTCTTTACAGTGTGAACTGAGCGCTTTTTGTCATGTCAGCAACACAACCGCTTTACAGTGTGGACTGAGCCTTTTTGGTCATGAAACCAACACAACCTCGTTACAGTGTGGACTGAGCGCTTTTTATCATGATACCAACACAATCTCGTTACAGTGTGAACTGAGCACTTTTTCTCATGACACCAACCCAACCTCGATACAGTGTAGACTGAGCACTTTTTTTCATGACACCAACACAGCCTCTTTACAGTGTGAACTGAGCACTTTTTGTCATGACACCAACACAGCCTGTTTACAGTGTGAACTGAGCACTTTTTGTCATGACATCAACACAACCTCTTTACAGTGTGGACTGAGCGCTTTTTGTCACAACATCAACACAACCTCTTTACAGTGTGGACTGAGTGTTTTTTGTCATGACACAAACACAACCTCTTTACAATTTTGGACTGAGCACTTTTTGTCATGACACCAACGCAGCCTCTTTTCAGTGTGGACTGAGTGCTTTTTGTCATGAAACCAACACAGCCTCTTTACAGTGTGGACTGAGCGCTTTTTGTCATGATACCAACACAACCTCTTTACAGTGTGGACTGAGCGATTTTTGTCATGACAGCAACACAGCTTCTTTACAGTGTGGAGTGAGCGCTTTTTGTCATGACACCAACACAGCCTCTTTACAGTGTGGACTGAGCGCTTTTTGTCATAAAACCAACACAACCTCTTTACAGTGTGAACTGAGCACTTTTTGTCATGAAACCAACACAACCTCGTTACAGTGTGGACTGAGCGCTTTTTGTCATGATACCAACACAATCTCGTTACAGTGTGAACTGAGCACTTTTTCTCATGACACCAACCCAACCTCTTTACAGTGTGAACTGAGCACTTTTTGTCATGATACCAACACAACCTCTTTACAGTGTGGACTGAGCACTTTTTGTCATGACACCAACACAACCTCTTTACAGTGTGGACTGAGCACTTTTTGTCATGACATCAACACAACCTCTTTACAGTGTGAACTGAGCGCTTTTTGTAGTGACACCAACACAACCTCTTTACAGTGTGAACTGAGCACTTTTTGTCATGACACCAACACAACCTCTTTTCAGTGTGGACTGAGCGCTTTTTGTCATGACACCAACATAGCCTCGTTAGAGTGTGGACTGAGGGCTTTTTTCATGACACCAACACAACCTCTTTACAGTGTGGACTGAGCACTTTTTGTCAATACATCAACACAACCTCTTTACAGTGTGAACTGAGCGCTTTTTGTAGTGACACCAACACAACCTCTTTACAGTGTGAACTGAGCACTTTTTTTCATGACACTAAGCCAACCTCTTTACAGTGTGAACTGAGCACTTTTTGTCATGACACCAACACAACCTCTTTACAATGTGAACTGATCACTTTTTGTCATGATACCTACACCTCTTTACAATGTGAACTGAGCACTTTTTGTCATGATACCAACAAAACCTCTTTACAGTGTGAACTGAGCGCTTTTTGTCATGTCAGCAACACAAGCGCTTTACAGTGTGGACTGAGCCTTTTTCGTCATGAAACCAACACAACCTCGTTACAGTGTGGACTGAGCGCTTTTTGTCATGATACCAACACAATCTCGTTACAGTGTGAACTGAGCACTTTTTCTCATGACACCAACCCAACCTCTTTACAGTGTGAACTGAGCACTTTTTGTCATGACACCAACATAGCCTCTTTAGAGTGTAGACTGAACACTTTTTGTCATGACAACAACACAATCTCGATACAGTGTAGACTGAGCACTTTTTTTCATGACACCAACACAGCCTCTTGACAGTGTGAACTGAGCACTTTTTGTCATGACACCAACACAGCCTGTTTACAGTGTGAACTGAGCACTTTTTGTCATGACATCAATACAACCTCTTTACAGTGTGGACTGAGCGCTTTTTGTCACGACATCAACACAACCTCTTTACAGTGTGGACTGAGTGTTTTTTGTCATGACACAAACACAACCTCTTTACAATTTTGGACTGAGCACTTTTTGTCATGACACCAACGCAGCCTCTTTTCAGTGTGGACTGAGTGCTTTTTGTCATGACACCAACACAGCCTCTTTACAGTGTGGACTGAGCACTTTTTGTCATGATACCAACACAACCTGTTTACAGTGTGGACTGAGCGCTTTTTGTCATGACAGCAACACAGCCTCTTTACAGTGTGGAGTGAGCGCTTTTTGTCATGACACCAACACAGCCTCTTTACAGTGTGGACTGAGCGCTTTTTGTCATAACACCAACACAACCTCTTTACAGTGTGAACTGAGCACTTTTTGTCATGAAACCAACACAACCTCGTTACAGTGTGGACTGAGCGCTTTTTGTCATGATACCAACACAATCTCGTTACAGTGTGAACTGAGCGCTTTTTGTCATGTCAGCAACACAAGCGCTTTACAGTGTGGACTGAGCCTTTTTCGTCATGAAACCAACACAACCTCGTTACAGTGTGGACTGAGCGCTTTTTGTCATGATACCAACACATTCTCGTTACAGTGTGAACTGAGCACTTTTTCTCATGACACCAACCCAACCTCTTTACAGTGTGAACTGAGCACTTTTTGTCATGACACCAACATAGCCTCTTTACAGTGTAGACTGAACACTTTTTGTCATGACAACAACACAACCTCGATACAGTGTAGACTGAGCACTTTTTTTCATGACACCAACACAGCCTCTTTACAGTGTGAACTGAGCACTTTTTGTCATGACACCAACACAGCCTGTTTACAGTGTGAACTGAGCACTTTTTGTCATGACATCAACACAACCTCTTTACAGTGTGGACTGAGCGCTTTTTGTCACGACATCAACACAACCTCTTTACAGTGTGGACTGAGTGTTTTTTGTCATGACACAAACACAACCTCTTTACAATTTTGGACTGAGCACTTTTTGTCATGACACCAACGCAGCCTCTTTTCAGTGTGGACTGAGTGCTTTTTGTCATGACACCAACACAGCCTCGTTACAGTGTGGACTGAGCGCTTTTTGTCATGATACCAACACAACCTCTTTACAGTGTGGACTGAGCGCTTTTTGTCATGACAGCAACGCAGCCTCTTTACAGTGTGGAGTGAGCGCTTTTTGTCATGACACCAACACAGCCTCTTTACAGTGTGGACTGAGCGCTTTTTGTCATAACACCAACACAACCTCTTTACAGTGTGAACTGAGCACTTTTTGTCATGAAACCAACACAACCTCGTTACAGTGTGGACTGAGCGCTTTTTGTCATGATACCAACACAATCTCGTTACAGTGTGAACTGAGCACTTTTTCTCATGACACCAACCCAACCTCTTTACAGTGTGAACTGAGCACTTTTTGTCATGACACCAACATAGCCTCTTTACAGTGTAGACTGAACACTTTTTGTCATGACACCAACACAGCCTCTTTACAGTGTGAACTGAGCACTTTTTGTCATGACACCAACACAACCACTTTTCAGTGTGGACTGAGCGCTTTTTGTCATGCCACCAACATAGCCTCGTTAGAGTGTGGACTGAGGGCTTTTTTCATGACAACAACACAACCTCGATACAGTGTAGACTGAGCACTTTTTTTCATGACACCAACACAGCCTCTTTACAGTGTGAACTGAGCACTTTTTGTCATGACACCAACACAACCTCTTTACAGTGTGGACTGAGGGCTTTTTGTAGTGACACTAATACAACCTCTTTACAGTGTGAACTGAGCACTTTTTGTCATGTCACCAACACAACCTCGATACAGTGTTAACTGAGCACTTTTTGTCATGATACCAACACAACCTCTTTACAGTGTGGACTGAGCACTTTTTGTCATGACACCAACACAACCTCTTTACAGTGTGGACTGAGCACTTTTTGTCATGACATCAACACAACCTCTTTACAGTGTGAACTGAGCGCTTTTTGTAGTGACACCAACACAACCTCTTTACATTGTGAACTGAGCACTTTTTTTCATGACACTAAGACAACCTCTTTACAGTGTGAACTGAGCACTTTTTGTCATGACACCAACACAACCTCTTTACAATGTGAACTGATCACTTTTTGTCATGATACCAACACCTCTTTACAGTGTGAACTGAGCACTTTTTGTCATGATACCAACACAACCTCTTTACAGTGTGATCTGAGCACTTTTTGTCATGATACCAACACAACCTCTTTACAGTCTGGACAGAGCGCTTTTTGTCATGACACCAACACAGCCTCTTTACAGTGTGAACTGAGCACTTTTTGTCTGACACCAACACAATCTCGATACAGTGTGAACTGAGCACTTTTTGTCATGACACCAACGTAATCTCTGTACAGTGTGGACTGAGCACTTTTTGTCATGACACCAACACAGCCTCTTTACAGTGTGGTCTGAGCACTTTTTGTCATGACACCAACACAACCTGTTACAGTGTAAACTGAGCATTTTTTGTCATGACACCAACACAGCCTGTTACAGTGTGAACTGAGCACTTTTTGTCATGACACCAACACAGCCTCTTTACAGTGTGGACTGAGCGCTTTTTGTAGTGACACTAATACAACCTCTTTACAGTGTGCACTGAGCACTTTTTGTCATGACACCAACACAACCTCGATACAATGTAGACTGAGCACTTTTTGTCATGACACCAACACAACCTCGATACAGTGTAGACTGAGCACTTTTTGTCATGACACCAACACAACCTCTTTACAGTGTGGACTGAGCACTTTTTGTCATGACACCAACACAGCCTCTTTACAGTGTGGACTGAGCACTTTTTGTCATGACACCAACACAGCCTGTTACAGTGTGAACTGAGCACTTTTTGTCATGATACCAACACAACCTCTTTACAGTGTGGACTGAGCACTTTTTGTCATGACACCAACACAACCTCTTTACAGTGTGGACTGAGCACTTTTTGTCATGACACCAACACAGCCTGTTACAGTGTGAACTGAGCACTTTTTGTCATGATACCAACACAACCTCTTTACAGTGTGGACTGAGCACTTTTTGTCATGACACCAACACAACCTCTTTACAGTGTGGACTGAGCACTTTTTGTCATGACATCAACACAACCTCTTTACAGTGTGAACTGAGCGCTTTTTATAGTGACACCAACACAACCTCTTTACAGTGTGAACTGGGCACTTTTTTTCATGACACTAAGACAACCTCTTTACAGTGTGAACTGAGCACTTTTTGTCATGACACCAACACAACCTCTTTACAATGTGAACTGATCACTTTTTGTCATGATACCAACACCTCTTTACAGTGTGAACTGAGCACTTTTTGTCATGATACCAACAAAACCTCTTTACAGTGTGAACTGAGCGCTTTTTGTCATGACAGCAACACAACCGCTTTACAGTGTGGACTGAGCCTTTTTCGTCATGAAACCAACACAACCTCGTTACAGTGTGGACTGAGCGCTTTTTGTCATGATACCAACACAATCTCGTTACAGTGTGAACTGAGCACTTTTTCTCATGACACCAACCCAACCTCTTTACAGTGTGAACTGAGCACTTTTTGTCATGACACCAACATAGCCTCTTTACAGTGTAGACTGAACACTTTTTGTCATAACAACAACACAACCTCGATACAGTGTAGACTGAGCACTTTTTTTCATGACACCAACACAGCCTCTTTACAGTGTGAACTGAGCACTTTTTGTCATGACACCAACACAGCCTGTTTACAGTGTGAACTGAGCACTTTTTGTCATGACATCAACACAACCTCTTTACAGTGTGGACTGAGCGCTTTTTGTCACGACATCAACACAACCTCTTTACAGTGTGGACTGAGTGTTTTTTGTCATGACACAAACACAACCTCTTTACAATTTTGGACTGAGCACTTTTTGTCATGACACCAACGCAGCCTCTTTTCAGTGTGGACTGAGTGCTTTTTGTCATGACACCAACACAGCCTCTTTACAGTGTGGAGTGAGCGCTTTTTGTCATGACACCAACACAGCCTCTTTACAGTGTGGACTGAGCGCTTTTTGTCATAACACCAACACAACCTCTTTACAGTGTGAACTGAGCACTTTTTGTCATGAAACCAACACAACCTCGTTACAGTGTGGACTGAGTGATTTTTGTCATGATACCAACACAATCTCGTTACAGTGTGAACTGAGCACTTTTTCTCATGACACCAACCCAACCTCTTTACAGTGTGAACTGAGCACTTTTTGTCATGACACCAACATAGCCTCTTTACAGTATAGACTGAACACTTTTTGTCATGACACCAACACAACCTCTTTACAGTGTGAACTGAGCGCTTTTTGTCATGATACCAACACAACCTCTTTACAGTGTGGACTGAGCACTTTTTGTCATGACACCAACATAGCCTCGTTAGAGTGTGGACTGAGGGCTTTTTTCTTGACAACAACACAACCTCGATACAGTGTAGACTGAGCACTTTTTTTCATGACACCAACACAGCCTCTTTACAGTGTGAACTGAGCACTTTTTGTCATGACACCAACACAACCTCTTTACAGTGTGGACTGAGGGCTTTTTGTAGTGACACTAATACAACCTCTTTACAGTGTGAACTGAGCACTTTTTGTCATGTCACCAACACAACCTCGATACAGTGTAGACTGAGCACTTTTTGTCATGACACCAACACAACCTCGATACAGTGTAGACTGAGCACTTTTTGTCATGACACCGAACACAACCTCTTTACAGTGTGGACTGAGCACTTTTTGTCATGACACCAACACAGCCTCTTTACAGTGTGGACTCAGCACTTTTTGTCATGACACCAACACAGCCTGTTACAGAGTTAACTGAGCACTTTTTGTCATGATACCAACACAACCTCTTTACAGTGTGGATTGAGCACTTTTTGTCATGACACCAACACAACCTCTTTACAGTGTGGACTGAGCACTTTTTGTCATGACATCAACACAACCTCTTTACAGTGTGAACTGAGCGCTTTTTGTAGTGACACCAACACAACCTCTTTACAGTGTGAACTGAGCACTTTTTTTCATGACACTAAGACAACCTCTTTACAGTGTGAACTGAGCACTTTTTGTCATGACACCAACACAACCTCTTTACAATGTGAACTGATCACTTTTTGTCATGATACCAACACCTCTTTACAGTGTGAACTGAGCACTTTTTGTCATGATACCAACACAACCTCTTTACAGTGTGATCTGAGCACTTTTTGTCATGATACCAACACAACCTCTTTACAGTCTGGACAGAGCGCTTTTTGTCATGACACCAACACAGCCTCTTTACAGTGTGAACTGAGCACTTTTTGTCTGACACCAACACAATCTCGATACAGTGTGAACTGAGCACTTTTTGTCATGACACCAACACAATCTCTGTACAGTGTGGACTGAGCACTTTTTGTCATGACACCAACACAGCCTCTTTACAGTGTGGTCTGAGCACTTTTTGTCATGACACCAACACAACCTGTTACAGTGTAAACTGAGCATTTTTTGTCATGACACCAACACAGCCTGTTACAGTGTGAACTGAGCACTTTTTGTCATGACACCAACACAGCCTCTTTACAGTGTGGACTGAGCGGTTTTTGTAGTGACACTAATACAACCTCTTTACAGTGTGAACTGAGCACTTTTTGTCATGACACCAACACAACCTCGATACAATGTAGACTGAGCACTTTTTGTCATGACACCAACACAACCTCGATACAGTGTAGACTGAGCACTTTTTGTCATGACACCAACACAACCTCTTTACAGTGTGGACTGAGCACTTTTTGTCATGACACCAACACAGCCTCTTTACAGTGTGGACTGAGCACTTTTTGTCATGACACCAACACAGCCTGTTACAGTGTGAACTGAGCACTTTTTGTCATGATACCAACACAACCTCTTTACAGTGTGGACTGAGCACTTTTTGTCATGACACCAACACAACCTCTTTACAGTGTGGACTGAGCACTTTTTGTCATGACATCAACACAACCTCTTTACAGTGTGAACTGAGCGCTTTTTGTAGTGACACCAACACAACCTCTTTACAGTGTGAACTGAGCACTTTTTGTCTGACACCAACACAATCTCGATACAGTGTGGACTGAGCACTTTTTGTCATGACACCAACACAGCCTCTTTACAGTGTGAACTGAGCACTTTTTGTCATGACACCAACACAGCCTGTTACAGTGTGAACTGAGCACTTTTTGTCATCACACCAACACAACCTCTTTACAGTGTGAACTGAGCACTTTTTGTCATGACACCAACACAGCCTGTTACAGTGTGAACTGAGCACTTTTTGTCATGACACCAACACAGCCTCTTTACAGTGTGAACTGAGCACTTTTTGTCATGACACCAACACAACCTCTTTACAGTGTGGACTGAGCACTTTTTGTCATGACACCAACACAACCTCTTTACAGTGTGGACTGAGCACTTTTTGTCATTACACCAACACAACCTCTTTACAGTGTGAACTGAGCACTTTTTGTCTAGACATCAACACAACCTCTTTACAGTGTGAACTGAGCGCTTTTTGTAGTGACACTAAGACAACCTCTTTACAGTGTGAACTGATCACTTTTTGTCATGACACCAACACAACCTCTTTACAATGTGAACTGATCACTTTTTGTCATGATACCAACACCTCTTTACAGTGTGAACTGAGCACTTTTTGTCATGATACCAACACAACCTCTTTACAGTGTGATCTGAGCACTTTTTGTCATGATACCAACACAACCTCTTTACAGTTTGAACTGAGCACTTTTTGTCATGATACCAACACAACCTCTTTACAGTGTGAACTGAGCACTTTTTGTCATGATACCAACACAACCTCTTTACAGTGTGATCTGAGCACTTTTTGTCATGATACCAACACAACCTCTTTACAGTGTGAACTGAGCACTTTTTGTCATGATACCAACACAACCTCTTTACAGTGTGATCTGAGCACTTTTTGTCATGACACCAACACAACCTCTTTACAGTGTGGACTGAGCGCTTTTTGTCATGACATTAACACAACCACTTTACAGTGTGGACAGAGCGCTTTTTGTCATAACACCAACACAGCCTCTTTACAGTGTGAACTGATCACTCTTTGTCTGACACCAACACAACCTCGATACAGTGTGAACTGAGCACTTTTTGTCATGACACCAACACAACCTCTTTACAGTGTGGACTGAGCACTTTTTGTCATGACACAAACACAACCTCTTTACAGAGTGGACTGGGCACTTTTTGTCATTACACTAACACAACCTCTTTACAGTGTGGACTGAGCGCTTTTTGTCATGATATTAACACAACCACTTTACAGTGTGGACTGAGCACTTTTTCTCATGACATCAACACAACCACTTTACAGTGTGGACTGAGCACTTTTTGTCATGACACAAACACAACCTCTTTACAGTGTGGACTGAGCGCTTTTTGTCAAGACACCAACATAGCCTCTTTAGAGTGTGGACTGGGGGCTTTTTGTCATGACAGCAACACAGCCTCTTTACAGTGTGGACTGAGCACTTTTTGTCATGACAGCAACACAGCCTCTTTACAGTGTGAACTGAGCACTTTTTGTCATGACCCCAACACAACCTCTTTACAGTGTGGACTGAGCACTTTTTGTCATGACACCAACACAACCTCCTTACAGTATGGACTGAGCGCTTTTTGTCACGACACAAACACAACCTCTTTACAGTGTGAACTGAGCACTTTTTGTCATGACATCAACACAACTTCTTTACAGTGTCGACTGAGCACTTTTTATCATGACACCAACACAACCTCTTTACAGTGTGAACTGAGCACTTTTTGTCATGACATCAACACAACCTCTTTACAGTGTGGACTGAGCGCTTTTTGTAGTGACACTAATACAACCTCTTTACAGTGTGAACTGAGCACTTTTTGTCATGTCACCAACACAACCTCGATACAGTGTAGACTGAGCACTTTTTGTCATGACACCAACACAACCTCGATACAGTGTAGACTGAACACTTTTTGTCATGACACCAACACAGCCTCTTTACAGTGTGGACTGAGCACTTTTTGTCATGACACCAACACAGCCTGTTACAGTGTGAACTGAGCACTTTTTGTCATGACATCAACACAACCTCTTTACAGTGTGAACTGAGCGCTTTTTGTAGTGACACCAACACAACCTCTTTACAGTGTGAACTGAGCACTTTTTTTCATGACACTAAGACAACCTCTTTACAGTGTGAACTGAGCAATTTTTGTCATGACACCAACACAACCTCTTTACAATGTGAACTGATCACTTTTTGTCATGATACCAACACCTCTTTACAGTGTGAACTGAGCACTTTTTGTCATGATACCAACACAACCTCTTTACAGTGTGATCTGAGCACTTTTTGTCATGATACCAACACAACCTCTTTACAGTCTGGACAGAGCGCTTTTTGTCATGACACCAACACAGCCTCTTTACAGTGTGAACTGAGCACTTTTTGTCTGACACCAACACAATCTCGATACAGTGTGAACTGAGCACTTTTTGTCATGACACCAACACAATCTCTTTACAGTGTGGTCTGAGCACTTTTTGTCATGACACCAACACAACCTGTTACAGTGTAAACTGAGCATTTTTTGTCATGACACCAACACAGCCTGTTACAGTGTGAACTGAGCACTTTTTGTAGTGACACTAATACAACCTCTTTACAGTGTGAACTGAGCACTTTTTATCATGACACCAACACAACCTCGATACAATGTAGACTGAGCACTTTTTGTCATGACACCAACACAACCTCGATACAGTGTAGACTGAGCACTTTTTGTCATGACACCAACACAACCTCTTTACAGTGTGGACTGAGCACTTTTTGTCATGACATCAACACAACCTCTTTACAGTGTGAACTGAGCGCTTTTTGTAGTGACACCAACACAACCTCTTTACAGTGTGAACTGAGCACTTTTTTTCATGACATTAAGACAACCTCTTTACAGTGTGAACTGAGCACTTTTTGTCATGACACCAACACAACCTCTTTACAATGTGAACTGATCACTTTTTGTCATGATACCAACACCTCTTTACAGTGTGAACTGAGCATTTTTTGTCATGATACCAACACAACCTCTTTACAGTGTGATCTGAGCACTTTTTGTCATGATACCAACACAAACTATTTACAGTGTGGACAGAGCGCTTTTTGTCATGACACCAACATAGCCTCTTTACAGTGTGAACTGAGCACTTTTTGTCTGACACCAACACAATCTCGATACAGTGTGAACTGAGCACTTTTTGTCATTACACTAACACAATCTCTTTACAGTGTGGACTGAGCACTTTTTGTCATGACACCAACACAGCCTCTTTACAGTGTGGACTGAGCACTTTTTGTCATGACACCAACACAGCCTCTTTACAGTGTGAACTGAGCACTTTTTGTCATGACACCAACACAGCCTGTTACAGTGTGAACTGAGCACTTTTTGTCATCACACCAACACAACCTCTTTACAGTGTGAACTGAGCACTTTTTGTCATGACACCAACACAGCCTGTTACAGTGTGAACTGAGCACTTTTTGTCATGACACCAACACAGCCTCTTTACAGTGTGAACTGAGCACTTTTTGTCATGACACCAACACAACCTCTTTACAGTGTGGACTGAGCACTTTTTGTCATGACACCAACACAACCTCTTTACAGTGTGGACTGAGCACTTTTTGTCATTACACCAACAAAACCTCTTTACAGTGTGAACTGAGCACTTTTTGTCTAGACATCAACACAACCTCTTTACAGTGTGAACTGAGCGCTTTTTGTAGTGACACTAAGACAACCTCTTTACAGTGTGAACTGATCACTTTTTGTCATGACACCAACACAACCTCTTTACAATGTGAACTGATCACTTTTTGTCATGATACCAACACCTCTTTACAGTGTGAACTGAGCACTTTTTGTCATGATACCAACACAACCTCTTTACAGTGTGATCTGAGCACTTTTTGTCATGATACCAACACAACCTCTTTACAGTGTGATCTGAGCACTTTTTGTCATGATACCAACACAACCTCTTTACAGTGTGAACTGAGCACTTTTTGTCATGATACCAACAAAACCTCTTTACAGTGTGATCTGAGCACTTTTTGTCATGACACCAACACAACCTCTTTACAGTGTGGATTGAGCGCTTTTTGTCATGACATTAACACAACCACTTTACAGTGTGGACAGAGCGCTTTTTGTCATGACACCAACACAGCCTCTTTACAGTGTGAACTGAGCACTTTTTGTCTGACACCAACACAACCTCGATACAGTGTGAACTGAGCACTTTTTGTCATGACACCAACACAACCTCTTTACAGTGTGGACTGAGCACTTTTTGTCATGACACAAACACAACCTCTTTACAGAGTGGACTGGGCACTTTTTGTCATTACACTAACACAACCTCTTTACAGTGTGGACTGAGCGCTTTTTGTCATGATATTAACACAACCACTTTACAGTGTGGACTGAGCACTTTTTCTCATGACATCAACACAACCGCTTTACAGTGTGGACTGAGCACTTTTTGTCATGACACAAACACAACCTCTTTACAGTGTGGACTGAGCGCTTTTTGTCAAGACACCAACATAGCCTCTTTAGAGTGTGGACTGGGGGCTTTTTGTCATGACAGCAACACAGCCTCTTTACAGTGTGGACTGAGCACTTTTTGTCATGACAGCAACACAGCCTCTTTACAGTGTGAACTGAGCACTTTTTGTCATGACCCCAACACAACCTCTTTGCAGTGTGGACTGAGCACTTTTTGTCATGACACCAACACAACCTCCTTACAGTGTGGACTGAGCGCTTTTTGGCACGACACAAACGCAACCTCTTTACAGTGTGAACTGAGCACTTTTTGTCATGACATCAACACAACTTCTTTACAGTGTCGACTGAGCACTTTTTATTATGACACCAACACAACCTCTTTACAGTGTGAACTGAGCACTTTTTGTCATGACATCAACACAACCTCTTTACAGTGTGGACTGAGCACTTTTTGTCAAGACACTAACACAACCTCTTTACAGTGTGGACTGAGCGCTTTTTGTCATGACAGCAACACAGCCTCTTTACAGTGTGGACTGAGCCTTTTTTGTAATGACACCAACACAATCTCGTTACAGTGTGGACTGAGCGCTTTTTGTCATGATACCAACACAGTCTCGTTACAGTGTGAACTGAGCACTTTTTGTCATCACACCAACACAACCTCTTTACAGTGTGGACTGAGCACTTTTTATCATGACACAAACACAACCTCTTTACAGAGTGGACTGGGCACTTTTTGTCATTACACTAACACAACCTCTTTACAGTGTGGACTGAGCGCTTTTTGTCCTGACATTAACACAACCACTTTACAGTGTGGACTGAGAACTTTTTCTCATGACATCAACAGAACCACTTTACAGTGTGGACTGAGCACTTTTTGTCATGACACAAACACAACCTCTTTACAGTGTGGACTGAGCGGTTTTTGTCAAGACACCAACATAGCCTCTTTAGAGTGTGGACAGGGGGCTTTTTGTCATGACAGCAACACAACCTCTTTACAGTGTGAACTGAGCACTTTTTGTCATGATACCAACACAACCTCTTTACAGTGTGAACTGAGCACTTTTTGTCATGACACCAACACAGCCTGTTACAGTGTGAGCTGAGCACTTTTTGTCATGACACCAACACAGCCTCTTTACAGTGTGAACTGAGCACTTTTTGTCATGACACCAACACAACCTCTTTACAGTGTGGACTGAGCACTTTTTGTCATGACACCAACACAACCTCTTTACAGTGTGGACTGAGCACTTTTTGTCATTACACCAACACAACCTCTTTACAGTGTGAACTGAGCACTTTTTGTCTAGACATCAACACAACCTCTTTACAGTGTGAACTGAGCGCTTTTGTAGTGACACTAAGACAACCTCTTTACAGTGTGAACTGATCACTTTTTGTCATGACACCAACACAACCTCTTTACAATGTGAACTGATCACTTTTTGTCATGATACCAACACCTCTTTACAGTGTGAACTGAGCACTTTTTGTCATGATACCAACACAACCTCTTTACAGTGTGATCTGAGCACTTTTTGTCATGATACCAACACAACCTCTTTACAGTGTGAACTGAGCACTTTTTGTCATGATACCAACACAACCTCTTTACAGTGTGATCTGAGCACTTTTTGTCATGATACCAACACAACCTCTTTACAGTGTGAACTGAGCACTTTTTGTCATGATACCAACACAACCTCTTTACAGTGTGATCTGAGCACTTTTTGTCATGACACCAACACAACCTCTTTACAGTGTGGACTGAGCGCTTTTTGTCATGACATTAACACAACCACTTTACAGTGTGGACAGAGCGCTTTTTGTCATGACACCAACACAGCCTCTTTACAGTGTGAACTGAGCACTTTTTGTCTGACACCAACACAACCTCGATACAGTGTGAACTGAGCACTTTTTGTCATGACACCAACACAACCTCTTTACAGTGTGGACTGAGCACTTTTTGTCATGACACAAACACAACCTCTTTACAGAGTGGACTGGGCACTTTTTGTCATTACACTAACACAACCTCTTTACAGTGTGGACTGAGCGCTTTTTGTCATGATATTAACACAACCACTTTACAGTGTGGACTGAGCACTTTTTCTCATGACATCAACACAACCGCTTTACAGTGTGGACTGAGCACTTTTTGTCATGACACAAACACAACCTCTTTACAGTGTGGACTGAGCGCTTTTTGTCAAGACACCAACATAGCCTCTTTAGAGTGTGGACTGGGGGCTTTTTGTCATGACAGCGACACAGCCTCTTTACAGTGTGGACTGAGCACTTTTTGTCATGACAGCAACACAGCCTCTTTACAGTGTGAACTGAGCACTTTTTGTCATGACCCCAACATAACCTCTTTGCAGTGTGGACTGAGCACTTTTTATTATGACACCAACACAACCTCCTTACAGTGTGGACTGAGCGCTTTTTGGCACGACACAAACACAACCTCTTTACAGTGTGAACTGAGCACTTTTTGTCATGACATCAACACAACTTCTTTACAGTGTCGACTGAGCACTTTTTATTATGACACCAGCACAACCTCTTTACAGTGTGAACTGAGCACTTTTTGTCATGACATCAACACAACCTCTTTACAGTATGGACTGAGCACTTTTTGTCAAGACACTAACATTACCTCTTTACAGTGTGGACTGAGCGCTTTTTGTCATGACAGCAACACAGCCTCTTTACAGTGTGGACTGAGCCTTTTTTGTATTGACACCAACACAATCTCGTTACAGTGTGGACTGAGCGCTTTTTGTCATGATACCAACACAGTCTCGTTACAGTGTGAACTGAGCTCTTTTTGTCATCACACCAACACAACCTCTTTACAGTGTGGACTGAGCACTTTTTATCATGACACAAACACAACCTCTTTACAGAGTGGACTGGGCACTTTTTGTCATTACACTAACACAACCTCTTTACAGTGTGGACTGAGCGCTTTTTGTCCTGACATTAACAGAACCACTTTACAGTGTGGACTGAGAACTTTTTCTCATGATACCAACACAACCTCTTTACAGTGTGATCTGAGCACTTTTTGTCATGATACCAACACAACCTCTTTACAGTGTGGACTGAGCACTTTTTGTCATTACACCAACACAACCTCTTTACAGTGTGAACTGAGCACTTTTTGTCTAGACATCAACACAACCTCTTTACCGTGTGAACTGAGCGCTTTTTGTAGTGACACTAAGACAACCTCTTTACAGTGTGAACTGATCACTTTTTGTCATGACACCAACACAACCTCTTTACAATGTGAACTGATCACTTTTTGTCATGATACCAACACCTCTTTACAGTGTGAACTGAGCACTTTTTGTCATGATACCAACACAACCTCTTTACAGTGTGAACTGAGCACTTTTTGTCATGACACCAACACAGCCTGTTACAGTGTGAGCTGAGCACTTTTTGTCATGACACCAACACAGCCTCTTTACAGTGTGAACTGAGCACTTTTTGTCATGACACCAACACAACCTCTTTACAGTGTGGACTGAGCACTTTTTGTCATGACACCAACACAACCTCTTTACAGTGTGGACTGAGCACTTTTTGTCATTACACCAACACAACCTCTTTACAGTGTGAACTGAGCACTTTTTGTCTAGACATCAACACAACCTCTTTACAGTGTGAACTGAGCGCTTTTGTAGTGACACTAAGACAACCTCTTTACAGTGTGAACTGATCACTTTTTGTCATGACACCAACACAACCTCTTTACAATGTGAACTGATCACTTTTTGTCATGATACCAACACCTCTTTACAGTGTGAACTGAGCACTTTTTGTCATGATACCAACACAACCTCTTTACAGTGTGATCTGAGCACTTTTTGTCATGATACCAACACAACCTCTTTACAGTGTGAACTGAGCACTTTTTGTCATGATACCAACACAACCTCTTTACAGTGTGATCTGAGCACTTTTTGTCATGATACCAACACAACCTCTTTACAGTGTGAACTGAGCACTTTTTGTCATGATACCAACACAACCTCTTTACAGTGTGATCTGAGCACTTTTTGTCATGACACCAACACAACCTCTTTACAGTGTGGACTGAGCGCTTTTTGTCATGACATTAACACAACCACTTTACAGTGTGGACAGAGCGCTTTTTGTCATGACACCAACACAGCCTCTTTACAGTGTGAACTGAGCACTTTTTGTCTGACACCAACACAACCTCGATACAGTGTGAACTGAGCACTTTTTGTCATGACACCAACACAACCTCTTTACAGTGTGGACTGAGCACTTTTTGTCATGACACAAACACAACCTCTTTACAGAGTGGACTGGGCACTTTTTGTCATTACACTAACACAACCTCTTTACAGTGTGGACTGAGCGCTTTTTGTCATGATATTAACACAACCACTTTACAGTGTGGACTGAGCACTTTTTCTCATGACATCAACACAACCGCTTTACAGTGTGGACTGAGCACTTTTTGTCATGACACAAACACAACCTCTTTACAGTGTGGACTGAGCGCTTTTTGTCAAGACACCAACATAGCCTCTTTAGAGTGTGGACTGGGGGCTTTTTGTCATGACAGCGACACAGCCTCTTTACAGTGTGGACTGAGCACTTTTTGTCATGACAGCAACACAGCCTCTTTACAGTGTGAACTGAGCACTTTTTGTCATGACCCCAACATAACCTCTTTGCAGTGTGGACTGAGCACTTTTTATTATGACACCAACACAACCTCCTTACAGTGTGGACTGAGCGCTTTTTGGCACGACACAAACACAACCTCTTTACAGTGTGAACTGAGCACTTTTTGTCATGACATCAACACAACTTCTTTACAGTGTCGACTGAGCACTTTTTATTATGACACCAACACAACCTCTTTACAGTGTGAACTGAGCACTTTTTGTCATGACATCAACACAACCTCTTTACAGTATGGACTGAGCACTTTTTGTCAAGACACTAACATTACCTCTTTACAGTGTGGACTGAGCGCTTTTTGTCATGACAGCAACACAGCCTCTTTACAGTGTGGACTGAGCCTTTTTTGTATTGACACCAACACAATCTCGTTACAGTGTGGACTGAGCGCTTTTTGTCATGATACCAACACAGTCTCGTTACAGTGTGAACTGAGCTCTTTTTGTCATCACACCAACACAACCTCTTTACAGTGTGGACTGAGCACTTTTTATCATGACACAAACACAACCTCTTTACAGAGTGGACTGGGCACTTTTTGTCATTACACTAACACAACCTCTTTACAGTGTGGACTGAGCGCTTTTTGTCCTGACATTAACAGAACCACTTTACAGTGTGGACTGAGAACTTTTTCTCATGATACCAACACAACCTCTTTACAGTGTGATCTGAGCACTTTTTGTCATGATACCAACACAACCTCTTTACAGTGTGGACTGAGCACTTTTTGTCATTACACCAACACAACCTCTTTACAGTGTGAACTGAGCACTTTTTGTCTAGACATCAACACAACCTCTTTACCGTGTGAACTGAGCGCTTTTTGTAGTGACACTAAGACAACCTCTTTACAGTGTGAACTGATCACTTTTTGTCATGACACCAACACAACCTCTTTACAATGTGAACTGATCACTTTTTGTCATGATACCAACACCTCTTTACAGTGTGAACTGAGCACTTTTTGTCATGATACCAACACAACCTCTTTACAGTGTGATCTGAGCACTTTTTGTCATGATACGAACACAACCTCTTTACAGTTTGAACTGAGCACTTTTTGTCATGATACCAACACAACCTCTTTACAGTGTGAACTGAGCACTTTTTGTCATGATACCAACACAACCTCTTTACAGTGTGATCTGAGCACTTTTTGTCATGATACCAACACAACCTCTTTACAGTGTGAACTGAGCACTTTTTGTCATGATACCAACACAACCTCTTTACAGTGTGATCTGAGCACTTTTTGTCATGACACCAACACAACCTCTTTACAGTGTGGACTGAGCGCTTTTTGTCATGACATTAACACAACCACTTTACAGTGTGGACAGAGCGCTTTTTGTCATGACACCAACACAGCCTCTTTACAGTGTGAACTGAGCACTTTTTGTCTGACACCAACACAACCTCGATACAGTGTGAACTGAGCACTTTTTGTCATGACACCAACACAACCTCTTTACAGTGTGAACTGAGCACTTTTTGTCATGACACCAACACAACCTCTTTACAGTGTGGACAGAGCGCTTTTTGTCATGACACCAACACAACCTCTTTACAGTGTGGACTGAGCACTTTTTCTCATGACATCAACACAACCACTTTACAGTGTGGACTGAGCACTTTTTGTCATGACACAAACACAACCTCTTTACAGTGTGGACTGAGCGCTTTTTGTCAAGACACCAACATAGCCTCTTTAGAGTGTGGACTGGGGGCTTTTTGTCATGACAGCAACACAGCCTCTTTACAGTGTGGACTGAGCACTTTTTGTCATGACCCCAACACAACCTCTTTACAGTGTGGACTGAGCACTTTTTGTCATGACACCAACACAACCTCCTTACAGTGTGGACTGAGCGCTTTTTGTCACGACACAAACACAACCTCTTTACAGTGTGAACTGAGCACTTTTTGTCATGACATCAACACAACTTCTTTACAGTGTCGACTGAGCACTTTTTATCATGACACCAACACAACCTCTTTACAGTGTGAACTGAGCACTTTTTGTCATGACATCAACACAACCTCTTTACAGTGTGGACTGAGCACTTTTTGTCAAGACACTAACACAACCTCTTTACAGTGTGGACTGAGCGCTTTTTGTCATGACAGCAACACAGCCTCTTTACAGTGTGGACTGAGCCTTTTTTGTAATGACACGAACACAATCTCGTTACAGTGTGGACTGAGCGCTTTTTGTCATGATACCAACACAGTCTCGTTACAGTGTGAACTGAGCGCTTTTTGTCATCACACCAACACAACCTCTTTACAGTGTGGACTGAGCACTTTTTATCATGACACAAACACAACCTCTTTACAGAGTGGACTGGGCACTTTTTGTCATTACACTAACACAACCTCTTTACAGTGTGGACTGAGCGCTTTTTGTCCTGACATTAACACAACCACTTTACAGTGTGGACTGAGCACTTTTTCTCATGACATCAACACAACCACTTTACAGTGTGGACTGAGCACTTTTTGTCATGACACAAACGCAACCTCTTTACAGTGTGGATTGAGCGCTTTTTGTCAAGACACCAACATAGCCTTTTTAGAGTGTGGACTGGGGTCTTTTTGTCATGACAGCAATACAGCCTCTTTACAGTGTGAACTGAGCACTTTTTGTCATGATACCAACACAACCTCTTTACAGTGTGATCTGAGCACTTTTTGTCATGACACCAACACAGCCTCTTTACAGTGTGAACTGAGCACTTTTTGTCTGACACCAACACAACCTCGATACAGTGTGAACTGAGCACTTTTTGTCATGACACCAACACAACCTCTTTACAGTGTGGACTGAGCACTTTTTGTCATGACACAAACACAACCTCTTTACAGAGTGGACTGGGCACTTTTTGTCATTACACTAACACAACCTCTTTACAGTGTGGACTGAGCGCTTTTTGTCATGATATTAACACAACCACTTTACAGTGTGGACTGAGCACTTTTTCTCATGACATCAACACAACCACTTTACAGTGTGGACTGAGCACTTTTTGTCATGACACAAACGCAACCTCTTTACAGTGTGGATTGAGCGCTTTTTGTCAAGACACCAACATAGCCTTTTTAGAGTGTGGACTGGGGGCTTTTTGTCATGACCCCAACAAAACCTCTTTACAGGGTGGACTGAGCACTTTTTGTCATGACACCAACACAACCTCCTTACAGTGTGGACTGAGCGCTTTTTGTCATGACACAAACACAACCTCTTTATAGTGTGAACTGAGCACTTTTTGTCATGACATCAACACAACTTCTTTACAGTGTCGACTGAGCACTTTTTATCATGACACCAACACAACCTCTTTACAGTGTGAACTGAGCACTTTTTGTCATGACATCAACACAACCTCTTTACAGTGTGGACTGAGCACTTTTTGTCAAGACACTAACACAACCTCTTTACAGTGTGGACTGAGCGCTTTTTGTCATGACAGCAACACAGCCTCTTTACAGTGTGGACTGAGCCTTTTTTGTAATGACACCAACACAATCTCGTTACAGTGTGGACTGAGCACTTTTTGTCATGATACCAACACAGTCTCGTTACAGTGTGAACTGAGCACTTTTTGTCATCACACCAACACAACCTCTTTACAGTGTGGACTGAGCACTTTTTATCATGACACAAACACAACCTCTTTACAGAGTGGACTGGGCACTTTTTGTCATTACACTAACACACCTCTTTACAGTGTGGACTGAGCACTTTTTTTCATGACACTAAGACAACCTCTTTACAGTGTGAACTGAGCAATTTTTGTCATGACACCAACACAACCTCTTTACAGTTTGAACTGAGCACTTTTTGTCATGATACCAACACAACCTCTTTACAGTGTGAACTGAGCACTTTTTGTCATGATACCAACACAACCTCTTTACGGTGTGATCTGAGCACTTTTTGTCATGATACCAACACAACCTCTTTACAGTGTGAACTGAGCACTTTTTGTCATGATACCAACACAACCTCTTTACAGTGTGATCTGAGCACTTTTTGTCATGACACCAACACAACCTCTTTACAGTGTGGACTGAGCGCTTTTTGTCATGACATTAACACAACCACTTTACAGTGTGGACAGAGCGCTTTTTGTCATGACACCAACACAGCCTCTTTACAGTGTGAACTGAGCACTTTTTGTCTGACACCAACACAACCTCGATACAGTGTGAACTGAACACTTTTTGTCATGACACCAACACAACCTCTTTACAGTGTGGACAGAGCGCTTTTTGTCATGACACCAACACAACCTCTTTACAGTGTGGACTGAGCGCTTTTTGTCATGATATTAACACAACCACTTTACAGTGTGGACTGAGCACTTTTTCTCATGACATCAACACAACCACTTTACAGTGTGGACTGAGCACTTTTTGTCATGACACAAACACAACCTCTTTACAGTGTGGACTGAGCGCTTTTTGTCAAGACACCAACATAGCCTCTTTAGAGTGTGGACTGGGGGCTTTTTGTCATGACAGCAACACAGCCTCTTTACAGTGTGGACTGAGCACTTTTTGTCATGACAGCAACACAGCCTCTTTACAGTGTGAACTGAGCACTTTTTGTCATGACCCCAACACAACCACTTTACAGTGTGTACTGAGCACTTTTTGTCATGACACCAACACAACCTCCTTACAGTGTGGCCTAAGCGCTTTTTGTCACGACACAAACACAACCTCTTTACAGTGTGAACTGAGCACTTTTTGTCATGACATCAACACAACCTCTTTACAGTGTGGACTGAGCACTTTTTGTCAAGACACTAACACAACCTCTTTACAGTGTGGACTGAGCGCTTTTTGTCATGACAGCAACACAGCCTCTTTACAGTGTGGACTGAGCCTTTTTTGTAATGACACCAACACAATCTCGTTACAGTGGGGACTGAGCGCTTTTTTTCATGATACCAACACAGTCTCGTTACAGTGTGAACTGAGCACTTTTTATCATGACACTAACACAACCTCTTTACAGTGTGGACTGAGCGCTTTTTGTCACGACATCAACACAACCTCTTTACAGTGTGGACTGAGTGTTTTTTGTCATGACACAAACACAACCTCTTTACAATTTTGGACTGAGCACTTTTTGTCATAACACCAACACAACCTCTTTACAGTGTGGACTGAGCACTTTTTATCATGACACAAACACAACCTCTTTACAGAGTGGACTGGGCACTTTTTGTCATTACACTAACACAACCTCTTTACAGTGTGGACTGAGCGCTTTTTGTCCTGACATTAACACAACCACTTTACAGTGTGGACTGAGCACTTTTTCTCATGACATCAACACAACCACTTTACAGTGTGGACTGAGCACTTTTTGTCATGACACAAACACAACCTCTTTACAGTGTGGACTGAGCGGTTTTTGTCATGACCCCAACACAACCTCTTTACAGTGTGGACTGAGCACTTTTTGTCATGACACCAACACAGCCCCTTTACAATGTGAACTGAGCACTTTTTGTCATGACATCAACACAACCTCCTTACAGTGTGGACTGAGCGCTTTTTGTCACGACACAAACACAACCTCTTTACAGTGTGTACTGAGCACTTTTTGTCATGACATCAACACAACTTCTTTACAGTGTCGACTGAGCACTTTTTATCATGACACCAACACAACCTCTTTACAGTGTGAACTGAGCACTTTTTTCATGACATCAACACAACATCTTTACAGTGTGGACTGAGCACTTTTTGTCAAGACACTAACACAACCTCTTTACAGTGTGGACTGAGCGCTTTTTGTCATGACAGCAACACAGCCTCTTTAGAGTGTGGACTGAGCCTTTTTTGTAATGACACCAACACAATCTCGTTACAGTGTGGACTGAGCGCTTTTTGTCATGATACCAACACAGTCTCGTTACAGTGTGGACTGAGCACTTTTTATCATGACACTAACACAACCTCTTTACAGTGTGGACTGAGCGCTTTTTGTCACGACATCAACACAACCTCTTTACAGTGTGGACTGAGTGTTTTTTGTCATGACACAAACACAACCTCTTTACAATTTTGGACTGAGCACTTTTTGTCATGACACCAACGCAGCTTCTTTACAGTGTGGACTGAGTGCTTTTGGTCATGACACCAACACAGCCTCTTTACAGTGTGGACTGAGCGCTTTTTGTCATGATACCAACACAACCTCTTTACAGTGTGGACTGAGCGCTTTTTGTCATGACACCAACACAGCCTCTTTACAGTGTGGACTGAGCACTTTTTGTCATTACAGCAACACAGCCTCTTTACAGTGTTGACTGAGCGCTTTTTGTCATAACACCAACACAACCTCTTTACAGTGTGAACTGAGCACTTTTTGTCATGAAACCAACGCAACCTCGTTACAGTGTGGACTGAGCGCTTTTTGTCATGACACCAACCCAACCTCTTTACAGTGTGAACTGAGCACTTTTTCTCATGACACCAACCCAACCTCTTTACAGTGTGAACTGAGCACTTTTTGTCATGACACCAACATAGCCTCTTTACAGTGTAGACTGAGCACTTTTTGTCATGACACCAACACAGCCTCTTTACAGTGTGAACTGAGCACTTTTTGTCATGACACCAACACAACCACTTTTCAGTGTGGACTGAGCGCTTTTTGTCATGACACCAACATAGCCTCGTTAGAGTGTGGACTGAGGGCTTTTTTCATGACAACAACACAACCTCGATACAGTGTAGACTGAGCACTTTTTTTCATGACACCAACACAGCCTCTTTACAGTGTGAACTGAGCACTTTTTGTCGTGACACCAACACAACCTCTTTACAGTGTGGACTGAGCGCTTTTTGTAGTGACACTAATACAACCTCTTTACAGTGTGAACTGAACACTTTTTGTCATGTCACCAACACAACCTCGATACAGTGTAGACTGAGCACTTTTTGTCATGACACCAACACAACCTCGATACAGTGTAGACTGAGCACTTTTTGTTATGACACCGAACACAACCTCTTTACAGTGTGGACTGAGCACTTTTTGTCATGACACCAGCACAACCTCTTTACAGTGTGAACTGAGCACTTTTTGTCATGATACCAACACAACCTCTTTACAGTGTGATCTGAGCACTTTTTGTCATGACACCAACACAGCCTCTTTACAGTGTGAACTGAACACTTTTTGTCATGTCACCAACACAACCTCGATACAGTGTAGACTGAGCACTTTTTGTCATGACACCAACACAACCTCGATACAGTGTAGACTGAGCACTTTTTGTTATGACACCGAACACAACCTCTTTACAGTGTGGACTGAGCACTTTTTGTCATGACACCAGCACAACCTCTTTACAGTGTGAACTGAGCACTTTTTGTCATGATACCAACACAACCTCTTTACAGTGTGATCTGAGCACTTTTTGTCATGACACCAACACAACCTCTTTACAGTGTGAACTGAGCACTTTTTGTCATGACACCAACACAACCTCTTTACAGTGTGGACAGAGCGCTTTTTGTCATGACACCAACACAACCTCTTTACAGTGTGGACTGAGCGCTTTTTGTCATGATATTAACATAACCACTTTACAGTGTGGACTGAGCACTTTTTCTCATGACATCAACACAACCACTTTACAGTGTGGACTGAGCACTTTTTGTCATGACACAAACACAACCTCTTTACAGTGTGGACTGAGCGCTTTTTGTCAAGACACCAACATAGCCTCTTTAGAGTGTGGACTGGGGGCTTTTTGTCATGACAGCAACACAGCCTCTTTACAGTGTGGACTGAGCACTTTTTGACATGACAGCAACACAGCCTCTTTACAGTGTGAACTGAGCACTTTTTGTCATGACCCCAACACAACCTCTTTACAGTGTGTACTGAGCACTTTTTGTCATGACACCAACACAACCTCCTTACAGTGTGGACTGAGCGCTTTTTGTCACGACACAAACACAACCTCTTTACAGTGTGAACTGAGCACTTTTTGTCATGACATCAACACAACTTCTTTACAGTGTCGACTGAGCACTTTTTATCATGACACCAACACAACCTCTTTACAGTGTGAACTGAGCACTTTTTGTCATGACATCAACACAACCTCTTTACAGTGTGGACTGAGCACTTTTTGTCAAGACACTAACACAACCTCTTTACAGTGTGGACTGAGCGCTTTTTGTCATGACAGCAACACAGCCTCTTTACAGTGTGGACTGAGCCTTTTTTGTAATGACAGCAACACAATCTCGTTACAGTGTGGACTGAGCGCTTTTTGTCATGATACCAACACAGTCTCGTTACAGTGTGAACTGAGCACTTTTTGTCATCACACCAACACAACCTCTTTACAGTGTGGACTGAGCACTTTTTATCATGACACAAACACAACCTCTTTACAGAGTGGACTGGGCACTTTTTGTCATGATACCAACACAACCTCTTTACAGTGTGGACTGAGCACTTTTTGTCATTACACCAACACAACCTCTTTACAGTGTGAACTGAGCACTTTTTGTCTAGACATCAACACAACCTCTTTACAGTGTGAACTGATCACTTTTTGTCATGACACCAACACAACCTCTTTACAATGTGAACTGATCACTTTTTGTCATGATACCAACACCTCTTTACAGTGTGAACTGAGCACTTTTTGTCATGATACCAACACAACCTCTTTATAGTGTGATCTGAGCACTTTTTGTTATGATACCAACACAACCTCTTTACAGTATGAACTGAGCACATTTTGTCATGATACCAACACAACCTCTTTACAGTGTGAACTGAGCACTTTTTGTCATGATACCAACACAACCTCTTTACAGTGTGATCTGAGCACTTTTTGTCATGATACCAACACAACCTCTTTACAGTGTGATCTGAGCACTTTTTGTCATGACACCAACACAACCTCATTACAGTGTGGACTGAGCGCTTTTTGTCATGACATTAACACAACCACTTTACAGTGTGGACAGAGCGCTTTTTGTCATGACACCAACACAGCCTCTTTACAGTGTGAACTGAGCACTTTTTGTCTGACACCAACACAACCTCGATACAGTGTGAACTGAGCACTTTTTGTCATGACACCAACACAACCTCTTTACAGTGTGGACTGAGCACTTTTTGTCATGACACAAACACAACCTCTTTACAGAGTGGACTGGGCACTTTTTGTCATTACACTAACACAACCTCTTTACAGTGTGGACTGAGCGCTTTTTGTCATGATATTAACACAACCACTTTACAGTGTGGACTGAGCACTTTTTCTCATGACATCAACACAACCACTTTACAGTGTGGACTGAGCACTTTTTGTCATGACACAAACACAACCTCTTTACAGTGTGGACTGAGCGCTTTTTGTCAAGACACCAACATAGCCTCTTTAGAGTGTGAACTGGGGGCTTTTTGTCATGACAGCAACACAGCCTCTTTACAGTGTGGACTGAGCACTTTTTGTCATGACAGCAACACAGCCTCTTTACAGTGTGAACTGAGCACTTTTTGTCATGACCCCAACACAACCTCTTTACAGTGTGGACTGAGCACTTTTTGTCATGACACCAACACAACCTCCTTACAGTGTGGACTGAGCGCTTTTTGTCACGACACAAACACAAACTCTTTACAGTGTGAACTGAGCACTTTTTGTCATGACATCAACACAGGTTCTTTACAGTGTCGACTGAGCACTTTTTATCATGACACCAACACAACCTCTTTACAGTGTGAACTGAGCACTTTTTGTCATGACATCAACACAACCTCTTTACAGTGTGGACTGAGCACTTTTTGTCAAGACACTAACACAACCTCTTTACAGTGTGGACTGAGCGCTTTTTGTCATGACAGCAACACAGCCTCTTTACAGTGTGGACTGAGCCTTTTTTGTAATGACACCAACACAATCTCGTTACAGCGTGAACTGAGCACTTTTTGTCATCACACCAACACAACCTCTTTACAGTGTGGACTGAGCACTTTTTATCATGACACAAACACAACCTCTTTACAGAGTGGACTGGGCACTTTTTGTCATTACACTAACACAACCTCTTTACAGTGTGGACTGAGCGCTTTTTGTCCTGACATTAACACAACCACTTTACAGTGTGGACTGAGCACTTTTTCTCATGACATCAACACAACCACTTTACAGTGTGGACTCAGCACTTTTTGTCATGATACAAACACAACCTCTTTACAGTGTGGACTGAGCGGTTTTTGTCAAGACACCAACATAGCCTCTTTAGAGTGTGGACTGGGGGCTTTTTGTCATGACAGCAACACAGCCTCTTTACAGTGTGAACTGAGCACTTTTTGTCATGATACCAACACAACCTCTTTACAGTGTGATCTGAACACTTTTTGTCATGATACCAACACAACCTCTTTACAGTGTGGACTGAGCACTTTTTGTCATTACACCAACACAACCTCTTTACAGTGTGAACTGAGCACTTTTTGTCTAGACATCAACACAACCTCTTTACAGTGTGAACTGAGCGCTTTTTGTAGTGACACTAAGACAACCTCTTTACAGTGTGAACTGATCACTTTTTGTCATGACACCAACACAACCTCTTTACAATGTGAACTGATCACTTTTTGTCATGATACCAAAACCTCTTTACAGTGTGAACTGAGCACTTTTTGTCATGATACCAACACAACCTCTTTACAGTGTGAACTGAGCACTTTTTGTCATGATACCAACACAACCTCTTTACAGTGTGATCTGAGCACTTTTTGTCATGATACCAACACAACCTCTTTACAGTTTGAACTGAGCACTTTTTGTCATGATACCAACACAACCTCTTTACAGTGTGAACTGAGCACTTTTTGTCATGATACCAACACAACCTCTTTACAGTGTGATCTGAGCACTTTTTGTCATGATACCAACACAAACTCTTTACAGTGTGAACTGAGCACTTTTTGTCATGATACCAACACAACCTCTTTACAGTGTGATCTGAGCACTTTTTGTCATGACACCAACACAACCTCTTTACAGTGTGGACTAAGCGCTTTTTGTCATGACATTAACACAACCACTTTACAGTGTGGACAGAGCGCTTTTTGTCATGACACCAACACAGCCTCTTTACAGTGTGAACTGAGCACTTTTTGTCTGACACCAACACAACCTCGATACAGTGTGAACTGAGCACTTTTTGTCATGACACCAACACAACCTCTTTACAGTGTGAACTGAGCACTTTTTGTCATGACACCAACACAACCTCTTTACAGTGTGGACAGAGCGCTTTTTGTCATGACACCAACACAACCTCTTTACAGTGTGGACTGAGCGCTTTTTGTCATGATATTAACACAACCACTTTACAGTGTGGACTGAGCACTTTTTCTCATGACATCAACACAACCACTTTACAGTGTGGACTGAGCACTTTTTGTCATGACACAAACACAACCTCTTTACAGTGTGGACTGAGCGCTTTTTGTCAAGACACCTACATAGCCTCTTTAGAGTGTGGACTGGGGGCTTTTTGTCATGACAGTAACACAGCCTCTTTACAGTGTGGACTGAGCACTTTTTGTCATGACAGCAACACAACCTCTTTACAGTGTGGACTGAGCACTTTTTGTCATGACACCAACACAACCTCCTTACAGTGTGGACTGAGCGCTTTTTGTCACGACACAAACACAACCTCTTTACAGTGTGAACTGAGCACTTTTTGTCATGACATCAACACAACTTCTTTACAGTGTCGACTGAGCACTTTTTATCATGACACCAACACAACCTCTTTACAGTGTGAACTGAGCACTTTTTGTCATGACATCAACACAACCTCTTTACAGTGTGGACTGAGCACTTTTTGTCAAGACACTAACACAACCTCTTTACAGTGTGGACTGAGCGCTTTTTGTCATGACAGCAACACAGCCTCTTTACAGTGTGGACTGAGCCTTTTTTGTAATGACACCAACACAATCTCGTTACAGTGTGGACTGAGCGCTTTTTGTCATGATACCAACACAGTCTCGTTACAGTGTGAACTGAGCACTTTTTGTCATCACACCAACACAACCTCTTTACAGTGTGGACTGAGCACTTTTTATCATGACACAAACACAACCTCTTTACAGAGTGGACTGGGCACTTTTTGTCATTACACTAACACAACCTCTTTACAGTGTGGACTGAGCGCTTTTTGTCCTGACATTAACACAACCACTTTACAGTGTGGACTGAGCACTTTTTCTCATGACATCAACACAACCACTTTACAGTGTGGACTGAGCACTTTTTGTCATGACACACACACAACCTTTTTACAGTGTGGACTGAGCGGTTTTTGTCAAGACACCAACATAGCCTCTTTAGAGTGTGGACTGGGGTCTTTTTGTCATGACAGCAACACAGCCTCTTTACAGTGTGAACTGAGCACTTTTTGTCATGATACCAACACAACCTCTTTACAGTGTGATCTGAGCACTTTTTGTCATGACACCAACACAACCTCTTTACAGTGTGGACTGAGCGCTTTTTGTCATGACACCAACATAGCCTCTTTACAGTGTGAACTGAGCACTTTTTGTCTGACACCAACACAATCTCGATACAGTGTGAACTGAGCACTTTTTGTCATTACACCAACACAATCTCTTTACAGTGTGGACTGAGCACTTTTTGTCATGACACCAACACAGCCTCTTTACAGTGTGGACTGAGCACTTTTTGTCATGACACCAACACAGCCTCTTTACAGTGTGAACTGAGCACTTTTTGTCATGACACCAACACAGCCTGTTACAGTGTGAACTGAGCACTTTTTGTCATCACACCAACACAGCCTGTTACAGTGTGAACTGAGCACTTTTTGTCATGACACCAACACAGCCTCTTTACAGTGTGAACTGAGCACTTTTTGTCATGACACCAACACAACCTCTTTACAGTGTGGACTGAGCACTTTTTGTCATTACACCAACACAACCTCTTTACAGTGTGAACTGAGCACTTTTTGTCTAGACATCAACACAACCTCTTTACAGTGTGAACTGATCACTTTTTGTCATGACACCAACACAACCTCTTTACAATGTGAACTGATCACTTTTTGTCATGATACCAACACCTCTTTACAGTGTGAACTGAGCGCTTTTTGTCATGATACCAACACAACCTCTTTACAGTGTGATCTGAGCACTTTTTGTCATGATACCAACACAACCTCTTTACAGTTTGAACTGAGCACTTTTTGTCATGATACCAACATAACCTCTTTACAGTGTGAACTGAGCACTTTTTGTCATGATACCAACACAACCTCTTTACAGTGTGATCTGAGCACTTTTTGTCATGATACCAACACAACCTCTTTACAGTGTGATCTGAGCACTTTTTGTCATGACACCAACACAACCTCTTTACAGTGTGGACTGAGCGCTTTTTGTCATGACATTAACACAACCACTTTACAGTGTGGACTGAGCGCTTTTTGTCATGACACCAACACAGCCTCTTTACAGTGTGAACTGAGCACTTTTTGTCTGACACCAACACAACCTCGATACAATGTGAACTGAGCACTTTTTGTCATGACACCAACACAACCTCTTTACAGTGTGAACTGAGCACTTTTTGTCATGACACCAACACAACCTCTTTACAGTGTGGACAGAGCGCTTTTTGTCATGACACCAACACAACCTCTTTACAGTGTGGACTGAGCGCTTTTTGTCATGATATTAACACAACCACTTTACAGTGTGGACTGAGCACTTTTTCTCATGACATCAACACAACCACTTTACAGTGTGGACTGAGCACTTTTTGTCATGACACAAACTCAACCTCTTTACAGTGTGGACTGAGCGCTTTTTGTCAAGACACCAACATAGCCTCTTTAGAGTGTGGACTGGGGGCTTTTTGTCATGACAGCAACACAGCCTCTTTACAGTGTGGACTGAGCACTTTTTGTCATAACAGCAACACAGCCTCTTTACAGTGTGAACTGAGCACTTTTTGTCATGACCCCAACACAACCTCTTTACAGTGTGGACTGAGCACTTTTTGTCATGACACCAACACAACCTCCTTACAGTGTGGACTGAGCGCTTTTTGTCACGACACAAACACAACCTCTTTACAGTGTGAACTGAGCACTTTTTGTCATGACATCAACACAACTTCTTTACAGTGTCGACTGAGCACTTTTTATCATGACACCAACACAACCTCTTTACAGTGTGAACTGAGCACTTTTTGTCATGACATCAACACAACCTCTTTACAGTGTGGACTGAGCACTTTTTGTCAAGACACTAACACAACCTCTTTACAGTGTGGACTGAGCGCTTTTTGTCATGACAGCAACACAGCCTCTTTACAGTGTGGACTGAGCCTTTTTTGTGATGACACCAACACAATCTCGTTACAGTGTGGACTGAGCGCTTTTTGTCATGATACCAACACAGTCTCGTTACAGTTTGAACTGAGCACTTTTTGTCATCACACCAACACAACCTCTTTACAGTGTGGACTGAGCACTTTTTATCATGACACAAACACAACCTCTTTACAGAGTGGACTGGGCACTTTTTGTCATTACACTAACACAACCTCTTTACAGTGTGGACTGAGCGCTTTTTGTCCTGACATTAACACAACCAATTTACAGTGTGGACTGAGCACTTTTTCTCATGACATCAACACAACCACTTTACAGTGTGGACTGAGCACTTTTTGTCATGACACAAACACAACCTCTTTACAGTGTGGACTGAGCGGTTTTTGTCAAGACACCAACATAGCCTCTTTAGAGTGTGGACTGGGGTCTTTTTGTCATGACAGCAACACAGCCTCTTTACAGTGTGAACTGAGCACTTTTTGTCATGATACCAACACAACCTCTTTACAGTGTGATCTGAGCACTTTTTGTCATGACACCAACACAACCTCTTTACAGTGTGGACTGAGCGCTTTTTGTCATGACATTAACACAACCACTTTACAGTGTGAACTGAGCACTTTTTGTCATGACACCAACACAACCTCTTTACAGTGTGAACTGAGCACTTTTTGTCATGACACCAACACAACCTCTTTACAGTGTGGACAGAGCGCTTTTTGTCATGACACCAACACAACCTCTTTACAGTGTGGACTGAGCGCTTTTTGTCATGATATTAACACAACCACTTTACAGTGTGGACTGAGCACTTTTCCTCATGACATCAACACAACCACTTTACAGTGTGCACTGAGCACTTTTTGTCATGACACAAACACAACCTCTTTACAGTGTGGACTGAGCGCTTTTTGTCAAGACACCAACATAGCCTCTTTAGAGTGTGGACTGGGGGCTTTTTGTCATGACAGCAACACAGCCTCTTTACAGTGTTGACTGAGCACTTTTTGTCATAACAGCAACACAGCCTCTTTACAGTGTGAACTGAGCACTTTTTGTCATGACCCCAACACAACCTCTTTACAGTGTGGACTGAGCACTTTTTGTCATGACACCAACACAACCTCCTTACAGTGTGGACTGAGCGCTTTTTGTCACGACACAAACACAACCTCTTTACAGTGTGAACTGAGCACTTTTTGTCATGACATCAACACAACTTCTTTACAGTGTCGACTGAGCACTTTTTATCATGACACCAACACAACCTCTTTACAGTGTGAACTGAGCACTTTTTGTCATGACATCAACACAACCTCTTTACAGTGTGGACTGAGCACTTTTTGTCAAGACACTAACACAACCTCTTTACAGTGTGGACTGAGCGCTTTTTGTCATGACAGCAACACAGCCTCTTTACAGTGTGGACTGAGCCTTTTTTGTGATGACACCAACACAATCTCGTTACAGTGTGGACTGAGCGCTTTTTGTCATGATACCAACACAGTCTCGTTACAGTTTGAACTGAGCACTTTTTGTCATCACACCAACACAACCTCTTTACAGTGTGGACTGAGCACTTTTTATCATGACACAAACACAACCTCTTTACAGAGTGGACTGGGCACTTTTTGTCATTACACTAACACAACCTCTTTACAGTGTGGACTGAGCGCTTTTTGTCCTGACATTAACACAACCAATTTACAGTGTGGACTGAGCACTTTTTCTCATGACATCAACACAACCACTTTACAGTGTGGACTGAGCACTTTTTGTCATGACACAAACACAACCTCTTTACAGTGTGGACTGAGCGGTTTTTGTCAAGACACCAACATAGCCTCTTTAGAGTGTGGACTGGGGTCTTTTTGTCATGACAGCAACACAGCCTCTTTACAGTGTGAACTGAGCACTTTTTGTCATGATACCAACACAACCTCTTTACAGTGTGATCTGAGCACTTTTTGTCATGACACCAACACAACCTCTTTACAGTGTGGACTGAGCGCTTTTTGTCATGACATTAACACAACCACTTTACAGTGTGAACTGAGCACTTTTTGTCATGACACCAACACAACCTCTTTACAGTGTGAACTGAGCACTTTTTGTCATGACACCAACACAACCTCTTTACAGTGTGGACAGAGCGCTTTTTGTCATGACACCAACACAACCTCTTTACAGTGTGGACTGAGCGCTTTTTGTCATGATATTAACACAACCACTTTACAGTGTGGACTGAGCACTTTTCCTCATGACATCAACACAACCACTTTACAGTGTGCACTGAGCACTTTTTGTCATGACACAAACACAACCTCTTTACAGTGTGGACTGAGCGCTTTTTGTCAAGACACCAACATAGCCTCTTTAGAGTGTGGACTGGGGGCTTTTTGTCATGACAGCAACACAGCCTCTTTACAGTGTGGACTGAGCACTTTTTGTCATGACAGCAACACAGCCTCTTTACAGTGTGAACTGAGCACTTTTTGTCATGACCCCAACACAACCTCTTTACAGTGTGGACTGAGCACTTTTTGTCATGACACCAACATAACCTCCTTACAGTGTGGACTGAGCGCTTTTTGTCACGACACAAACACAACCTCTTTACAGTGTGAACTGAGCACTTTTTGTCATGACATCAACACAACTTCTTTACAGTGTCGACTGAGCACTTTTTATCATGACACCAACACAACTTCTTTACAGTGTGAACTGAGCACTTTTTGTCATGACATCAACACAACCTCTTTACAGTGTGGACTGAGCACTTTTTGTCAAGACACTAACACAACCTCTTTACAGTGTGGACTGAGCGATTTTTGTCATGACAGCAACACAGCCTCTTTACAGTGTGGACTGAGCCTTTTTTGTAATGACACCAACACAATCTCGTTACAGTGTGGACTGAGCGCTTTTTGTCATGATACCAACACAGTCTCGTTACAGTGTGAACTGAGCACTTTTTGTCATCACACCAACACAACCTCTTTACAGTGTGGACTGAGCCCTTTTTATCATGACACAAACACAACCTCTTTACAGAGTGGACTGGGCACTTTTTGTCATTACACTAACACAACCTCTTTACAGTGTGGACTGAGCGCTTTTTGTCCTGACATTAACACAACCTCCTTACAGTGTGGACTGAGCGCTTTTTGTCACGACACAAACACAACCTCTTTACAGTGTGAACTGAGCACTTTTTGTCATGACATCAACACAACTTCTTTACAGTGTCGACTGAGCACTTTTTATCATGACACCAACACAACCTCTTTACAGTGTGAACTGAGCACTTTTTGTCATGACATCAACACAACCTCTTTACAGTGTGGACTGAGCACTTTTTGTCAAGACACTAACACAACCTCTTTACAGTGTGGACTGAGCGCTTTTTGTCATGACAGCAACACAGCCTCTTTACAGTGTGGACTGAGCCTTTTTTGTGATGACACCAACACAATCTCGTTACAGTGTGGACTGAGCGCTTTTTGTCATGATACCAACACAGTCTCGTTACAGTTTGAACTGAGCACTTTTTGTCATCACACCAACACAACCTCTTTACAGTGTGGACTGAGCACTTTTTATCATGACACAAACACAACCTCTTTACAGAGTGGACTGGGCACTTTTTGTCATTACACTAACACAACCTCTTTACAGTGTGGACTGAGCGCTTTTTGTCCTGACATTAACACAACCAATTTACAGTGTGGACTGAGCACTTTTTCTCATGACATCAACACAACCACTTTACAGTGTGGACTGAGCACTTTTTGTCATGACACAAACACAACCTCTTTACAGTGTGGACTGAGCGGTTTTTGTCAAGACACCAACATAGCCTCTTTAGAGTGTGGACTGGGGTCTTTTTGTCATGACAGCAACACAGCCTCTTTACAGTGTGAACTGAGCACTTTTTGTCATGATACCAACACAACCTCTTTACAGTGTGATCTGAGCACTTTTTGTCATGACACCAACACAACCTCTTTACAGTGTGGACTGAGCGCTTTTTGTCATGACATTAACACAACCACTTTACAGTGTGAACTGAGCACTTTTTGTCATGACACCAACACAACCTCTTTACAGTGTGAACTGAGCACTTTTTGTCATGACACCAACACAACCTCTTTACAGTGTGGACAGAGCGCTTTTTGTCATGACACCAACACAACCTCTTTACAGTGTGGACTGAGCGCTTTTTGTCATGATATTAACACAACCACTTTACAGTGTGGACTGAGCACTTTTCCTCATGACATCAACACAACCACTTTACAGTGTGCACTGAGCACTTTTTGTCATGACACAAACACAACCTCTTTACAGTGTGGACTGAGCGCTTTTTGTCAAGACACCAACATAGCCTCTTTAGAGTGTGGACTGGGGGCTTTTTGTCATGACAGCAACACAGCCTCTTTACAGTGTGGACTGAGCACTTTTTGTCATGACAGCAACACAGCCTCTTTACAGTGTGAACTGAGCACTTTTTGTCATGACCCCAACACAACCTCTTTACAGTGTGGACTGAGCACTTTTTGTCATGACACCAACATAACCTCCTTACAGTGTGGACTGAGCGCTTTTTGTCACGACACAAACACAACCTCTTTACAGTGTGAACTGAGCACTTTTTGTCATGACATCAACACAACTTCTTTACAGTGTCGACTGAGCACTTTTTATCATGACACCAACACAACTTCTTTACAGTGTGAACTGAGCACTTTTTGTCATGACATCAACACAACCTCTTTACAGTGTGGACTGAGCACTTTTTGTCAAGACACTAACACAACCTCTTTACAGTGTGGACTGAGCGATTTTTGTCATGACAGCAACACAGCCTCTTTACAGTGTGGACTGAGCCTTTTTTGTAATGACACCAACACAATCTCGTTACAGTGTGGACTGAGCGCTTTTTGTCATGATACCAACACAGTCTCGTTACAGTGTGAACTGAGCACTTTTTGTCATCACACCAACACAACCTCTTTACAGTGTGGACTGAGCCCTTTTTATCATGACACAAACACAACCTCTTTACAGAGTGGACTGGGCACTTTTTGTCATTACACTAACACAACCTCTTTACAGTGTGGACTGAGCGCTTTTTGTCCTGACATTAACACAACCACTTTACAGTGTGGACTGAGCACTTTTTCTCATGACATCAACACAACCACTTTACAGTGTGGACTGAGCACTTTTTGTCATGACACAAACACAACCTCTTTACAGTGTGGACTGAGCGGTTTTTGTCAAGACACCAACATAGCCTCTTTAGAGTGTGGACTGGGGTATTTTTGTCATGACAGCAACACAGCCTCTTTACAGTGTGAACTGAGCACTTTTTGTCATGACACCAACACAACCTCTTTACAGTGTGGACTGAGCGCTTTTTGTCATGACATTTACACAACCACTTTACAGTCTGGACAGAGCGCTTTTTGTCATGACACCAACACAGCCTCTTTACAGTGTGAACTGAGCACTTTTTGTCTGACACCAACACAACCTCGATACAGTGTGAACTGAGCACTTTTTGTCATGACACCAACACAACCTCTTTACAGTGTGGACTGAGCACTTTTTGTCATGACACAAACACAACCTCTTTACAGAGTGGACTGGGCACTTTTTGTCATTACACTAACACAACCTCTTTACAGTGTGGACTGAGCGCTTTTTGTCATGATATTAACACAACCACTTTACAGTGTGGACTGAGCACTTTTTCTCATGACATCAACACAACCACTTTACAGTGTAGACTGAGCACTTTTTGTCATGACACAAACACAACCTCTTGACAGTGTGGACTGAGCGCTTTTTGTCAAGACACCAACATAGCCTCTTTAGAGTGTGGACTGGGGGCTTTTTGTCATGACCCCAACACAACCTCTTTACAGGGTGGACTGAGCACTTTTTGTCATGACACCAACACAACCTCCTTACAGTGTGGACTGAGCGCTTTTTGTCATGACACAAACACAACCTCTTTACAGTGTGAACTGAGCACTTTTTGTGATGACATCAACACAACTTCTTTACAGTGTCGACTGAGCACTTTTTATCATGACACCAACACAACCTCTTTACAGTGTGAACTGAGCACTTTTTGTCATGACATCAACACAACCTCTTTACAGTGTGGACTGAGCACTTTTTGTCAAGACACTAACACAACCTCTTTACAGTGTGAACTGAGCACTTTTTGTCATGACATCAACACAACTTCTTTACAGTGTCGACTGAGCACTTTTTATCATGACACCAACACAACTTCTTTACAGTGTGAACTGAGCACTTTTTGTCATAACATCAACACAACCTCTTTACAGTGTGGACTGAGCACTTTTTGTCAAGACACTAACACAACCTCTTTACAGTGTGGACTGAGCGATTTTTGTCATGACAGCAACACAGCCTCTTTACAGTGTGGACTGAGGCTTTTTTGTAATGACACCAACACAATCTCGTTACAGTGTGGACTGAGCGCTTTTTGTCATGATACCAACACAGTCTCGTTACAGTGTGAACTGAGCACTTTTTGTCATCACACCAACACAACCTCTTTACAGTGTGGACTGAGCCCTTTTTATCATGACACAAACACAACCTCTTTACAGAGTGGACTGGGCACTTTTTGTCATTACACTAACACAACCTCTTTACAGTGTGGACTGAGCGCTTTTTGTCCTGACATTAACACAACCACTTTACAGTGTGGACTGAGCACTTTTTCTCATGACATCAACACAACCACTTTACAGTGTGGACTGAGCACTTTTTGTCATGACACAAACACAACCTCTTTACAGTGTGGACTGAGCGGTTTTTGTCAAGACACCAACATAGCCTCTTTAGAGTGTGGACTGGGGTCTTTTTGTCATGACAGCAACACAGCCTCTTTACAGTGTGAACTGAGCACTTATTGTCATGATACCAACACAACCTCTTTACAGTGTGATCTGAGCACTTTTTGTCATTACACTAACACAACCTCTTTACAGTGTGGACTGAGCGCTTTTTGTCATGACATTTACACAACCACTTTACAGTCTGGACAGAGCGCTTTTTGTCATGACACCAACACAGCCTCTTTACAGTGTGAACTGAGCACTTTTTGTCTGACACCAACACAACCTCGATACAGTGTGAACTGAGCACTTTTTGTCATGACACCAACACAACCTCTTTACAGTGTGGACTGAGCACTTTTTGTCATGACACAAACACAACCTCTTTACAGAGTGGACTGGGCACTTTTTGTCATTACACTAACACAACCTCTTTACAGTGTGGACTGAGCGCTTTTTGTCATGATATTAACACAACCACTTTACAGTGTGGACTGAGCACTTTTTCTCATGACATCAACACAACCACTTTACAGTGTAGACTGAGCACTTTTTGTCATGACACAAACACAACCTCTTGACAGTGTGGACTGAGCGCTTTTTGTCAAGACACCAACATAGCCTCTTTAGAGTGTGGACTGGGGGCTTTTTGTCATGACCCCAACACAACCTCTTTACAGGGTGGACTGAGCACTTTTTGTCATGACACCAACACAACCTCCTTACAGTGTGGACTGAGCGCTTTTTGTCATGACACAAACACAACCTCTTTACAGTGTGAACTGAGCACTTTTTGTGATGACATCAACACAACTTCTTTACAGTGTCGACTGAGCACTTTTTATCATGACACCAACACAACCTCTTTACAGTGTGAACTGAGCACTTTTTGTCATGACATCAACACAACCTCTTTACAGTGTGGACTGAGCACTTTTTGTCAAGACACTAACACAACCTCTTTACAGTGTGAACTGAGCACTTTTTGTCATGACATCAACACAACTTCTTTACAGTGTCGACTGAGCACTTTTTATCATGACACCAACACAACTTCTTTACAGTGTGAACTGAGCACTTTTTGTCATAACATCAACACAACCTCTTTACAGTGTGGACTGAGCACTTTTTGTCAAGACACTAACACAACCTCTTTACAGTGTGGACTGAGCGATTTTTGTCATGACAGCAACACAGCCTCTTTACAGTGTGGACTGAGGCTTTTTTGTAATGACACCAACACAATCTCGTTACAGTGTGGACTGAGCGCTTTTTGTCATGATACCAACACAGTCTCGTTACAGTGTGAACTGAGCACTTTTTGTCATCACACCAACACAACCTCTTTACAGTGTGGACTGAGCCCTTTTTATCATGACACAAACACAACCTCTTTACAGAGTGGACTGGGCACTTTTTGTCATTACACTAACACAACCTCTTTACAGTGTGGACTGAGCGCTTTTTGTCCTGACATTAACACAACCACTTTACAGTGTGGACTGAGCACTTTTTCTCATGACATCAACACAACCACTTTACAGTGTGGACTGAGCACTTTTTGTCATGACACAAACACAACCTCTTTACAGTGTGGACTGAGCGGTTTTTGTCAAGACACCAACATAGCCTCTTTAGAGTGTGGACTGGGGTCTTTTTGTCATGACAGCAACACAGCCTCTTTACAGTGTGAACTGAGCACTTATTGTCATGATACCAACACAACCTCTTTACAGTGTGATCTGAGCACTTTTTGTCATTACACTAACACAACCTCTTTACAGTGTGGACTGAGCGCTTTTTGTCATGACATTTACACAACCACTTTACAGTCTGGACAGAGCGCTTTTTGTCATGACACCAACACAGCCTCTTTACAGTGTGAACTGAGCACTTTTTGTCTGACACCAACACAACCTCGATACAGTGTGAACTGAGCACTTTTTGTCATGACACCAACACAACCTCTTTACAGTGTGGACTGAGCACTTTTTGTCATGACACAAACACAACCTCTTTACAGAGTGGACTGGGCACTTTTTGTCATTACACTAACACAACCTCTTTACAGTGTGGACTGAGCGCTTTTTGTCATGATATTAACACAACCACTTTACAGTGTGGACTGAGCACTTTTTCTCATGACATCAACACAACCACTTTACAGTGTAGACTGAGCACTTTTTGTCATGACACAAACACAACCTCTTGACAGTGTGGACTGAGCGCTTTTTGTCAAGACACCAACATAGCCTCTTTAGAGTGTGGACTGGGGGCTTTTTGTCATGACCCCAACACAACCTCTTTACAGGGTGGACTGAGCACTTTTTGTCATGACACCAACACAACCTCCTTACAGTGTGGACTGAGCGCTTTTTGTCATGACACAAACACAACCTCTTTACAGTGTGAACTGAGCACTTTTTGTGATGACATCAACACAACTTCTTTACAGTGTCGACTGAGCACTTTTTATCATGACACCAACACAACCTCTTTACAGTGTGAACTGAGCACTTTTTGTCATGACATCAACACAACCTCTTTACAGTGTGGACTGAGCACTTTTTGTCAAGACACTAACACAACCTCTTTACAGTGTGGACTGAGCGCTTTTTGTCATGACAGCAACACAGCCTCTTTACAGTGTGGACTGAGCCTTTTTTGTAATGACACCAACACAATCTCGTTACAGTGTGGACTGAGCGCTTTTTGTCATGATACCAACACAGTCTCGTTACAGTGTGAACTGAGCACTTTTTGTCATCACACCAACACAACCTCTTTACAGTGTGGACTGAGCACTTTTTATCATGACACAAACACAACCTCTTTACAGAGTGGACTGGGCACTTTTTGTCATTACACTAACACAACCTCTTTACAGTGTGGACTGAGCGCTTTTTGTCATGACATTTACACAACCACTTTACAGTCTGGACAGAGCGCTTTTTGTCATGACACCAACACAGCCTCTTTACAGTGTGAACTGAGCACTTTTTGTCTGACACCAACACAACCTCGATACAGTGTGAACTGAGCACTTTTTGTCATGACACCAACACAACCTCTTTACAGTGTGGACTGAGCACTTTTTGTCATGACACAAACACAACCTCTTTACAGAGTGGACTGGGCACTTTTTGTCATTACACTAACACAACCTCTTTACAGTGTGGACTGAGCGCTTTTTGTCATGATATTAACACAACCACTTTACAGTGTGGACTGAGCACTTTTTGTCATGACACAAACACAACATCTTTACAGTGTGGACTGAGCGCTTTTTGTCATGACACCAACACAACCTCCTTACAGTGTGGACTGAGCGCTTTTTGTCATGATACCAACACAGTCTCGTTACAGTGTGAACTGAGCACTTTTTGTCATCACACCAACACAACCTCTTTACAGTGTGGACTGAGCTTTTTTTATCATGACACAAACACAACCTCTTTACAGAGTGGACTGGGCACTTTTTGTCATTACACTAACACAACCTCTTTACAGTGTGGACTGACCGCTTTTTGTCCTGACATTAACACAACCACTTTACAGTGTGGACTGAGCACTTTTTCTCATGACATCAACACAACCACTTTACAGTGTGGACTGAGCACTTTTTGTCATGACACAAACACAACCTCTTTACAGTGTGGACTGAGCGGTTTTTGTCAAGACACCAACATAGCCTCTTTAGAGTGTGGACTGGGGTCTTTTTGTCATGACAGCAACACAGCCTCTTTACAGTGTGAACTGAGCACTTATTGTCATGATACCAACACAACCTCTTTACAGTGTGATCTGAGCACTTTTTGTCATGACACCAACACAACCTCTTTACAGTGTGGACTGAGCGCTTTTTGTCATGACATTTACACAACCACTTTACAGTCTGGACAGAGCGCTTTTTGTCATGACACCAACACAGCCTCTTTACAGTGTGAACTGAGCACTTTTTGTCTGACACCAACACAACCTCGATACAGTGTGGACTGAGCACTTTTTGTCATGACACAAACACAACCTCTTTACAGAGTGGACTGGGCACTTTTTGTCATTACACTAACACAACCTCTTTACAGTGTGGACTGAGCGCTTTTTGTCATGATATTAACACAACCACTTTACAGTGTGGACTGAGCACTTTTTCTCATGACATCAACACAACCTCTTGACAGTGTGGACTGAGCGCTTTTTGTCAAGACACCAACATAGCCTCTTTAGAGTGTGGACTGGGGGCTTTTTGTCATGACCCCAACACAACCTCTTTACAGGGTGGACTGAGCACTTTTTGTCATGACACCAACACAACCTCCTTACAGTGTGGACTGAGCGCTTTTTGTCATGACACAAACACAACCTCTTTACAGTGTGAACTGAGCACTTTTTGTGATGACATCAACACAACTTCTTTACAGTGTCGACTGAGCACTTTTTATCATGACACCAACACAACCTCTTTACAGTGTGAACTGAGCACTTTTTGTCATGACATCAACACAACCTCTTTGCAGTGTGGACTGAGCACTTTTTGTCAAGACACTAACACAACCTCTTTACAGTGTGGACTGAGCGCTTTTTGTCATGACAGCAACACAGCCTCTTTACAGTGTGGACTGAGCCTTTTTTGTAATGACACCAACACAATCTCGTTACAGTGTGGACTGAGCGCTTTTTGTCATGATACCAACACAGTCTCGTTACAGTGTGAACTGAGCACTTTTTGTCATCACACCAACACAACCTCTTTACAGTGTGGACTGAGCACTTTTTATCATGACACAAACACAACCTCTTTACAGAGTGGACTGGGCACTTTTTGTCATTACACTAACACAACCTCTTTACAGTGTGGACTGAGCGCTTTTTGTCATGACATTTACACAACCACTTTACAGTCTGGACAGAGCGCTTTTTGTCATGACACCAACACAGCCTCTTTACAGTGTGAACTGAGCACTTTTTGTCTGACACCAACACAACCTCGATACAGTGTGAACTGAGCACTTTTTGTCATGACACCAACACAACCTCTTTACAGTGTGGACTGAGCACTTTTTGTCATGACACAAACACAACCTCTTTACAGAGTGGACTGGGCACTTTTTGTCATTACACTAACACAACCTCTTTACAGTGTGGACTGAGCGCTTTTTGTCATGATATTAACACAACCACTTTACAGTGTGGACTGAGCACTTTTTCTCATGACATCAACACAACCACTTTACAGTGTAGACTGAGCACTTTTTGTCATGACACAAACACAACATCTTTACAGTGTGGACTGAGCGCTTTTTGTCAAGACACCAACATAGCCTCTTTAGAGTGTGGACTGGGGGCTTTTTGTCATGACCCCAACACAACCTCTTTACAGGGTGGACTGAGCACTTTTTGTCATGACACCAACACAACCTCCTTACAGTGTGGACTGAGCGCTTTTTGTCATGACACAAACACAACCTCTTTACAGTGTGAACTGAGCACTTTTTGTCATGACATCAACACAACTTCTTTACAGTGTCGACTGAGCACTTTTTATCATGACACCAACACAACCTCTTTACAGTGTGAACTGAGCACTTTTTGTCATGACATCAACACAACCTCTTTACAGTGTGGACTGAGCACTTTTTGTCAAGACACTAACACAACCTCTTTACAGTGTGGACTGAGCGCTTTTTGTCATGACAGCAACACAGCCTCTTTACAGTGTGGACTGAGCCTTTTTTGTAATGACACCAACACAATCTCGTTACAGTGTGGACTGAGCGCTTTTTGTCATGATACCAACACAGTCTCGTTACAGTGTGAACTGAGCACTTTTTGTCATCACACCAACACAACCTCTTTACAGTGTGGACTGAGCACTTTTTATCATGACACAAACACAACCTCTTTACAGAGTGGACTGGGCACTTTTTGTCATTACACTAACACAACCTCTTTACAGTGTGGACTGAGCGCTTTTTGTCCTGACATTAATACAACCATTTTACAGTGTGGACTGAGCACTTTTTCTCATGACATCAACACAGCCACTTTACAGTGTGGACTGAGCACTTTTTGTCATGACACAAACACAACCTCTTTACAGTGTGGACTGAGCGGTTTTTGTCAAGACACCAACATAGCCTCTTTAGAGTGTGGACTGGGGGCTTTTTGTCATGACAGCAACACAGCCTCTTTACAGTGTGGACTGAGCACTTTTTGTCATGACAGCAACACAGCCTCTTTACAGTGTGAACTGAGCACTTTTTGTCATGACCCCAACACAACCTCTTTACAGTGTGGACTGAGCACTTTTTGTCATGACACCAACACAGCCCCTTTACAATGTGAACTGAGCACTTTTTGTCATGACATCAACACAACCTCCTTACAGTGTGGACTGAGCGCTTTTTGTCACGACACAAACACAACCTCTTTACAGTGTGAACTGAGCACTTTTTGTCATGACATCAACACAACTTCTTTACAGTGTCGACTGAGCACTTTTTATCATGACACCAACACAACCTCTTTACAGTGTGAACTGAGCACTTTTTTCATGACATCAACACAACCTCTTTACAGTGTGGACTGAGCACTTTTTGTCAAGACACTAACACAACCTCTTTACAGTGTGGACTGAGCGCTTTTTGTCATGACAGCAACACAGCCTCTTTACAGTGTGGACTGAGCCTTTTTTGTAATGACACCAACACAATCTCGTTACAGTGTGGACTGAGCGCTTTTTGTCATGATACCAACACAGTCTCGTTACAGTGTGAACTGAGCACTTTTTGTCATCACACCAACACAACCTCTTTACAGTGTGGACTGAGCACTTTTTATCATGACACAAACACAACCTCTTTACAGAGTGGACTGGGCACTTTTTGTCATTACACTAACACAACCTCTTTACAGTGTGGACTGAGCGCTTTTTGTCCTGACATTAATACAACCATTTTACAGTGTGGACTGAGCACTTTTTCTCATGACATCAACACAGCCACTTTACAGTGTGGACTGAGCACTTTTTGTCATGACACAAACACAACCTCTTTACAGTGTGGACTGAGCGGTTTTTGTCAAGACACCAACATAGCCTCTTTAGAGTGTGGACTGGGGGCTTTTTGTCATGACAGCAACACAGCCTCTTTACAGTGTGGACTGAGCACTTTTTGTCATGACAGCAACACAGCCTCTTTACAGTGTGAACTGAGCACTTTTTGTCATGACCCCAACACAACCTCTTTACAGTGTGGACTGAGCACTTTTTGTCATGACACCAACACAGCCCCTTTACAATGTGAACTGAGCACTTTTTGTCATGACATCAACACAACCTCCTTACAGTGTGGACTGAGCGCTTTTTGTCACGACACAAACACAACCTCTTTACAGTGTGAACTGAGCACTTTTTGTCATGACATCAACACAACTTCTTTACAGTGTCGACTGAGCACTTTTTATCATGACACCAACACAACCTCTTTACAGTGTGAACTGAGCACTTTTTTCATGACATCAACACAACCTCTTTACAGTGTGGACTGAGCACTTTTTGTCAAGACACTAACACAACCTCTTTATAGTGTGGACTGAGCGCTTTTTGTCATGACAGCAACACAGCCTCTTTACAGTGTGGACTGAGCCTTTTTTGTAATGACACCAACACAATCTCATTACAGTGTGGACTGAGCGCTTTTTGTCATGATACCAACACAGTCTCGTTACAGTGTGAACTGAGCACTTTTTGTCATCATCACACCAACACAACCTCTTTACAGTGTGGACTGAGCACTTTTTATCATGACACTAACACAACCTCTTTACAGTGTGGACTGAGCGCTTTTTGTCACGACATCAACACAACCTCTTTACAGTGTGGACTGAGTGTTTTTTGTCATGACACAAACACAACCTCTTTACAATTTTGGACTGAGCACTTTTTGTCATGACACCAACACAACCTCTTTACAGTGTGGGCTGAGCACTTTTTGTCATGACACCAACACAACCTCGATACAGTGTGAACTGAGTTTTTTGGGCCAGTGGACTCTTCGACCGGAACGGGTCGTGGTCTTGTATGTAGGTGAAGGTAGGGCTGAATGAGCAGGTGTATGCATAATAGAGAAAGATTGGGGTATTTGTGGCTAAGGTGTATGAGCATAAGTGTATGCCCTTTTTAGTCTATCCACCAAAATTTTCTCCCTGGACCCCTTAATGTCTACTGTGAAATGTTGTCAGTACGTGCTAACAAACGGTAGGATCTAGAGTACGGTTGTGTGAGAGGTGGAGTAACCGCGTCGTGTCTGACAAAGACATGTGTCCAAGAGGCAATATCCCTCGAGGCTGCAGTTTTGATAGTTTGTTTCCTAGTATTCATGGGCGGTAAGTCCTGAAAATAGGAGCGCAAACGAGATACGTAGGAAAGAGGATCTTGAAAAGCAAGATCAACAGGGGCAAGTATTTGCCTAGGCAACGCTAGAGAAGCACCATACAATAATTCGGCCGGGGAGAACCTAAGGTCCTCCTTTATTGATGACCAAATTCCTAACAACACAATAGGAAGGTACTCGCTCCAACATAGAGAGTCTGGATAGGCGCGAAGAGAGGCCTTTAATTGGCGGTGAAAATGTTCCACCATTCCGCTTGAAGCAGGATGATAAGTTGTGGTCCCAATACGTTGAGCGCCAATAATTTTTGTCAGCTCTGAGAAAAGATGAGATTCAAATTGCCTACCATGGTCTGTGGTAATTGTGGTTGGCATGCCATAGCGGGCAATCCACCCTGATACCAGGGCACGCGCTATCGTCTCGGCGGTAATGTCCTTTAAGGGGATGGCTTCAGGCCATCGCGAAAAACGATCGATGCAGGTCAAAAGGTAAGAATATCCACTACTGACTGGCCAAGGTCCAACGATATCGATGCGGATGTGTTGAAAACGAGCATCCGGAGTACTGAAAGTACCAAGTGGAGTCCGGATGTGTCTGTGGACTTTAGATTTTTTACACTGTATGCAGGAATGGCACCAGGCAGTAATTTCACGCCTCATATTTGGCCAGAAAAATCTAGCCGTTATGAGCTTTACTGTGGCTGAAGATCCTGGGTGAGAAATCCTGTGCAAAGCAAGGAACACAATTCGATGGTGAGTCTTGGGAACAAAAGGTTGTGGTGAATCCATAGATACATCGCAGAGAATCTGCCTGTCGGTAGTCGACAAGGGCAGATATTTCAGGTTGCAAGCTGCAAATTCGGCTGATTGAGTATCCAACGATTCGAGTGCAGGTTGGTCTGCTGCCAAACAACTTAAATCGATCTCCTGGTATGACGAAATCGAGCTGATTGGCAAGCATGACAAGGCGTCTGCAGCTGTATTTAGTGAGCCAGCAATGTGCTGTATATCGTTAGTAAACTGCAAAATGTAATCAAGGTGCCTTGTCTCTCTGGGCGAATATATTTGTCGGCTTTAGCCCTCAAAACGAAGGTCAGAGGTTTGTGGTCAGTGAAAACCATAAAAGTTCTTCCCTCAAGAATATGAGAAAAATGTTTCAACGACAGATATATGGCTAATAACTCCCGACCAAACGTGCTGTAACGAGTTTCTGCCGGTTTCAGCTTCCTGGAGAAAAATGCCAAAGGTTGTTGGTTTCCAGCGTTGTACTGTTGTAAAACTGCTCCCACAGCGGTATCAGATGCATCAACACAAAGCGAAAGCTTGACCTCTGGTACTGGGTGGGCTAGCAAAGATGAACTAGCGAGTGCTGTTTTGACAGTCTGGAAATCTTCGAGTTGTCCTTCTGTCAAGGAAATATCCTCATTCTTCTTACGACGATTTTTCAAAATCTCGGTAAGGGAAAACAGTAATTTTGCACATTAAGGAACGAAACGTCTATAAAAATTGATTAGGCCTAGGAAGTGACGCAACTGGTGAAGTGTAGTAGGCGGAGGTAAATCCTGTATAGCCTTAACTCACTGCGGAAGGGGTCAAATACCCTCGGTGTCGATGATGTGACCTAAAAAATTCAGTGAAGCGGATCCGAAAACACACTTTGCGGGATTCACTCAAACACGGTAATCCTGGAGTCGGCGAAATAAAAGATGCATGTGATGCATATGCTCTTCTGGAGAGGAACTAACGACGAGAAGATCATCTATATATGCATAAACGAAATCCAGACTATGAGTGAGCTCGTCTATGAACTGCTGAAAAGTGCTAGCGGCATTCCTGAGTTCGAAAGACATGGTCAAAAACTCAAAGGATCCGAAAGGAGTCGTAATAGCTGTTTTCAAAATGTCTTCCTTCCTGACCGGAATTTGATGGTAAGCTCGCACTAAATCGAGTTTGGAGAAAATCTTACAACCCTGCAACGAAGATGCGAAATCCTGGAGATGGGGAATCGGATATCTATCCGGGACGGTCATCGCGTTTAACCTCCTATAATCCCCAGTGAGTATCCAGTCGCCAGAAATCTTGAAGCCCAAGGACTCGTAGATGGGCGAATAATGCCCAGCTGCAGCATATGGTCGAACTCCGACCATGCTGCCTTTAACTTGTCTGCTGGTAAACGACGTGGACGTAAAAATACTGGAGCACCGGTTGTGGAAATAAAATGTTCAGTTGAGTGAGTTGGCTCAGTAACTCAAAAATTTTCATCGGTGAGCTCCGGAAATGATCCTAACAACGAATGGTAAGCGCCTCCAGTGGCAGCAATGAAGAATATTGGACTGATCGTTGGAGCATCAGCTTTTCAGCCACGAATTGAGAAACCGGTGATGTCATCCACCAGATGTTGGCCTCGGACATCCACAGTCAAGGAGAAATTGTGGAGGAAATCCACTCCTAAGATTGGGTATGGCAAGTCAGTGACCGTAAAAATCCATTTAAAATCCCTATGAAGATTTTGGAATTTGAGGAAAAGTGAGATTTGTCCGTACGTCTTTATAGGCAAGTGGTTAACGGCCTGCAGAGTAACGGATGACTCCATGGGGGTATCCTTTAGGCAATGGACCAGCCAAATACTACAGGAGGCTTCTGTATCCACGAGGAAGCCTGTTCCAGACATAAGGTCCTTGATGAAGAAGTGGTGGTTTGGGAGCTTTACGCTGAGGTCAACTGCCGCATTCAGCGAACCTCTCTGGCATATCCCGACTTCACAAACGAACACGGCTGCACACAGTGGTTCATGTTCTGAGCAAAACGCTCGTGGTACCAGCATAAAGATGAAGCTGGTGACCTGGGGTGGTGTCTGAAAGAGTAAGATCTACCGTGGCTGCGCGAGCACAAACGAGCAGCATTAGAGGCCTTCAGCTTCTGTAGCTCCAGGGTGATTTCCAGAATGGCTTTCTGCATAGCCATTATAGCTGCCCTGTCTGCATGAGTTGCCGCGCAGGTGGTGTGGCCTGAGCTGGGTGACAAACAGCGGCAAGGGCTTCAGAAGAATGAGATGCCATTGGTGCAATCTCAGTAAGCGGCGAAATGCGTCTCCATATAGAAAAATATCTCGGACACAAGGGAAAAAGAAAATAAATCCACTTGTTTTTTTTTTTCTGTCAAACAACCGGACAGGAAAACAAGTGCATCCAAAATAGTGTGTAAGGGAGTGACTAATCAAACAATGGAATCAACAATACATTTACAGAGAACCTAAAACAAAAACCAACATGGCGCACAGTGTTGCGCCAAAAAACTGATGGAGGAGAAAGCCGCCATCTTGACATCTTCAAAAATTTGAGCGGAAAAAGAAGGAAAAAAAATATTTACATAATTGTTCTTAACAAAGGATTCAGTTTTCTCTTCCTTATGTGATTGGTAAATGAAGCCATATCAGAAGCAAAAAGCGTGTTGTTTTCTATTAATTTTTTTTTTATAATACCACTTCGTATTTTTTTTTTCTATTTTTTTTTAAAAGGAACAATTAGTTCCTACGGCTGGGGTCACCACTTTAGAAGAATGGTATTAGTACAGATAATAGTTGTTGTTAAAATAACAAGACTGGCTTTTTGGTTTATATACAAAGGTTTACTTCATTGAAGTCAAAAAAAGGACGATAAACATATTACCACTAGTTGTGAAGGTTGACGATGTTATTAGTGTAGTTGGCTGATGAGGCTGTTGGTAGTAAAAAGAGTTGCTCTTAACATGTTCACTGGAGTAGGATAGTATTTGCACTCCACGTGTTGTGGGTGAAACTGAAGTGGAGAAGGCGAAGTCACCTCCGTTCTCCAGGGCTGCTGCGGGTAAAAGAGAGAGAACACTCTCGCTGTCTCAATATATAGTCCCTATGGTGACGTAACTCCAATTACCTCCTGTTGTTAACACTAGGGGTCACTACAGTCCCCAAGGGACGTAACTCTTATGAGTTCTGGATTTCACTGCTAGGTGTCGCTACAACACCAACACAACCTCTTTACAGTGTAAACTTGGTGCTTTTTTGTGGTTTCACCAGCATGACTGCCTCAATGTTGGCTGGGTGCTTTTGTTGTTGTTGTGACACCAGATCAGCATACAAGGTGGACATTGAGCTTTTTGCCGTGGTACAGCATTGTGAGAGGTCAGATGTCAAGCATGTGTAAGTTTCATACGTTAGGCATGTGCAGTGTATCAGGACTGGGTTCAAACCCTGCTAATGTCAACATTGTCAATAAAAAAACTGGGGACAATATAATCAGATTTCCTGACACTCCCAAATTACTGGCCTTGAACCTAAAGAAGAAATCCGTATTTTATTTTCATTTTATTTATTAGCTTCCCTTCAATATAATTCTTTTTTTATTTGAAATCTTCTTTTTAGGCTTCTCTTCCAAATCCATGATGAACTTCTATTTGAAGTCCCAGATAATAAACTTGAAGAAATTAAAGGTATCATTTCTTTCAGTTGGGGATTCTTAGGGGTTTTTTCGTGGGGGGGGGGGGGGCTAAAAGCAAAACATTATTCTGTGGAAGCCTTGCCAAATAAGGGTTCAAAGGACTCTTCAGTTGTGTCATAGGAATGACATCCAACACTTGCTAAACACAGGACAAGAAACTTCAGTTGTACCAAAAACATAATGGCCACTCTGATGTTGGTATTATGATAAAACACACCCAGTACACTCTGTAAAGTGGAAGATGAGTAACTGGAATTGAGTAGTGACTTGGTCTGTGATAACCCATCCAACCTTGGCTAGCAGAGAAAACAGATATTAAATGATGCAGACGATGATGATGACTAAGCTGTATAATAATGTCACTGCTTGAGTATAGCAGCCCACTCTGTAAACTGCAGGTGTGGGGCCATGATAAAAAGCACAAAGAGTACCCTGTAGGGTGGTTGCAATGGTGTCATGACAAAAAGCACCTTGTCTAATCTGTAAGATGGTAGTGTTAGTGGCACAATAAAATGCACCCAGCCCACTCACTAAACTGGTAATGCTAGTGGTGGTGGTGGTGGAAGTAGTTGTGGTGGTGGTGGTGGAAGTAGTGGTGGTGGTGGTGGAAGTAGTTGTGGTGGTGGTGGTGGAAGTAGTGGTGGTGGTGGTGGAAGTAGGTGTGGTGGTGGTGGTGGTAGAAGTAGTTGTGGTGGTGGTGGTGGAAGTAGTGGTGGTGGTGGTGGAAGTAGTTGTGGTGGTGGTGGTGGAAGTAGTGGTGGTGGTGGTGGAAGTAGGTGTGGTGGTGGTGGTGGTAGAAGTAGTTGTGGTGGTGGTGGAAGTAGTTGTGGTGGTGGTGGTGGAAGTAGTGGTGGTGGTGGTGGAAGTAGTTGTGGTGGTGGTGGTGGAAGTAGTTGTGGTGGTGGTGGAAGTAGGTGTGGTGGTGGTGGTGGTAGAAGTAGTTGTGGTGGTGGTGGAAGTAGTTGTGGTGGTGGTGGTGGAAGTAGTGGTGGTGGTGGTGGAAGTAGTTGTGGTGGTGGTGGTGGAAGTAGTGGTGGTGGTGGTGGAAGTAGGTGTGGTGGTGGAAGTAGGTGGTGGTGGTGGTGGAAGTAGTGGTGGTGGTGGTGGAAGTAGGTGTGGTGGTGGTGGAAGTAGGTGGTGGTGGTGGTGGTGGAAGTAGGTGGTGGTGGTGGTGGAAGTAGGTGTGGTGGTGGTGGAAGTAGGTGGTGGTGGTGGTGGTGGAAGTAGTGGTGGTGGTGGTGGAAGTAGGTGCGGTGGTGGTGGAAGTAGGTGTGGTGGTGGTGGTGGAAGTAGTGGTGGTGGTGGTGGAAGTAGTGGTGGTGGTGGTGGTGGTGGTGGAAGTAGGTGGTGGTGGTGGTGGAAGTAGGTGGTGGTGGAAGTAGTGGTGGTGGTGGTGGTGGAAGTAGTGGTGGTGGTGGTGGAAGTAGGTGTGGTGGTGGTGGAAGTAGTGGTGGAAGTAGGTGTGGTGGTGGTGGAAGTAGTGGTGGTGGTGGTGGTGGAAGTAGTGGTGGTGGTGGTGGAAGTAGGTGTGGTGGTGGTGGAAGTAGTGGTGGAAGTAGGTGTGGTGGTGGTGGAAGTAGGTGTGGTGGTGGTGGTGGTGGTGGTGGAAGTAGTGGTGGTGGTGGTGGAAGTAGGTGGTGGTGGTGGTGGAAGTAGTGGTGGTGGTGGTGGTGGAAGTAGTGGTGGTGGTGGTGGAAGTAGGTGGTGGTGGTGGTGGAAGTAGTGGTGGTGGTGGTGGAAGTAGTGGTGGTGGAAGTAAGTGTGGTGGTGGTGGTGGTGGAAGTAGTGGTGGTGGTGGTGGAAGTAGTGGTGGTGGTGGTGGAAGTAGGTGTGGTGGTGGTGGTGGAAGTAGTGGTGGGGGTGGAAGTAGGTGTGGTGGTGGTGGTGGAAGTAGTGGTGGTGGTGGTGGTGGAAGTAGTGGTGGTGGTGGTGGAAGTAGTGGTGGTGGTGGTGGAAGTAGGTGTGGTGGTGGTGGTGGAAGTAGTGGTGGTGGTGGTGGAAGTAGTGGTGGTGGTGGTGGAAGTAGGTGTGGTGGTGGTGGTGGAAGTAGTGGTGGGGGTGGAAGTAGGTGTGGTGGTGGAAGTAGGTGTGGTGGTGGTGGTGGAAGTAGTGGTGGTGGTGGAAGTAGGTGTGGTGGTGGTGGTGGAAGTAGGTGTGGTGGTGGTGGTGGAAGTAGTGGTGGTGGTGGAAGTAGGTGTGGTGGTGGTGGTGGTGGTGGAAGTAGTGGTGGGGGTGGAAGCAGGTGTGGTGGTGGTGGTGGTGGTGGAAGTAGTGGTGGTGGTGGTGGTGGAAGTAGGTGTGGTGGTGGTGGTGGTGGAAGTAGTGGTGGTGGAAGTAGTGGTGGTGGTGGAAGTAGGTGTGGTGGTGGTGGTGGTGGTGGTGGTTGAAGTAGTGGTGGTGGTGGTGGTGGAAGTAGGTGTGGTGGTGGTGGTGGTGGTGGAAGTAGTGGTGGTGGAAGTAGTGGTGGTGGTGGAAGTAGGTGTGGTGGTGGTGGTGGTGGTGGAAGTAGTGGTGGTGGAAGTAGTGGTGGTGGTGGAAGTAGGTGTGGTGGTGGTGGTGGTGTCTATTATTTTCATTGTTACCTTCTTACAGATATTGTGAAGGGAGTGATGGAATCTGCTGAAGATCTGTGTGGAAATATGGTGCAACTGACCGTACCTTTGAAAGTAACAATCAGTACTGGTAAGTCTTGGGGTCAAATGACTGATCAGAAATAGATCTATTGATTTCACAATGGATTACTGCATCTATGAGGGTCAGCTGAAAAGTTCATACGTTGACTATAGAGGACTGATGCAAGAGCTGTCAAATCTTGCATGCATTAATTTCAACTCTTATTAATAACTGCATTGTTTATTTCCAGGGACTATGTTGAAAAATAAACCTCATCTGGTCATTCCATGAGAGTATCTTGGTCAGGCTATGAACTTTTCAGTCAACCCTTGTAGATATGTCTACATCTACATCTACATGGAGATATGTCTACATCTACACATTTCTACATGTAGATATGTCTACATCTACATGTAGATATGTCTGCATCTATATCTACATGTAGCTATTTCTACATATACTAGACACATGTTTATTTGTTATTGTTTCTGCTACTGAATAACCTCACTCAACCATGTCTACACAGACACTCAATTGTTCCATTAAACTAAATATAATATATCTTGTCTGAGGCCATATTATATTACTCACTACTGGTTTATGTGGGGTATACTGTTGTAGATTTTGATGTCATAGCACAACCTGGTATACCTTTTTTTATTTATATTGCCTTCTTTCAAATTATATATATAAATGAAGAACTCAGCCTTCAGGGTCCCTACTCTTTATAATATATATATATTTTTTTTTATCAGCTCAATATTATTTACCTCCCAGTGGATTACTAAAATCAGTGCTGTGTCAAATACTTAGCACAGTTTCCACTCTTTACATTCTGAGTTCAAATCCTGCTGTAGTCAGCTTTGCTTTTCCTCCTTCCAGGGTTGATAAAATCCAATATTAGTCAAGTATTGTGATCAATATAATCACATTTCAGCCATTTTATTTTCTGGCCTTCTTCAAGTGTCTCATGTATTTGGTAATGTTCTTCAAATTTTAAACTAAACCCTTTATTTAAACCATGAGTAGATTGGTGTCCCAAAATGTCTAAAGTCTGGAGGCTCATTAGGCCGGTATTTATCCTGTCTTCCCTTTGACATTAAGTGACTAAGACTCCCTGCATTTGATGCCTTTAAAATGGGTTGTTTTGTTGCATATAACCAGAGACCCAAGAACTATGTCATGGGTAGACATATCTGTGGAATGTTCAGCCACTTACACATAAATTTCATAAGCAAGCTGTCCTGTTAACCAAACAACTAGAACACTCATCAAACCTAACAGAGATCCATCCACAACAGATATCTGAAGATGGCCAGTGGAACACAATTGGTAAAATGTGATTTTCACAGCCAAAATGAAGACATTAATACAACAAAGTTTATAATATATTCTCTTCTTCTTCCTAAGATATTCTTTAAGATGTCCATTGTGATATTTTATTTGTTAATTTCTGAATTTCAGTTGGTTTATATTTTAAGTTTTATTGCATTTTATTTAGAGTAATAATTTTTAATGATTAAATAAAACATTATGAAATATATAATGTATTTTCTGAGTTTTACCTTAAAATTTAATTAATATATATATCATCGTCATTTTATTCTCTTCTGGCATGGGTTGGACAAGCAATTACACACCAATCAGAGCTACTGGCTTCATAGATGAAGTTTCATTCAACATATTCCATTTTGTGGCATGGTTTCTATGGCTGGATGTTACATTACAGAGTGTACTAGGTGTACCTTCTCTCATCATGTCTTACTGCCATGCAACGTTGTATATCCAACAGAACATACTCACCTCATCTCTTAATAGCCACGCAAGGCCCATATCTCACTACCATACAACATTGCTGTTTATATATAAACATAATACAGAGAAAAGCCTTTTTTAGCCAGATCTTACAGCTCTCTAAACTATTTCCAGCCTGTTCTTCTGGTTACTACGGTGTACCCACCTCAACAACTGATCACTATCAACATACTTCCTGTGTGCCTTCTAAGCATGTGGGTTAGGGTGTTGGACTTACAATCCTAATGCCATGGGTTCAGTTCTTGGCCTGAGTGGCATGTTTTGTCCTTGAGCAAAACACTTCACATTGCTTCTGTCCCCTCAGCTGAAACTGAATACCAGCAGTAACTGGGGATCAACCATGCAATTGACTGGTGTCCTGTCCAATGGGCAATACTCTTAGTCTCTCTATACTAATGAAATTGGGACAGACTGACTTGGTCAGCTTCTAGGTTTTGGACAGACTTGTTTTCTTATTTTGTGTGTGTTCTTACTGCCAACAACTACTGTACATCTATCACAAATGAAGTCCACCTGTAATTCCAGCAACACCATAGGCTACACTTACTACTTTCTATGGAATTTCTACCGACTCCTTTTCTACATAGTGAGCAGGCCACTCCCTTCATCATAGCAGCTGTCTTCTTTCCTACATTTATTCTAAAGCATTTCAGTTCATTAACCTCTCATATTTCTAGAATACATTCCCAGTATAATTCTTCCTTACATCCAGATTTAAACTACGACATGCAGAACACCTCATGTCACAGGTGATTGGTAAACTTGTTTTCAGCTTCTTTGCCTGCTGTGTATATGTTATCTAGCTTCCCTTTTAACTACCTGATCTTGTTCTACCACTAAGTTACCGTCTGGTGCCTTGCTCAAGCTGTGGGTCTTGTCAATAGCAGCAGGTTGTCATGTAGAAATTTCTAATTCTCCTCTGTCATATCTATTTCCTCACCCCTCTCATCATGTTACAGGCAGCTTTTCTGAGCCTATATTTGACAGAGAGGTCCTTTAACACCCATACCTTCCTTGTCCAGATTCTCCTGCATTCTGTCTTATTCTTATTCTGATGTCACTGATAACTAACATCTGTTTGGTAATGCATTCTTCTCAGGGAGAGCCAATACTTCTGCCTGGGAGATCAGTGGTTCTGCTTCAGTACTTTGTCTATATGGACCTGTCCAACCCTTGCTAGCAGGGAAAACAGACATTAATATGACAATGATGATGATACAAAACTGATTATTCCCTCCATTGCTACTCTGAGTTTCCCACATTATGTTATGCATTCTTTTACTGAAGGAACTGCATTGACTACTTAGAGTAACACAGAATCATCAGCTTCAAACACACACACACACACATACGAACAGCAATGTTGCATGGTAGTGAGACCTGGGCATTGTGTGCAGAGGATATACGCAGACTAGAGAGGAACGAAGCTTGCATGCTCCGCTGGATGTGTAACAGTAATATACGTGAACGGCAAAGCATAAACGAACTAAGGAAAAAATTAGAGATAAGAGGGATCAGATGTTGTTTACTCGAGAGAAGGCTGCGTTGGTATGGACACGTGATGCGCATGAAAGTCGATAGCTGTATAACAAAGTGCAGGGCAATAAAGATAGACGGTAGCCACGGAATAGGCAGACCTAGAAAAACCTGGGATGAGCTGATAAACTCCGACCTCACACACTTACACCTCTCCAAGACAATGTCACTGGACCGAGACCTTTGGCGGTACTCAGTAACAGAGAAGACCCGCCTTGCCAGTAGGCATCTCTAACAAAATACACCCCGTCCCGCCACCACCCCCACCCCATCCACACCACCCCGTTCTATGTAAAGTTATGTTGGTGCCGCGCCATCCAGGCCGAAACAAATGAGATCGTGTAGGTGTCACGACAAAAAAACACACAGTCCACGCTGTAATGTGGCCGTGTAGGCAACACGGTAAAAACCTCCCAGCCCCACACTGTAAATGTGGTTGGTGTTAGGAAGGGCATCCAACTGTAGAAAACCTGCCAGACAGTCCTATGCGAGCAAGACAATCACTCTTGCCTCAAGTGGGACTACCCCCGTCCAAACCCATGCAAGCGTGGAACACGGACGTTAAACGTTGATGATGATGATGATGATACACATATATACACAGATGGACGGTCGTAAACACAAAAGCCTTCCCTAGTGAGGAATGTACATCCCAACATAGCTTAGTTGTCAGCGACCTCACAGTCAGAATTAGACGAACCTGGAAACAGAGGCCAACCTGGAGAAGAAAGATCTGGAAGCTGAAAGACCCCTTAGCCAGTAACAGATTTAAAGATATTCTACTCAACGCCTACGACAGTAAAGAAGAACAGATAGAGACATTCAATGTAGAAGAGAACTGGGAGTTCCTAAAAAATAACTTACTAGAGGCGACGGATGAGGTCTGTGGCTGGAGTAAGACCTCAAGCAGGAGGAGAGTGACTTGGTGGTGGAACAATAAGGTAGATGAGGCAGTTAAGGCCAGGAGACAGGCATGGAAAGAATGGAAGAACGGGGGGAGCAGGGTACATTACATAGAGACCAAGAGGGAAGCTAGGCGACAAGTATACTTAGCTAGGAGGGAAGCAGAGGATAGAAAATTCAAGCATGTTTTGCAACGTGAGGACCAGAAACAGGTGTTCAAGATTGCGAGGCAGTGTGTCAGAGAGAATTGTGATGTCATTGGAGAGAAGTGTATCCGGAATGATAAAGGTGAGCTTGCCCTCACAAGTGCTGAGAAGAAAGATGCATGGAAGAGTCATTATGATAGATTACTAAATGAGGAGAATGCATGGGAAGAAGAGACCCTACCCCAAGTAGACCCTATAGAGGGGCCAGCAGTACAAGTCAGCAGCAATGTAGTAAGTAAGGGAATCAAAGATATGAAGATGGGGAAGGCAATCGGTCCATCGGGTATAGCTGCCGAGATGCTGAAGGCATCTGGGTCTGTAGGTCACACTATAACCACACGTATTGTTAACCAGGTAATACTAGAAGGTGTCATACCAAAAGATTGGTGCAGTAGCATCATTGTCAACTGCTACAAAGGTAAAGGTGATGCACTAGATAGAGGAAACTATAGAGGTATAAAGCTGATGGACCAGGTCATGAAAGTAACAAAGAGTTATAGCACAGTTGATTAGGGACCGGGTGAAACTAGACGAGATGCAATTTGGGTTTGTACCAGGAAGAGGCACCACTGATGCCCTCTTCCTTGTGAGGCAGTTACAGGAAAAGTACCTAGCTAAAAGTAAGCCACTCTACCTGGCATTTGTAGACCTTGAGAAAGCCTTTGACAGAGTTCCACGTGCTGTAATCTGGTGGGCTCTTAGAAAGCTAGGAGTAGATGAATGGCTTGTGAAAGCTGTACAAGCCATGTATAGGGGAGCAGTCAGCAAAGTTAGGATTAGCAATGAGTATAGCGAGGAATTTAGTGTACAGGTTGGGGTCCACCAGGGCTCTGTTCTTAGCCCCCTCCTGTTCATCATAGTCCTGCAGGCAATAACGGAGGAGTTTAAGACCGGATGCCCATGGGAACTCCTGTATGCTGATGACCTCGCACTTATAGCTGAATCTATGGTAGAACTAGAGAAGAAATTCCAAACTTGGAAGCAGGAACTAGAAAGAAAGGGTCTCAAAGTCAACATGACAAAGACTAAGGTCCTTGTAAGTAGACGAGAAAACAGAACCCAGATCCCCTCAGGGAAATGGCCTTGCTCAGTATGTAGGAAAGGTGTAGGTAGGAACTCCATTCTCTGCTCCAAATGCAAACAATGGGTACACAAGAGATGTAGCGGGATCTCAGGAAGCTTAATTAAGAATGTAGGATTCACATGCAGCAGCTGTGCTGGGACAGCAAGCAGCAAACAGCCACAGGAAACAAGTACCACCAATCTCTGGGAGGGCTCTGTAGATACAGTAGACAGCTTCTGCTACCTAGGTGACCGAATTAGCAGCGGAGGTGGGTGTTCAGAAAGTGCAATAACTAGGGTAAGAACGGGATGGAAGAAGTTTAGGGAACTACTACCACTGCTAGCTGCAAAAGGCTTCTCCCTCAGAATGAAAAGCAGACTGTATGATGCATGTATCCGAACAGCAATGTTACATGGTAGTGAGACCTGGGCGCTGAAGGTAGAAGACTTACGTAGATTAGAGAGAAACGAAGCCTGCATGCTCCAATGGATGTGTAACAGTAATATACGTGAACGACAAAGCATAAATGAATTGAGAGAGAGACTGAGCATAAGAGGAATCAAATGCTGTGTGCAGGAGAGGCGGTTGCGCTGGTATCGACATGTGATGCGTATGAAGGATGACAGCTGCATAAAAAGGTGCAGAGCACTAGAAGTCGATGGAAACCTTGGAGTGGGGAGACCCAAGAAGACCTGGGATGAGGTGATAAAAGCCGACCTTACCCAATTACACCTCTCAAAGGCGATGACACACGACCGTGATCTCTGGCGTCACGCAGTAATACAGAGTACCCGACCTCCCATGGGTACAAGCTGAAGCATATAGACAATATTCCCCCACACCCCCCACTGCAAGGTGGTCGTGGAGGTGCCACGGCAAAAAAGCACCCAGCCCACACTGTAAAGTGGACGTGTAGGCGCCACGAAAAAGCACCCAGCACTCACTGTAAATGAGGTTGGTGTTAGGAAGGGCATCCAGCTGTAGAAATCAAGCCAGATCAGTTCCTGTATGAGCAAGGCATGGTCAGCCGACCAGACACTGCCCACAACAGGACAACCCGTCTAACCCATGCTAGCGTGGAAGAACGGACGTAAAACGGTGATGATGATGATGATGATGATGATGTGTGTGTGTGAGACAGAGAGGTAAAGAGAGAAAATGTTATTGTTGATATTCATCTTCCACGAGAATTTTAAACTATTCACATACAAAATATTGTTGCTTCCCTGGCAAAGTTTTGGCATTCATTTAAAACATACATATAGCATTATATTTATTTAAATGTTGTACATCTTTGCCCTGGTCATAGGTGTATGAGAATATTTTTTGACATTTTATAGTATTTTCTAATACAAAATAAACAAAAGTAAATGCGTTTTTTTAAATAACCTTCGTGACTACAATGTAAATTATTGCAACTCTTTTATTGTCAAACTACCCTAGGTTTTATAATAGAAAACTTCTTTACCCACTTATTCGTTGGAGGGTCGTGGAGACAGTCCTCAAACACTCCTTTCAGCAGGTCTTGTCAGAAGTCTCCAACTGATCCAGCTGGATCCTTAAGCTAGACCAACCAAGCTCATGGATGTTATCCAACCATCTTTCTCGGGGTCACCTGCCAGTTGGTTTTGCCTGTAAAATCTGTCCAGAGACTCTCCTGATACTACAGGCATGATACAAAACTATTTGGTTTAAAATATTTATCATCATCGTTTTTATCTTGAATTTTTCATACCACCTTGGATTGGGCAGGATGCTAATCTTTTTAGTTACGTCTTACAAGAAACAGGGATACAGTGTACATATTCTAAAAACAGACATACATACAGCAATCATATATCTAAAAACTTTCTATCAAACCTTTGTTATATTCCAAACAGCTTAATAATAATTGTTTCTACTTTTGGCACAAGGCCAGCAATTAACCAGTACATTACTGGTACTTTATTATTCAATCTCTCCAAATTGTTATTTTCAACATTATTTGAAAATCATAGGCAGTATCTTTCATTAGAAATATAGTAACGGAAGTGTTAAACCAGTTCACTTCTCTGACATTTCTACATTATTCTATGTACTATACATGCACCTTTGATCAGTTGTAGTGCACCTGAGCACTGTAGACAATAATTTTCACTATTATTATTAAATCTAATCACAAATACAACATTGAAATGATTCTAACTTAGCATCTAGCTAATATGTGTTGTGTTCAAACTTCAGCTAATTAAAACATCATCATCATTAAATGTCTATTTTCCACACTAGTATGGGTTAGACGAGTATCACAAAGGTTTTAATCAAAATACTTCATAATTAAGCTGAACAATTTAAAAGGGAAAACTTGGTTTTTTTCTTTGAAGTTAAATTATTTTGGTGTCTTTTTTTCTTCTTTGTTTAGCATATTTATGTCAGGTAGATAAGAAAACTTGTTTCCAAGTATTTTATCTCAAAATTCTATGTAGGTTAGCTTGTATATATATGAATGTATGTGTTTATAAGGTATTGTGGTGTCCAGGTGTGAGAACCCGTCAACCAACTCCCTTCCATTTAGGTTCAGGACTTTAGGGCTATAAAGGCTATGTCTTGGGAGAGATTATAGAATTGAGGACATATAGATATCATCATCATCATCATTTACTGTCCATTTTTCATACTAGTAAGTGGTGGACATGTAGCTGGAGAGCATCTGACTTCCAGGTCAGCCGAGGGTCCAACATATGATCCCACATTCTATCAGCACCAACTCTAAGTTGTGGCATAGCTGAAGTCTTCCGAACCCTTTCACACGTTTTCTACAAGCTAGAAGCCCTTCCTATCACCACTTTACTGGAGCGTACTGGATGATCTTTTATTGTATAGATCAACAAAACTAGGGAGCTTATGATGTTTACATATGCACCATAGACAGAATTTCTACAGGGCATAGTTACAGAAGTTAGGGGACAGTGGATTGTGTGGCTGAAGGAATGCACAAGGGCTAGTTTTAGAGGCAGCACAAATGACGTTTGTGTGTATATCATTTAACGTCTATCTTCCACACTGGCATAGGTTAGATGGGTTTGTCCCTTTTTTAGAGGCAAGTTGGGTTGGGTGCCCATGTCTCGCTCATATGACTATTTCTGGCAGGTTTTCTACAGCTGGATGCTCTTCCTAACGCCAACCACAGTGTGTGCTGGGTGCTTTTTACTATCTTTTACACGACCACTTTACAGTGTGGGCTGGATGTTTTTTCGTACCATCATAATAAATATATATATATATACACACATATTTATCATGATATACATATACCATACCTATGCATAAACCATATATATATCATCATCATCGTTTAACATCCATCTTCCACGCTTGCATGGGAGTTTTCCCACTTGAGGCAAGAGTGGTTGTCCTGCTCGTATAGGACTGTCTGGCGGGTTTTCTACGGCTGGATGCCCTTCCTAACACCAACCATGTTTACAGTGTGGACTGGGAGGTTTTTACCGTGTTACCTACACGGCCACATTACAGTGTGGACTGTGTGTTTTTTTGTCGTGACACCTACACAACCTCATTTGTTTCGGACTGGATGTTGTGGTACCAACATAACTTTACATCGAAAGGGGTGGTGGGACGGGAGTGTATTTTGTTAGAGGTGCCTACTGACTGTAGGTTTCGCTTTGTACTTAGGCAAGGCGGGTCTTCTGTATTACTTCTCTCCAGTCTGCGTATATCCTCTGCAAACAATGCCCAGGTCTCACTGCCATGTAACATTGCTGTTCATATACAGCCTGCCTTTCATTTTTAGAGAGAACCCTTTAGCGGCTAATAGGCTCTCCGAACTTTTTCCATCCTGTTCTGACTCTAGCTACTGTACTTTCAGAACACCCTCCCCCACTGCTGATTTTGTCACCCAGGTAACGGAAGGTGTCCACTATTTCTATAGAACCATTTGTGCAATGGAATGAGTTAGTATTTTGGGCACTTGCTGCTACTTATTGCACCAGCCACATATAAAATCTATGTTCTTAGTTAGCTTACCTGTGATCCCACTACATCTTTTATGCACCCATACTTTGCATTTGGGACATAAAATGGAGTTTCTGCCTACTCCTTTCCTACACACTGAGCATGGCCATTTCCCAGATGGGACCGGTGCCCTATTTTCCTTCCTACAAACTAGAACTTTAGTCTTAGACAAGTTAACTTTAAGGCCTCTTGATTCTAGGCCATGCTTCCATGTTTGGAATTTCTTCTCTAGTTCAGCCATTGATTCAGCTATGAGCGTTAGATCATCTGTGTATAGGAGTTCCCATGGACAGCCGGTCTTGAACTCCTCTGTTATAGCCTGAAGGGCAATAATAAATAATAGGGGGCTAAGAACGGAACCCTGATGAACACAGACTTTTACGCTGAACTCTTCACTATATTCGTTGTTAATTCTAACCTTGTTGACTGTTTCTTTATACATGGCTTGTATAACTCTCACAAGCCATTCATCAACACCTAGTTTTCTAAGAGCCCACCAGATAATGGAACGGGGGACTCTGTCGAAGGCTTTCTCCAAGTCAACAAAAGCCAAGTATAGGGGTTTAGTTTTAGCTAGGTACTTCTCCTGTAGTTGTCGTACAATGAAAAGAGCGTCTGTGGTACTTTTACCCGACACAAACCCAAACTACATTTCATCTAGATCAATTCGCTGATTAGTTGCGCTATTACTTTTTCTGTGACCTTCATGACCTGGTCAACTAATTTAATGCCTCTATAGTTACCCCTATCTAGGGCATCTCCTTTACCCTTGTAACAGTTAATGATGATGCTGCTACGCCAGTCCTTCGGAACGGCCCCATTCTGTATGACCTGGTTTACTGTCCGGGTGACCATAGTGTGTCCCACCGTTCCAGATGCTTTCAGCAACTATTTCCGAAGGCCCAGCCGCCTTCATATCTTTGATTGCCTTACTTATTATACTACCTTCAACTAGCACTGCTGGTCCCTCTATTGGATCGATGTGGGGGAGACTGTCTTTCTCCCATTTATTCTCATTTAGTAGCCTTTCGCAGTGACACTTCCAAGCTACCTTATCAGCGTCAGTGATGGCAAGTACACCATCATCATTAAGGACACACTTCTCCCTGACAATATCACGGTTTTCCTTGACACCTCACGTTGTAGAACATGCTTCAACTGTATTATATATAGTGGTCTTTGATTTGAATCTGAGTAAAACCATTTTCTTATTGCAATCAGCTTGTATCAGACATTTACACACACATGTATATAATGTAAGACAGTATCAGACATTTATACACACATGTATATAATGTAAGACAATATCCGACATTTATACACACATGTATATAATGTAAGACAGTATCAGACATTTACACACACATGTATATAATGTAAGACAATATCAGACATTTATACACATGTATATTATGTAAGGCAGTGAAGTGAGAACTTCAGATAGAATACTTTGCAGTGTCCCTTTCCTGTCAAGGTCAACTTTGCCTTTCAAGGTTAATAAAAAAGAAAAATGTTTAAAGTACCAGTCAATTCTTCCTCTATATTGAGACCTGGAGAAGGGAGGGGCTCCACCAGGCTTAAAATGCCCAAGAAACGCTTTATGCCAAAACTCCATCAGGAGTGACAGAAATATCATCACTTAATAGTATCATATGCTTCAATTTGTTTAACACTTGCTAGAAGGAAAAAAACAAATGTGTTGTCAAAAAGGGATCTATAAAATATGTACTAAACTTGTAAAAATTATAACTACTGAAGTCAATATAATCAAAAGTTATGCCTCACTATGGGCTAGTTTGACTGAAACTAGTAAAAGAGAATGTGTGTTTGTGATATATATAAGGAAAGCATGTTAATGCTAGCAAGGAAATAGAAAACTGGTACTTTTTTTTTTTTTTCAAACCAAGCTTCATATTTGTTCTGTTCCAAGTTACTGGCTAACATTCCAGAAATATAGTCAATCATTGGATACTGATAACAGTACTGTGGTTCTCCATTAGATCAACGTTTAACGTCTATCTTCCACGATAGCATGGGTTTAGACAGGAATTGTCCTACTTGAGGCAAGATGTCTCGTTTGTTATATAATCTGTTCTTTAACTCACCCTGTACCACATGAAACCAAAATAGCAAGATATTCTTGAAGTGATTACATCACATTAAAAATTGTCTATTTTATTACTATAAATTTTCACAATGATGTCTCCCAGTAAAGATACTATAAACATGTGAATTAAATCTATTTTTAGATATTTTCTATATCACGAGTTAAAATTACTCCAAAAAATTTGTGAGACAATTCCCATCCGTCTAGGTACAAATACTGCTACTTGGTATCCCCACTAGCAACACACCCTAAAAGATGATTTTCTTTTTATTCCATATAATAAAGCCTTTTGATATTGGTTCTACAACAAAATTGTTTGAAAATGTTTAACACAAGCTTAAGTTATTTTGCCAAATCCTTCCAAACATTTTCAAAATTATACCAATTATTGGTAGTGATTATGGTAATAAAAGGATTAAGCCACTAATTGCTAACAACTGTCTTGTCTCCCTTTTAGTGAGACCACTTCCTCGATAGATTGTTCACCAATAATTACCAGTGTTACATATGAAAACTAGGAAAGCTATCAAGTGTTTGGCATATATTGTTCACCTATGATTTCCATGTCATTTCTTGGATGGTAACTTACCAGATTGCACCATGTACTGGAAGGTCCCTCTAATACATATCCTATTAATTCTGGTGTTCCCAAAGGCTGGGTAATCTATATTATACTGTATATTAATGACCTACATGCTGTCAACTATAACACATCTGTGCAGGTATCATCTACATATTCAACTTGCTCTGTATTTCCCAATATATATTCTTGTGGAGCCATACAACCTTACCTCTTCCTAAACATTCAACTATACAAGGAAAGCGGACATCTTTCATTACCATATATCTAATGAAAAACTGGTTCTCAATTTTGAAAATAAAGAATTTGGTGATACAACTTTCTCATTAAGCAACTGTTTAGGACAAAGATACATAAAATTATAATGGAAAGCTTTTAGATAAAAATAAACAGTTTTCTATCATAAAACCATTTTCAGCTAGTTTGAATTGGTTTGGTATAATATATATATAAGTTAATACCACAATATTGCTAAAGCTGCCTCACAAAGGCTGGACTCCTTAGTCAGAAAATACTACTTTACAAAATCAGTAGCCGATTGGAATACAATGGATCAGATCAACAGAAAAGCCTACTCAGGAAATTAACATGCAAGTGGCTGAAGATTCCACAAACACACTCTCTAAGGGAGCTTCAGTGTGATGAAGCAGGCTCTTTAAATTATAGTCCAAATGACAGGCTTGACCCAAGGCTAGGAAATACCTGCACAAACTGTTACACAACAGTAGTGAACCCAATTTTTAAATGGGGAAGGTAAAGATCAAGTATTACTATATGTGAATAAATTGTTTTGCCAAGCTCCGAGGCAGTGTTTTTTATATATGTAAATAAAATATTGCCAAGCATTTAAAAAGCTGCTTATTTGTATACTACATATGTCAAATTTATGTTTTTAAGCTCTGAGAGAAGGGGGTGGTGGTGCTAGCCTAAAGTTTTTAACCCAAGTAATTTCCTCAAGTATATTGAAACAGTAATACAAACTTAAATCACACCAGAAACTCCGGCTGTTATTAAGATATAGAGCAATTGTTAAATTGCAGTATTTGTTCCATTCTCAGTTCAGGACTTATGAACATTTTATTTGGTTTTAAAATAGGCTCTAAGTTAATGAAATTGTTTTTTGTTTTTTTTGCAATACCTTGATATTAATTAAGAGAAATTTGCATCAGTATTGTTTTCTATCCCCAGTGCACTGTAAACTGGTATATTTATAATACCAAGGAATTCTTCAGCTTAGGAAGGCACTGCATGACTTTTGGTCTTCCATGTGAAGAGATATCCTCATATTGGAAACATGGCTTAAATGCTGGCAACAGTAGGGCTGCTAATGGAACAGACAGGCCAGGTGGTGTTAAACAGGATAACAGCTAAAGTCTACTATCCACAGAAGGGTGTGAATTTGGAACACAGAGCTAGAATACTGCGAAGTCATCCATCTGTCCTAAATTGGTACTTAAACCCTGGAAAGCTGAAAGGGAAAGTTAATCTTGCTTGGCAAATAAAATAAACACTAAGTTATTTTATACACCTAAACAATATAGTTGTACTTATTACCAGTCATCTTCCCAACTAAAATAGAGGTTAGTCTTTCAAGCCTGATGGCAAATATGCTATAGTAAAATTTCAACATATGTCCTAAGTTTTGCTATCCAATATGTCTTACATTATTGCTCCTTTGAGTAGATTAAGATTTTGAAGATAAACAGAGGCTGTAATGCATATTGCTATAGCACAATGTTTACCAGAGGTTATTGTAGTATCCCCACTGCTATGTTTTAGTCAAGGAAATATGAAAAACCTGTCACCCGTCTTGAACTTTGTATACTCCCAGCATGCAACCTGTCAACTGGATCAGGAAAACTTAAAATAGCTCCACTTGCACAGGATTGATTATTTTTCATTTTATAAACACTAGCTTCACCAATCACTATTTCTGATGGTAATTATCTATATATATATATATACAATACACACCGACACCCTGGATTGCACCAGTTGGTTTTTAGTTCGAGATTTGAGCTACTTTGATACTAAGCTGAAATTAATTTACTTCACTTCCATCAAAAATACCATTGCTTAACATTTATTTTCCAAGCTTGCATGTTAGGCAGGTTGTCACACTGAAGCTAAACATTCCTTTCAAAACTCAGATACAGGCAGCTTATGTTCAACCATATCTTTACTTAAAAGTTAAATTCATTTTTAATTGGTAAATAGAATGGTAGGTAACTAAATTGAAATAAAACTTGCATAGTTTAGTGTCACTAAATGTTAGTATTTCACAGCACAAAAGCAATTTCCAGTAGATTCTTAACTAAATTTAACATTTAGTAACAATTTCCAGTAGATTCTTAACTAAATTTCACAGTAAATAGCAACTAAAAGCAGACCATTAGAATTCTTTTATTTACAAAATATCAAAGCCTCTCAAATGAAGCTGCTGGTTCACCAGTTCAGCTTAAAGACAAAATGTAGATTATTTTTGTTTAAAGACTGATCAAGTTCCCTTCTGAGAAAGCAGTTCACAACTTCATGTATTCTCATAACCTTACTGGGCATTAGAGGATAACAAGGCAATCATGACAAAACAAGTCCAACAAATATAGCAATCATGCAAAACTGTAAAAACAGTCTTCAATACATTTCCAGAATAATTTAGCTCTGCACAGTCAAACCAGTTCCATTGGTCAACTGTCAAAGATCAGATCCATTAGAATCCTAACACAACAGATCACAAAGGAGAAAAAAAACAACAAAAACAAAACAAAGAGAGCTAAGTTCAAAATTGATTCAACAAACTAAATCTTAATGTCTTACAAAGCAAGGTATAAAACTGCAATCCTTAATTCTTGATATTTTTCCTCAAAAATTTCATGTTTTAAAAAAAATTCACTAAGTATTTTTTTAGACAAAATGCTTTAGAACAACCTTAATATTTTAACACTTTTAAACATGTGTTTTATAGAGATGATTGATGAAAGTTCAAAGTGGAAAATTGAAAAATATAATTTTTCTTGAGAAAGATTAAGTTAAAATTTAAATTTACATTTAGTGAGAAAATAGATTTAAAAAAAAAAAAAAAAAAAGGAAAGGAGATTTGGTTTACTTTAGGAAAAAGAGTAAAAATAATGGAAGTGAGATTTTCTTTCAAAAAGGAAAAACTCCACAAATTCTTATCTGTCAACAAGCAAGAATCCTACAGCTATAAAGACATCAAGCCTGCAATGAGCAACATTTTGGTTTCTAGGTCTCATATTTGAAACACCAACAACAAGCATTTGGCACAGAGCAGCAATGCTGGTTTAAAACCTTGTTGAAAGAAATGTTTAAGTCTAAACAAGAAAACCTATTTTCTAAAACTATTTATGGTTAAAATAATAATTTCAATGAACCTTTATCTGATTAAAATATTACAGATGGGGAAAACTAAAATCTATTCCTATTTGAAAAGTAAATTTAAAGATTCAAGATGACTAGTTTAGATATATTAGACAGGAAGAATTAGAGAAACCAGAAACTTGGTTGTATTTCAGAAACAAACACAAGCCATGTTGCTCAGATGGATCTTTATTTCAATACGTAGCCTTACATCTCCCTGATAAAGTTGAAGATATGTTAGGGTGGGGTGGGGGGTGCTATTAAAAGATGGAGTTGGAGGATAAGCAGCCCTCAGATAGAAGAGACCGCCAACCCAGTCAACTTGATGTTGGTCAGTGGAGTTATCTGGATGGTCTTTCCTTAAAGAAAAAAGCTGGTTGACATAGCATTCATTCAACTTTAAAGGGGAAATGGAGTATATTACTAAATCAAAGTGATCTTACTAAGATTGGAATCTTTCTTCCATTTTACTGTAGCTACGCAAGCTGTACTAAAGTGTTACATGTCTAGGCAGCAGCCTGAGAGGCAGCTGGAGTTACCTCTGTGCTGGAAGAGGGGGGCCCAGACATGCTGTCTTCAGATTTACTAGGAGGAACACTGTCTTCTGCTTTCTGGTTACCACCTTCATTCGTTCCTGGTTCACCCTCAGACAGCTCCCTCTGACCTGAACGTCCACCCCGGGAACTCCACCTACCACCACGCCTAAAGCTGCCACCACCTCTGCTACGTCTGGGTCGTCTCCGGAAAGCTTGGGGAACAGATTGGCCACTATCATCTTCATGTTCATTATCCCTGGGAGGGCCACCGTGGGGATAGCGATGCATGGGAGGGCGATAGTATCTACGGAAGAAGGGACGTCGCCGGCGGAAAGGGGGAGGGCCATGCATCCTTGAATCTCCTTCAGCTGATCCATGCTCATCCTGAGGTACACTTCTGGATGGCATACCCCGCCTTGGCCCACGGAAGAAACGTTTCCTTCTCCAGTAAGGCCTGCGCCTGGTTGGAGGCCTGTTCCGTTCTTCACTACCACCACCATCTCCACTTTCACCTTCAACGTCTTCTTTAGCTTCTTCACCCTCCTAGAAGAGAGAGAATTCAACCATAAACACATAAGTTAAACATTCACATATTTAAATCACTGCATTGGCATTTTTTTACATGTAAAAGAAAAAAATTACAATGATTATAGAATGGATCCATGCATTATTTCTTCAAAGCTAAAATGTTACACTATTAGTTTTACAAATTTGAAAAAAAAAAAAGGATAAAAGACACTTGCCTTCACTTCCCTAGCAGCACCTCGCCTCCTCCTATTCCACCATCCCCGTCGATATCTGCGTCGATCAGCAGCGTATTTGCTGCCTTGCACATGATTTCCACCAGGTCCAGTGACATTGGCAGCTTCATTTCCCTACAATAGATCAACCACACATAGTATACAGACCCTCAAAGTTGTCCAACGGAGGAAGCTACATTTTTAACTGTCTAATAAAACTAAATTATTCAGCTTACTTTTTCTCCTTCGACGACATCAAACTCGACTTTCTCACCATCCCCAACACTCCTCAGATATTTACGAGGATTGTTCTTTATTATTGCTGTCTGTAAAGAGACAAAAAGTTACCTTGTTAAATCAAATTCTTGTATATTTTTTTTAGTTACCTTTAATTAAAATGAAATTAGACAATTGACGTTAATGTAATGTATCAGGAGTCATGGCCAAGATTAAAATTAAATCAAAATAAAAACAGCATGGAGAAGTGCTAGTGACTATAGACATGTTTAGAGACATTCTTTTCTATTGTCACTACAAAAAATAAAGTAATTAACTTTCAGGAGTCAGCTGTAGGAATTTCAATTTTAACTTAAGTCCTGTAGAGTATTAAGACATTTTTGGAAAGTTCAAAACATTGTGACTGCATCACATTAAAATCTCTACAAATTTTCACAACTATTCAAGACATTAAACATTTGAATGAACCTGTTTCTAGGTATTTTCTAAATCTTTACAGGATGTTAAGAGTTAAACTACTGCTCAAGATCAACTTTATAAACTGGTTGACATCTCAAGTGAATCTTGACCAGGATTTAGAAATGAATTAAAGGAAAAGTCTAAAGATGCAGTCAAATTTAAGTATTTAAATTAATTCTAATAATTCCCTAGTCAATCATTTCAAACTGCCAATTAAAACTTATTTAAGTGTGTGTATGTGGGGGGGGGGGGGGGTTATATATATATATATATATATATATATATATATATATATATATATATATATATATATATATATATATATATATATATATTAGGGATTGGGTTAAAATTACTTCCAATCTATATTTACAGTTTGGAAAACTAAATGTAAAATATTAACCCATTTAAAAATAGGACTCAACAAAACTAAAATTACACCGATTTTCAAAATTTTACAAAACCAAAAGTACTTCAATTCGATATTTGTAAACAATCATTTTTAATATATAATTTCCGTTTTAAAAATATAACGGATAAACAGACTGAAAAAAAGACGGGATAGTCATTTTTGGATTGGCCATAGTTTGATCAGAGATCTGGCATTAAACAATTTCACAAAGATACAAAACGTCAACAAAATATTGTGTCACAGACAAAAGTTCTAAAATTAAGGGCTACTAATTCCTTGGAGATATATTTTCCAGTTTTTATTTGCATGAATATAAAGGATCTTACGACCCATGATGTAATAAAACTCACCTGATGTACAAAGACATCCTCTTTCGTATCTTCCCTATAAACAAAAAAGAAAGCAATCAATTTAATTTCTTGCAATGGTGATGACACACAAGTTATCAAATCTAACAAAACATTTTACAAATAGTTGTAGGGATCCAATTAGAAGCAGGAGGCATGACTAAGACGACTAATATATTGTCAGACAAGCTCACTTGTTGACCTAGATACTACATTGCTTTCACTTAATGATAACCTGGACTCCAACATTTTGCATACTAAACATTTCGTAATCAGAGTAAAAATTGAAGAATTATAAATGTCGAAATAAAAGCCGAGCTATAAATATAGTTGGCGATATTGGAGAATGTGAGAAATATTCCGATAGCAATGTAGGTTAATACAGAGCTGCTACAATTGAGAGCATCAGTGAAAGAAAAAAGAAATAAAAAGAAGCATTATAAGTGTTAACTGCATCGTTATCGATAAGTTTGAGAAAACTAAAGAGAAAATCTGACGTGGAAGGCCATAATTTCCAAAGTACAATGGCGACTAAAGTGCCAGAGTTCCGTTAGTGGCAGACAATATAGTTCACACACACACATTATTTATATATATATATATATATATATAGTTCATAGAGTAAATATGTGGAGTAAAAGAGACAGGGGAGGGTTAGTTCAGGAAAATACCTCCAAATAAGGTGACTAAACCATACCAACCTCTCATATATACACTTCCAACTTCATTAATGTTGCCTTATTACAAACTTTAAAATATTACCAATGTATCACAAGAAATTTATATAAAAGTTTTCAATAATTCACTGCCATAATATTAACGGTACGGGAGTTTGAACAGAGACGCCATCCCACTTGAACAAGATTCAGAAATTATTTCAAACTAATTTCTTATATATTTATGAAATACATAAATAAGGGGGTTTTAAATTAACGGGTTGACAAAAAGGAGGGGGCTGGGGTTAATGAACGATAGACAAGGTAGAAAAATAGTTTTAGTGAGGAGATGAGGACCAAAAAAGGTAGTAGTAGTCTGATATATAGAAACCACGTGTTTCTAACTAAAATACGAGAGGAGGAGGGCGGAGTAGAAACCCCACACAGGGACATACAGCAGAAATACTCAACTTATTAAAAAGGATCAATAGAAATAAGTCGAACGGGATCAATAGGAAAAAAGTAACAAAAATTGCTTTAATATTTTTTTCCAAGAGAAAGTAAAATGTGCCACGTGTCAAATAATGTTAGGTATAAAATAGGGTTGAGAGAGAGCAATGGCACAGACTCCATGAGAAAAAGGTATAGAGTGAGTCAAAGAGATTACGTGTAATTCACACAAAGTGGATATACAGCAGCCAGAAAACTACTGCCATATATAAACATAGTACAAGAGGGCTTCTTTCAAATATATATAGCTGCTACAGGTATATAATAAATCAATTTCTCAAAACATCCATAAACCACATTTAATCCTCACAACATAACTCCATTTAAATACAAGATCCAAAACACACCTACATTTAAATTTCTGACATTTAAACATTTCAACTTTATTTTTTATTTTTTTTACGTCCGCCCCATTATGTATATATATTTAATATGTAAATAAATATATATAAATAAATACATATATATATATATATATATGTAAGATTCAATTATTTTAGCTAATATTAAAGACTAGAAGCAAGACATTCCACGGTGGAATGGCGTGAACCTGCATACTAATGTGTAGGGAAGGGGGTAGAAAATACCATACATTCTACACAGAATTGTTGCTGGAACCGAGCCCTAAGACATTGCATATATATACACCCATATACATACACGGCCTTTATCTCACAATCAAACGGTAGAAATATTTCTTTACTAACCGGTTAATAAAGCCATATCCACTTTTTACATTAAACCATTTAACCGTACCGGATACTTTGGAAGCTGAAATAGAAACAAGGAAAAACTGAAGGGCAGCTTCACATTATGCACAATTTCATTTTTAGATGTGCAGCTTTTTCCCCCCCTTTTAATGTGTGTGTGATTAGGAAAGGGGCTGCAAAACTATGCATCGGGGTATATGTGTGCATATATATAAATATATATATATGCACACAAGATAGATATAATTTGTGTTTATATATAAGCAAAAAAGGTAGATAATGTATTTACAGAGAGGTGTATATATATATATAGCTATCCATCTATTTCTGTGTGTGTGTATATATATAATATATATTATATATATATACACAGAGATAGATGGATAGCTATATAGAGTGATATAGATAGAGAGGTAGAAATAGATATGAAGATAGCAGATATAGATGTGCATCTAGAGGAATATAATAAGAATGCATCACAATAATAGGGAGTGAAGAAGGCACGAATATTAAGTATATTCCTTTTCGTCTGTCGACTGTTTATATCCGAGCAGGGAAAGGCGATGATAAAATAAGAGTGAAGTAGATATACAGTTCACTTTAGACATTATTCAAGCACTAAATGTGCTGGAAACTGAAACAGAGCGTCTACAGTAACACACAACAAAACATTTACTGTTATTTTTTCTTTTGAATAATATCCTAAGAATAATGGGAACAAGACAGGCGCAATATATCGATAGACTTAAAACCACGAGGTGACCTAATTTTTTGAAGATGGAAATATTTTACAGAACGGTCACAAAATAGGGGTGTGATTTTACACACAGGTTATTAACTGAATTGACTACCCACTTTATGGCCACGCACTGGAACCATGGCGAAGCGAACAACAAATGACGTCCAAATAACAAACAAAATGTCTACCTATGATTTTTTTTCCACTTGCAGCAGGTCTTTCTGTAGCTTCCACTTCCCCCTCTGGTTGTTTCTCAGAGTCGGACATGGCTGTTGATGTTACACTTCAGATGTTAAACGCACGACCCTACGGTCACTGGACACTCGCAATCTCTCTCTCTTTCGTTCTTTGTTCACCTCTAATCATGACGATGGCAGCGAGTATTTATATGTGTGACGCCGGCTGTTGGGAGCAATTTCATTGGATAATTTCATAGAAGAGATTTAAAAGAATCTTTTTGATTGGTTAATATTTTCTCTCGGTAATTCCAAAATTAGAAAATTCGGTGAGCGTTTTTACTTATTTTAAAAATCTTTCTCTGAGGAACGCAACTTTAAAAAAAAATTGTTGAAAACCAAAATATTTTTTCTTTTTAAAACCAGTTTATTTGTGGTTTTATTTTCCGTTTTTAATCTGTTGTTGTAATAAACAAAAAAGCAGACAAAAATATCAAGAGAAACAAGTTGAAATTTCACACTTGAAAACTCTCTACAATAATTAGTTATAATAAGATATAAATAGAATTGTTCAGATATAAATAAATAATTATTATAATAATTTCTTTATTAACCACAAGGGCTTGCATATATAATAGAGTAAACGTTACAAACATAGGGGTTACAATACATATGGTGACTGGACAAAGTTATATTAAAACAAGAGTAGAGACAAGAATGTTACACAGTAGATGAGTTAAAATTTGATAAAACATCAAATCAGTATAAAATATGTTATAAAACACAATAAATAAGATATAAAATATTTTAGAATTATTCAGCTATACATGTGTAGGAACCCACTAGTTCAGTTGAGTCAGACCACCCTATATTCCTACTCACATGCCATACATTAATATACTTACCAGAAGCCACCAGTAAGCTTTTTTCAATGTGTTCATGGATAAAAGAACCCAGATCTTCTGAACAGAAATACTTTATTTTCTTATACATATTTTTTATTGGTAAAAGTAAAAATCATCTAAGTACTCTTGATAAAGACTCCCTATTTCTATATCAATCCACATATTGTGTGGATTTGCCCCCTCCAATCCATACAGTAAACTAAGCAGACCAGTGTTGCAATGTATTTATATATTATTTGAACCAATATTAAACAAGAAAAAGGGTGGGGTACAAAGCCCAAGGCCACCACATGACCTGACAATTCTTCTCCCATGGTGGTATGACCTCCCTGCACAACTGTAAATTATTCCCAGTGATGGTTCCACAATAACAATACACCCAGCTCACTCTGTAAAGTTGTAGTCCTGCTACCACAAAGAAAAGCACCTAGTCAGCATTGTAAGGCACTTGCCAACTTCTAAAAACCCAGAGGGGGAGAACCATGAAAAAAAGTGCCCCGAAGTGGAGAGAAATGAGACAGAATGGGGAGATTTTACATAATGAAAGCTATATCTATTTTCACAAGAGAAGACATCTTTCACCCACCTCAAAGTGCGTGGGAAAACTCCCCGTCGGACAGGGACAGTTGATAGGTCTGGTAAGTTGGTAGTGCTGGTGCCACAACAAAAGCAGCCAGTCTACCCTGTGAGGTGGTAGTGCCAGAGTCAAGATTAATGTTCCCAGTACCTGCTGCAAACTGTTTGGTGTTAGGGAGGACAAGCTGTAAAGTGGTTGGTGTTAGGAAGGGCATCCAGCTGTAGAAACCATGCTCCCAGTACACACTGTTAAGTGGTTGGTAGAAACCATTCTCACAATACATGATGTAAAGTGGTTGGTGTTAGGAAGAGCATCCAGCCATAGAAACCATACAGTACACATGTCCATACTAATGCAGTATTCTCTCCTGCACATCATCTTGGATTCCCCTTAAGCCCAGCTTCTCTCTCACCTCATCCAAGCTCTGCCTTTCTCTTACATTTACATTGCACACCCAACAAAACATGGCTGCTTCATTTCTCTCCAGTCTACACATGTCCTCTGCTCTTTCTTCAAGTGAAATACATTCCTCCAAATTATACAATTCACACTGTTTCACCTGTCTTTTAGAAACTTTCTCTCTCTCCTGGAATTATCACATTACAAACAACGAGGCCTTCTGAGTTTCACTCCCAATATCAATGGCTACAATACTAAACCATCAACTATGCTGGACACACTAGTACCATGGACTATTCTCTTTAGAGAACGTGTTAATGACAAAAGACTTCATGGTGTACCCAAGTAGCATTTTAGAAATCAACTCAAGTCATCTCTGATTCAAGCAAATATCATTAAGCCCAAAGACAAGCCAATGAAGACTCCATGATGATAACCATGACACTGAAAGGGAGGTGAAGATGAATAAGCAACAGCCTCTACTTAGACTCTTGTACAGAATATGCCAACTGTTATTTCATAGCAAACTGGGACTGTCCAGCCATGACCTCTACTTCCAAGATGATTTGTTGAGAAACAGACAATTTGAATACAAATTTAAATAATGATAATAATTGTTTGTACTTTAGGCACAAGGTCAGCAATTTGGGGGAGGGGAAGTCGATTAAATTGATACCATTTCATTACTGGTGCTTTATTTTATCAGCCCCATAAGGATGAAAGGCAAATAATAATAATAATAATAATAATAATAATAATAGTCTGTACAATGCCAGTGATAGTCAGTGCACTTGGAATGATAAAAAAGGGAACTAAAAAATATTTGGACCGGATACCTGGAAAGACATCTCTGCAAGAGAGACAGAAAATAGTGCTGACTGGCACTGCCCATGTCCTGAGAAGGACATTATCAACTTATACACCTTGCAAGGATATTTACTGTAGTTTATACTTTATGGCATCATTTCTATGACAATTGATTGTATCAAATTTTACCTCAGCTGCCAGATTGACACAAGATCTGAGAAAGAAGCAGAATTCAAAGGAAGTTTCAAGTAATAATAATGATAATAATTGTAAAATAGCTGTAGACTTCATATTAAGTGTGTGGCCCAGTGGTAAGGGTGTTGGACGATAATAATGTTGTGAGTTTGATTCCTTGACCAGGTTGTGTGTTGTTGTTCTTGAGCAAAACACTTCATTTGACATTGTTCCAGTATACTCAGCTGAAAATGAGTACCAGCAATAGTTGGGGGTTTAACCCTACGATGGGCTGGCATCCTGTCCAGGGGTAGTCTTGTACTCTCAGTCGCTTAACACCAATGAAACCGGGACAAGCACCAGCCTGATGGGCCTCAAGACACTGTAGAGCTTTTTTTAAACTTAAAGCACCCACTACACACTGTAAAGTGATCGTGTAGGTGTCAAAACAAAAAGCACCCAGTCCACACTGTAAATGTGGTTGGTATTAGGAAGGGATCCAGCTGTAGAAACCAAGCCAAAATCAGTTCTGTATGATCAAGATATGGTTATCTGACCTCAACTTGCCTTAAATAGGACATGTCTAACCCATGCTAGCATGGAAAATGGACGTTAAACAGTAATGATGAAGACAATGATGATTAAGCTGAGGAAATTGAATCAATTTGAGAAAGGAATATATATAACAAATTACCGTATTTCCCAGCGTCAAAGACACTACTTTTTTTCCTAAAATAAGTCTCAAAAATCTACCATGCGTCCTGGAGGCCTAAGGTTGTTTATTGTTTTTTTTCAAATTTTTGTTTGTCAAAATTAGGGTGCATCCTTGAGGACAAACGTCTTCAGCGCTGGGAAATACGGTACTTCCTGCCAATAGATTGTTTTACAATTTCTTCCTTATTTATATATATTTTCTCATATATAATTTCAATTGACAATTTCACACCATTTTTGGATACCATATTTAATGGTACCTAAATTTACTGTGCTAAATTCATTGTTTTAGTACAATTTCTATTGTGAAAATGTGGTAGTTAATGCCAAATCACTTACCTTGAGTGGTCCTCAGTGGTCGTCTTTCTATCCACTTGCATAATCTGAGAACCACACACACTGAAACTCTGGCCAGAAATTAGAGTTTTACAGGAAACCCTTGAAAACACATGTCTCTTCGAAATCACTATGAGAGAAAGAGAGAGAGTGTGTGCGTGTGTGTAATTTGATCTCTTCTGCTAATGTGGCCGACCACTTTGCAGAAGATATATGAAATAAGCCATATTATAACTGAAGATAAATGAAAATGTCACTTCTTTACTTTTTTATTTACAATTGTATAAATAACATTACAAATGATAAAGGAGTAAAGAAGGGCAGATCTGGTTATGGGGTGAACTAGAGGAAAGGACTATAAAAGTAATAAATGAGAGGAAAAAGAGCGGAAAAGCAAGGACTCAAGGGCCACAGAAGAGGGGGAAAGGGGAGTATGATGGGCTCTGGGCCTAGGGTGCGGAGGTGTTAGGACTGCACCCCACAGATAAGACTGCAAAAGCATTTCCTTAGACAATGGCCAGTGACACCCACCGCAACAGCCACCCCACCTCGCAGGGCTCAATCCTCAGATGAAAGCAGAGAAGCAGGTTATCAAGTTTTCTTGTAAAGACAAAGATGTACTTGTTGAGAACTTCTGAGATAAAAGATACAATTCAGAACATTTCAACTCTGGTAGAGGTGAAGAGAAGTTCAAAACTGGCTCAGATCTGGCAACATTTCAACAGCATGTCTTGGTCATCTTAAACCTGACACAATTCATCCTTCTCCAGGTCTAAACAAAACAGATTGGATTGGATTGGACTGGATCAGACCAGATTGGGTCAAACCAGATCAACTCAGACTGGATCAAATCAGATCAGACCAGGTTCAATTGGACCATTCATATTGGATCAGACCAGACTAGATGGGATCAGGCCAGATCAGATTGCTCTGGACCAGATTGGGCTGCATTGGATCAGACAGAGTCGAATTGAACTGGATCAGATCAGACCGAATCAGATCAGACTGGATCAGGTCATACCGGATCAAATCAGTCTGGACTGGATTGGATTAGACTGGACTGGATCAGATTGGATTAGGATCAGGCCAGATCAAAAATAATTTTAAAATAATTAATATGTACACAGACATGTATATAGTGTAAAATGAAATTGGAAGGCCTGTATATATATATATATATATATATGTGTGTGTGTGTGCGTGTGTGTGTGTTTGTGTATATATACAGGGTGCGGACTATATTTGTTCTCAAGATTACTGTCTAGGAAAAAATAACACAGTAGTTTTATTTTTTAAGATATATTTATCAAACTTGGGTCAGTTTGTCTTCATGACTTGTTCTTTCGATCTCACTCGATAAACCTGCCATTGGCTTTGATGATGGCCTCAAGGCGGCCTCGGAACCGGCTACAGGCCTTCGTCACTGTCCCTCGACTTAGGCCCCTAAAGGCACTTGTGATCCTGGCCTTCAGATCGTCTTTTGTATTGCAGCTAGATCCGTTGGTGTCTCATTCCACTGCGCCCCACACATAGAAGTCAAGGGGGTTGCAGTCAGGCGAGCTGGGAGGCCAGATGTCAGGTGAAGTGTGGTCAACGAAGTTCTCTGACAGCCAGGCTTGGGTCTTTCGGCTGGTATGGTAGGGTGCAGACCTACCTGCAGCTACCTGGTCGATCCAGGGCTTTACTACCTTGCTCATAACACGGATGTAGCCATCGGTATTCAGCTTGAGGCCCTCAGGGAAGAAGTGAGATGGCATGACGTCACCTTGACTGCTGACGACATCTAAGACCAATGTTGTCGCTGGAAACTTTGTCTGCATGACTCTGGGAACGTCTTTGGATGAGACACCATTCTCCTGCTGACATTGAGAAAGTCTGAAATTTCCTTATTTGTCCTCCCAGCGCGGATTCCAAGAAGAACTCCGTGTCTCTTCCACGAATTTGGAGGTTCAAAATTATTCATAATCAATTATTCTGAAAATAAATTATGGAAATATAGTCACTGTTTTTATGAAGACAAGAGTGACAACGGAAGTAAAAAAATTTGCATAAAATTAGCAGTTGAAAATTACGAACAAATATCGTCCACACCCTGTATATACATATATGCGGGTGTCTGTGACCTATATACACCAGTCACAGACAGACACAAATATATATATATATATATTCACACACACTTAGAAACCTTTTCTATTTAGTAGGATACAGTAATGCTGTATTCGTTTCTTTGAAGTCACCCGTTGTAATTTCCTTCAACAACACCACCAGCTCTCTCTCTCTCTCTCTCTCTCTCTCTCTCTCTCTCTCTCTCTCTCTCACAACCACTATCTCTTCCTCTCTATCCTTCTCTCTCTATCCTTCTCTCTCTCTCTCTCTGTTTATGAAGGTACCCAGAAAACCTCATATCTCGAGAACCCGTGCTCCAATTTACGCAAAACTTGTTTTATTCCATTTGTATTCCCATTTCAGGGTCAACTTCCTTTCAAAGTATTTTCCCATTATGCACCCTTTTGGCTGTATTACATTACAGACAAGCAAGCAAGCAATCAGAGAGTTTTAATAGTATATAGATATACACTTTAAAACAAACAGTTTTGTATCAGGTCAATCCTAATCTAGCAAACCTATGATTAGTGAATTCCAATCATGACCATCTCATCATTTAGTACTATCTAAGAGTACCTTATCTGATGTGTCCTTTGCTATTTTGTTATTTGAAATCTGGTTCTAATGTTAGAAATCATTGTTGTTGTTTAATGAGGTCACCTTTACCTTTCATTGTTCTGGGAATTGTGAAATAAAGTACCAGTCAAGTACTGAGGTCAATCTACTCTACCCTTTACTCAAACTGCTGCCCCTGTGCCTAAATTAGAAATGCTTTTTTTTTTTCCCAAAGAATAATTCAAGAAAGGATTCCTTTTAAAATAGGAGTGTTCATTTGAATGTTCCAACACAAAGAATTAATAGTTATTAAAGTCCATTTATAATATATACCCTGCATTAGAACTTTGAGCAGAATAATGACTTCAATTACTTAGAATGCTTTCATACATTAATTATATTACTTACTTAATTCTTGTCCCCTGGTCAGAATAATTATAAAAAACAAAAAAAAACAGCTAAGTTTTGATACCAAGCAGATTTGGTTGAGCAAGCTAATGGTGGCAAAGCAATGATTTGGAAAAAAGTTTACAGCTAGCTTACATTCATTTTGGAATGTCAAACTGCCTGTGTAGTTAGCAACTGTACTGGTTTGGTAATTCAAAAGCTTTAGTTTGAATCCTGTTTATATATATATATATATATATATCTTCTTTGCCCACTTATTCGATCCTGTTAGAAGCAATTGTCTCCAATTGATCTGGCTGGATCCCCAAGCGAGACCAGCCAAGTTCATGGATGTTATCCAACCGCCTTGCTTGGGGTCTACCTCTGGGTCTCTTGCTGGTTGGTTTTACCCGTAAAATCTGTCCAGCAATTCTTTCCTGAGATATTCTAACCACACACATACACGCATGCACACACACACACGCATGCACACACACACACACACACATATATATCATCATCATCATCATTTCATTTTACGTCTGCTTTTTCCCTGCTTGCAAGAGTGGGACGGGAACTGATTCTGGCTTGATTTCTACAGCTGGATGCCCTTCCTAACACCAACCTCATTTGCAGTGAGTGCTGGGTGCTTTTTTGCCATGGCACCTCCACGACCACTTTACAGTGGAATGATACGGACCCCAGTCCCTATCATCTCATTTCTACAGCTGAGTAAACTGGACCAATGTGAAATAAAGTGTCTTGCTCAAGGAAACAACACATCACCCGGTCTGAGAATTGAACTCACAACCTTTCAATTGCAAGGCCAATGCTCTAACCACTAAGCCATGTGCCTCCATCATATATATATATATATATATATATATATATATATTAGCGTACAGGTTGGGGTCCACCAGGGCTCTGTTCTTAGCCCTCTCCTGTTCATCATAGTCCTGCAGGCAATAACGGAGGAGTTTAAGACCGGATGCCCATGGGAACTCCTGTATGCTGATGACCTCGCACTCATAGCTGAATCTATGGTAGAACTAGAGAATAAATTCCAAACCTGGAAGCAGGGACTAGAGAGAAAGGGCCTCAAAGTCAACATGACAAAGACTAAGGTCCTTGTAAGTAGACGAGAAAACAGAACCCAGATCCCCTCAGGGAAATGGCCTTGCTCAGTATGTAGGAAAGGTGTAGGTAGGAACTCCATTCTCTGCCCCAAATGCAAACAATGGGTACACAAGAGATGTAGCGGGATCTCAGGAAGCTTAATTAAGAATGTAGGATTCACATGCAGCAGCTGTGCTGAAACAGCAAGCAAACAGCCACAGGAAACAAGTACCACCAATCTCTGGGAGGGCCCTGTAGAAACAGTAGATAGCTTCTGCTACCTAGGTGACCGAATTAGCAACGGAGGTGGGTGCTCAGAAAGTACAATAACTAGGGTAAGAACGGGATGGAAGAAGTTTAGGGAACTACTACCACTGCTAGCTGCAAAAGGCTTCTCCCTCAGAATGATAGGCAGACTGTATGATGCGTGTATCCGAACAGCGATGTTGCATGGTAGTGAGACCTGGGTGCTGAAGGTGGAAGACTTACGTAGATTAGAGAGAAATGAAGCCTGCATGCTCCGATGGATGTGTAACAGTAATATACGTGAACGACAAAGCATAAAGGAATTGAGAGAGAGACTGAGCATAAGAGGAATCAAATGCTGCGTGCAGGAGAGGCGGTTACGCTGGTATGGACATGTGATGCGTATGAAGGATGACAGCTGCATAAAAATGTGCAGAGCACTAGAAGTTGATGGAAACCGCGGAGTGGGGAGACCCAAGATGACTTGGGATGAGGTGATAAAAGCCGACCTTACCCAACTACACCTCTCAAAGTCAATGACACACGACCGTGACTTCTGGCGTCACGCAGTAATACAGGGTACCCGACCTCCCATGGGTACATGCTGAAGCATATAAACAATATGCCCCCACTCCCCCCACCGCAAGGTGGTCGTGGAGGTGCCACGGCAAAAAAGCACCCAGCCCACACTGTAAAGTGGACATGTAGGCGCCACGAAAAAGCACCCAGCACTCACTGTAAATGAGGTTGGTGTTAGGAAGGGCATCCAGCTGTAGAAATCAAGCCAGATCAGTTCCTGTATGAGCAAGGCATGGTCAGCCGACCAGACACTGCCCACAACAGGACAACCCGTCTAACCCATGCTAGCGTGGAAGAACGGACGTAAAACGGTGATGATGATGATGATGATGATATATATATATATATATATATCATCATCATCATCATCAACGTTTAACGTCCGTGTTCCACGCTTGCATGGGTTTGGACGGGGGTAGTCCCACTTGAGGCAAGAGTGATTGTCTTACTCGCATAGGACTGTCTGGCAGGTTTTCTACAGTTGGATGCCCTTCCTAACACCAACCACATTTACAGTGTGGGTCTGGGAGGTTTTTACCGTGTTGCCTACACGGCCACATTACAGCGTGGACTGTGTGTTTTTTTGTCGTGACACCTACACGATCTCATTTGTTTCGGCCTGGATGGTGAGGCACCAACACAACTTTACATAGAACGGGGTGGCGTGGATGGGTTGGGGGTGGTGGTGGTGGTGGTGGGGGGGGGGGGGGGGGGGGGGGGGGGTATTTTGTTAGAGATGCCTACTGGCTGTAGTAGGTTTTACTATGTATTTAGGTAAGGCGGGTCTTCTCTGTTACTGAGTACCGCCAAAGGTCTCGGTCCAGTGACATTGTCTTGGAGAGGTGTAAGTGTGTGATGTCGGAGTTTATCAGCTCGTCCCAGGTTTTTCTAGGTCTGCCTATTCCGTGGCTACCGTCTATCTTTATTGCCCTGCACTTTGTTATACAGCTATCGACTTTCATGCGCATCACGTGTCCATACCAACGTAGCCTTCTCTCGAGTAAACAACATCTGATCCCTCTTATTTCTAATTTTTTCCTTAGTTCGTTTATGCTTTGCCGTTCACGTATATTACTGTTACACATCCAGCGGAGCATGCAAGCTTCGTTCCTCTCTAGTCTGCATATATCCTCTGCACACAATGCCCAGGTCTCACTGCCATGCAACATTGCTGTTCGTATGCAGGCATCGTACAACCTGCCTTTCATTTTTAGGGAGAACCCTTTAGCAGCTAATAGTGGTATAAGCTCTCTGAACTTTTTCCAACCAGTTCTGACTCTAGCTACTGTACTTTCAGAGCACCCTCCCCCACTGCTGATTTTATCACCCAGGTAACGGAAACTGTCCACTATTTCTATAGAACCCTCTGCACAATTGAAAGAGCTAGTATTTTGTGGGCACTTGCTGCTACTTATTGCACCAGAGCACCGGCCACATGTAAAATCTATGTTCTTAGTTAGCTTACCTGTGATCCCACTACATCTTTTATGCACCCATACTTTGCATTTAGGACATAAAATGGAGTTTCTACCTACGCCTTTCCTACACACCGAGCACGACCATTTCCCAGAAGGGACCGCCGCCTTATTTTCTTTCCTACAAACTAGAACTTTAGTCTTAGCCAGGTTAATTTTAAGGCCTTTTGATTCTAGGCCGTGCTTCCATGTTTGGAATTTCTTCTCTAGCTCAGCCATTGATTCCGCTATGAGTGTCAGGTCGTCTGCGTATAGGAGTTCCCATGGGCAGCCGGTCTTGAACTCCTCTGTTATAGCCTGAAGGGCAATAATAAATAGTAGGGGGCTGAGAACAGAGCCCTGATGGACGCCAACTTTTACGCTAAACTCTTCACTATATTCGTTGTTAATTCTAACCTTGCTGACTGTTTCTTTATACATGGCTTGTATAGCTCTCACAAGCCATTCGTCAACGCCTAGTTTTCTAAGAGCCCACCAGATATATATATATATATATATATATATATATATATATATATATATATATATATATATTGCCCTTCAGGTTATAACAGAGGAGTTCAAGACAGGCTGCCCATGGGAACTCCTATACGCAGACGACCTGACACTCATAGCGGAATCAATGGCCGAGCTAGAGAAGAAATTCCAAACATGGAAGCACGGCCTAGAGTCAAAAGGACTTAAAATTAACCTGGCTAAGACCAAAGTACTAGTTTGTAGGAAAGAAAACAAGGCGGCGGTCCCTTCTGGGAAATGGTCGTGCTCGGTGTGTAGGAAAGGCGTAGGTAGAAACTCCATTTTATGTCCTAAATGCAAAGTATGGGTGCATAAAAGATGTAGTGGGATCACAGGTAAGCTAACTAAGAACATAGATTTTACATGTGGCCGGTGCTCTGGTGCAATAAGTAGCAGCAAGTGCCCACAAAATACTAGCTCTTTCAATTGTGCAGAGGGTTCTATAGAAATAGTGGACAGTTTCCGTTACCTGGGTGATAAAATCAGCAGTGGGGGAGGGTGCTCTGAAAGTACTGTAGCTAGAGTCAGAACTGGTTGGAAAAAGTTCAGAGAGCTTATACCACTATTAGCTGCTAAAGGGTTCTCCCTAAAAATGAAAGGCAGGTTGTACGATGCCTGCATACGAACAGCAATGCTGCATGGCAGTGAGACCTGGGCATTGTGTGCAGAGGATATACGCAGACTAGAGAGGAACGAAGCTTGCATGCTCCGCTGGATGTGTAACAGTAATATACGTGAACGGCAAAGCATAAACGAACTAAGGAAAAAATTAGAGATAAGAGGGATCAGATGTTGTTTACTCGAGAGAAGGCTACGTTGGTATGGACACGTGATGCGCATGAAAGTCGATAGCTGTATAACAAAGTGCAGGGCAATAAAGATAGACGGTAGTCACGGAATAGGCAGACCTAGAAAAACCTGGGACGAGCTGATAAACTCCGACATCACACACTTACACCTCTCCAAGACAATGTCACTGGACCGAGACCTTTGGCGGTACTCAGTAACAGAGAAGACCCGCCTTACCTAAATATATAGTAAAACCTACTCCAGCCAGTAGGCATCTCTAACAAAATACACCCCGTCCCACCACCCCCACCCCATCCACACCACCCCGTTCTATGTAAAGTTATGTTGGTGCCGCGCCATCCAGGCCGAAACAAATGAGATCGTGTAGGTGTCACGACAAAAAAACACACAGTCCACGCTGTAATGTGGCCGTGTAGGCAACACGGTAAAAACCTCCCAGACCCACACTGTAAATGTGGTTGGTGTTAGGAAGGGCATCCAACTGTAGAAAACCTGCCAGACAGTCCTATGCGAGCAAGACAATCACTCTTGCCTCAAGTGGGACTACCCCCGTCCAAACCCATGCAAGCGTGGAACACGGACGTTAAACGTTGATGATGATGATGATATATATATGTATATGTATTATATATATATATATTATATATATATATATATATATGTATGTATTATATATAATGGAGGCACATGGCTTAGTGGTTAGAGCATTGGCCTTGCAATCGAAAGGTTGTGAGTTCAATTCTCAGACCGGGTGATGTGTTGTTTCCTTGAACAAGAAACTTTATTTCACATTGCTCCAGTTTACTCAGCTGTAGAAATGAGATGATAGGGACTGGGGTCCCTATCATTCCACTGCAAAGTGGTCGTGGAGGTGCCACGGCAAAAGAGCACCCAGCACTCACTGTAAATGAGGTTGGTGTTAGGAAGGGCATCCTGCTGTAGAAATCATGCCAGAATCAGTTCCTGTCCCACCCTTGCAAGCAGGGAAAAGCGGACGTAAAATGAAATGATGATTATATATATATGTATTATATATATATATATATCATACATATTATATATATATATAATAGGGAAGGCAACCGGTCCATCGGGTATAGCTGCCGAGATGCTGAAGGCATCTGGGTCTGTAGGTCACACTATAACCACACGTATCGTTAACCAGGTAATACTAGAGGGGGCCATACCAAAAGATTGGTGCAGTAGCATCATTGTCAACTGCTACAAAGGTAAAGGCGATGCACTAGATAGAGGAAACTATAGAGGTATAAAGTTGATGGACCAGGTCATGAAAGTAACAGAAAGAGTTATAGCACAGCTGATTAGGGACCGGGTGAATATAGACGAGATGCAATTTGGGTTTGTACCAGGGAAAGGCACCACTGATGCGCTCTTCCTTGTGAGGCAATTACAGGAAAAGTACCTAGCTAAAAGTAAGCCACTCTACTTGGCATTTGTCGACCTTGAGAAAGCCTTTGACAGAGTTCCACGTGCAGTAATCTGGTGGGCTCTTAGAAAACTAGGAGTAGATGAATGGCTTGTGAAAGCGGTACAAGCCATGTATAGGGGAGCAGTCAGCAAAGTTAGGATTGGCAATGAGTATAGCGAGGAATTTAGCGTACAGGTTGGGGTCCACCAGGGCTCTGTTCTTAGCCCTCTCCTGTTCATCATAGTCCTGCAGGCAATAACGGAGGAGTTTAAGACCGGATGCCCATGGGAACTCCTGTATGCTGATGACCTCGCACTCATAGCTGAATCTATGGTAGAACTAGAGAATAAATTCCAAACCTGGAAGCAGGGACTAGAGAGAAAGGGCCTCAAAGTCAACATGACAAAGACTAAGGTCCTTATCAGTAGACGAGAAAACAGAACCCAGATCCCCTCAGGGAAATGGCCTTGCTCAGTATGTAGGAAAGGTGTAGGTAGGAACTCCATTCTTTGCCCCAAATGCAAACAATGGGTACACAAGAGATGTAGCGGGATCTCAGGAAGCTTAATTAAGAATGTAGGATTCACATGCAGCAGCTGTGCTGAAACAGCAAGCAAACAGCCACAGGAAACAAGTACCACCAATCTCTGGGTGGGCCCTGTAGAAACAGTAGACAGCTTCTGCTACCTAGGTGACCGAATTAGCAACGGAGGTGGGTGCTCAGAAAGTACAATAACTAGGGTAAGAACGGGATGGAAGAAGTTTAGGGAACTACTACCACTGCTAGCTGCAAAAGGCTTCTCCCTCAGAATGAAAGGCAGACTGTATGATGTGTGTATCCGAACAGCGATGTTGCATGGTAGTGAGACCTGGGCGCTGAAGGTGGAAGACTTACGTAGATTAGAGAGAAACGAAGCCTGCATGCTCCGATGGATGTGTAACAGTAATATACGTGAACGACAAAGCATAAATGAATTGAGAGAGAGACTGAGCATAAGAGGAATCAAATGCTGCGTGCAGGAGAGGCGGTTACGCTGGTATGGACATGTGATGCGTATGAAGGATGACAGCTGCATAAAAAGGTGCAGAGCACTAGAAGTTGACGGAAACCGCGGAGTGGGGAGACCCAAGATGACTTGGGATGAGGTGATAAAAGCCGACCTTACCCAACTACACCTCTCAAAGTCAATGACACACGACCGTGACTTCTGGCGTCACGCAGTAATACAGGGTACCCGACCTCCCATGGGTACATGCTGAAGCATATAAACAATATGCCCCCCCCCCCCCACCGCAAGGTGGTCGTGGAGGTGCCACGGCAAAAAAGCACCCAGCCCACACTGTAAAGTGGACGTGTAGGCGCCACGAAAAAGCACCCAGCACTCACTGTAAATGAGGTTGGTGTTAGGAAGGGCATCCAGCTGTAGAAATCAAGCCAGATCAGTTCCTGTATGAGCAAGGCATGGTCAGCCGACCAGACACTGCCCACAACAGGACAACCCGTCTAACCCATGCTAGCGTGGAAGAACGGACGTAAAACGGTGATGATGATGATGATGATGATATATCATACATATTATATATATATATATATATATCATACATATTATATATATATATATATATGTAAAAGGTAAACAGAAATAACAACACAATCGGTACAGTACATGGAAGGTATATATTAGGTTAACGCTTGATATAGCAGGAAGAGGGTCTTAACGTTTCGGACATTAGTCCTTCATCAGAAGAAAGAATGAGAAATGAGATAGATTGAGAGGACAGGCGGGATGGAATTGGAAAAAATGTCTTTAGATAAAAATAACAGGTCCATTCATGTTGACATCTCTTGCAAAACTGTTGGTGCTGGTCCAGCAGATATTAGTAGACTGTACATTGATGTACAGAGAGGTTTCTCTCTGTACATCAATATTCTATTTACATATATATCATCATCATCATATATGTATATATTATATTAAATATGTGTGTGTATGTATATGTGTGTGTGTGTGTGTGTGTGTGTATCATCACAGTTTAACATCTATTTTCCATAAAAATGCACTCAAAATATGAGAAAGAGAGAGAGAGAAGAGTACAGAGCAAATGTAAACAAGGTGGAGTGTCCAGTCTATCTGAAAGGTCAGTAGCTTTAATTATCTCCCGACTTGGTCTGTGAAAACCCATCCAACTCTTGCTAGAAGGGAGAATGGACATTAAACGATGATAATGATGATGGTGATGCTATATATTACAAATTAATTAATTAATTAATCTAGCTAATTATTTCAACACCACAAGTATCCATAGAATCAATGCAGAATTCCTGTTTCTGTAGAACTCAGGAGATGAGAACAAGAAGATGCAGGTAGGTTTCTCTTGGGAAGAAACTAAACTTAGCAGTGTAAGTTAATGAATTATAACTTCACCATTTATTAAACTTAATTATACTACCAGTTGTAATGAGAGAGCTTCTGAGTGGTTGCCTAACCTGCTAGAAATAGCAACAAAATTTTCTTGAAATCAAACCCCACTGTCTTAAACCTTTCATTATAAATAATGAATAACGAATAATGAAATTATTGTGTACAGTGCTCAGGTGCACTACAACTCATCAAAGGTGCATGTTAGGTGTAGTGTTGGCGAATCTCAGGAAGCATGGAGGTTTTAAAGGATGCAGTGTCTCGACAGCTAACAACTGATGCAGGTAGTTTGTTCCATGCTTCAGCAACTCTGAGCGTGAAGAAATGTTTCCAAAAGTCAATTTTTCATTGTCAGAGTTGCTGAAGCATGGAACAAACTACCTGCATCAGTTGTTATGTATGTGTGGACCCATAACTCCTGAGTCGTAGAGACAACATATTGACATGCAGCGTTTCTAAGGCATTTTTAAACCAGGCAGAGCCCATCCCCTTTCCAGGTCTGAAACACTGCAGATTTTTTTGAGAGAAAGAAAGTGAGACATAGCAGAAGAATCGACCCCAGTCATAAATTGGTACATTTTTATCAACCTTAAATGGATGAAAGGCAAAAATCCTTTCATGACCATATTTCTAATAAAATACACTGCCTGTGGTTTTGAAATAATTTCGAAAACCAAAAATTGCAGGAGCTGGTGCAGTAATCCTTCTGCTTCATCATCGTTATCATTTAATGTCCATCTTCCATGCTAGCATGAGTAGGATGGGTTGACCCTTAGTGAAAGAATCAGGTCAGAGGACCATGTTTAACTGAATCAGGGCAGATTGTCTAGGTTTCTACAGGTGTTGTTTATTAGATATATGCCTCAGCTCAAGCATATGGGAGGGCAGGTCTTCTGTAGTACTGCATTTGGTAATCAAAAGAAGGAAATTAGGTGTATAAAACAAACTCACTATCTTTAATTCAGTATTCGGGCCTACCATTACCTACGGTCATAAATCTTGGGTAATGACTGAAAGAATACGATTACAAATATAAGTGGCCGAAATGGGATTCCTCCGAAGGATCTTTGGGGTAACATTACTCGATAGAGTACATTGCTCAGAGATCAATGATTCACTCTAAGTAGAGACACTACTTCTCCAAATTGAGAGATCACAGCTCCGATACTATATACATGTGGTTAGAGTGTCTCAGGAAAGAATCACTGGACAGATTTTATGAGCAAAACCAACCGGCAGGTGACCCAAGGGTAGACCCCGAGCAAGATGGTTGAATAATATCCATGAGCTTAGAGATGGTTGCTTCAGATGGGACCTGCTGGAAGGAGTGTTTAAGGACTCTGCTCCCACAACACTCTCAGGAAGAAGAAGAAGAAGAAGAAGAAGAAGAAGAAGAAGAAGAAGAAGAAGAAGAAGAAGAAGAAGAAGAAGAAGAAGAAGAAGAAGAAGAAGAAGAAGAAGAAGAAGAAGAAGAAGAAGAAGAAGGGCCTTATAAAGATTCTTATGTAAAATTGTGATGGCAGGTTTTTTAGATGACCATAAACATTTTAAAACAAAAATTTTTTATTACAGAACCAGAATTGGTTTCAGGCGTTTTGGTATAAAAAGGGTTAATCAAGGAAGGGCACATTGGACAATGTAGTGCTAGATATCCCTAAAGTACAAGACAGACATGGACAGAATTCTTTGAGAATTAATTTCAGATGTTTAACAGTATGGTGTATTTATCGAAATTTGTGGAAATCATGAAGAATTATATGAATAGTTCATCATTAATTCTTAATATCCTGCAATGATTTAGTAGAAAATATCTAAAAACAAGTTTATTAATTCAAATATCTATATCTTTCCAAAAATTTGCAGTATTATAGTAAAGACTTTACTATTTAATGTGATGTAATTGTAGTATTGTTTTGTACTTTTGAAGAATGTCTTGCTAATGCAGTTTCATGTGGTAGATAATGTTAAGAGTTGATATACATGATAGAGAGCAAATGGACAGATTCATTAGAAGGTCAGATGGAATGCCTTGTGGTATTTGTTCTGGCCCTCTGTACTCCGAGTTCAAATCCTGCTGAAGTCAACTTTGCCTTTCATATTTCTCTTCTTCTCTGGAAGAACTTGGCTATGTTCAGACCTGAGGCTCCACCATCTTTAAAATGTCCCAGAAATGCTGTATGTCACTATAGTGCCCCTACAATTCCATCAGGAGCTACAGGTCTTATATATATTATACAGGGTGAGCATAAAGTCTTTGACACCAAACAACACTGAGCTTTTTGTTTCATAGATGCCATTTTGATACTGAAAATTCCAACAACTTCCTGTAGAAGAGAAAACTACAACTACTTCCTGTAGAAGAGAAAATGTAAAACATGTTCAGAAAAACTTTATACTAGAAATTTATAAATTAAAACAATGAAAAAGTAAAATCAGGGAAAGACTTTATGCTCACCCTTTACTTCTACATGGTAACCCTTATAAAAAGTGACTTGTACCAAAGCAAAAACAATTCTATATTTTATAATCAGTTAATATATATGTGAACTTATTTATCTGCAGTTTTATTCATCTTGTTTGTCTATTCACTTTTTTTTTATTTATTAGTTTACTAAAGTAAGTCTGTTGTATTGCACTGTTCAAACTTTGACCCATAGTATATAGTAACATGCTATTAACTACTACAGTTAGCATATAATTACAATGCTCTCAAGATTATTTTTCTTCTTCATAAGCCAAAAGTATTTCAGTTCCAGTGATTCAAATAACATATAAACTTGCTAATTACAGGCAGTGAGTAACAAGTTAAAAAGTAAGTGTTTAGAGGCAGCAGATCTGGTTAAATAACAAGCAAGAAACTGCTTTCATTGGCAATATGGAAGGAATGTAGGTGATAAGTAAATTTGATTATAGTTTCTCAACACAAACTTTGCCCTGTCACTAAACAGCAGTAGATTATTAAAAACTGTAGCTTCTCTAAATAACCATTTGACTTCAGCATGTGTCAAGTTTGTGTGTTTAATTTTCATCTGTATATATCTCCTCGCTTGTAAGCTCCTCTCTACTAAATTTTGAACAACAAAGAATGTATGAGCTGAAAGAAAAAACTGGGTATAAGAGGAATCAGATGTAATGTGTAAGAGAGAAGACTGCATTGGTACAGGCATGTGATGAGTATGGATGATGATCCTTGGGTGAAGAAGTGCCAAGAAATTCCACTGGAAGGACGTTGCAGTAGAGGCAGCCCTGAACTGAGGTAGTGAAAGCTGATTTCAAATTGATGAAGTTCACAAAGGAGATGATAAAGGAATGCAATCATTGTAAGAAAGCTTTGCTGGAAAAAACCTGTCCAACATATGCATAGAAAATCATCATCATCACTGTTTAATGTCTATTTTCCCTGTTTATATGGGTTAAATGGTTATCACATACCTGAGGCTATACTAATCAGGTGACCACATCGTGCTAGTATATTCGATTAATTTGGCTTGATTTCTACACCTGGATTGCTTTTCCTAACATGAATGTACTGGTAGGATGGTTTCTATGGCTGGATGCGCTTCCTAACACTTACAGCATGTATTGGGAGCATTTTATTGTGACTCCAGCACTACCACCTTACAGTATGGACTGGGTGCTTTTTGTCATGGCACCAGCACTACCACCTTACAAGCCGTTCTCAGGGAGATTCAGCGTGACAATGTGTGACAAAGCTGGCTCTTTGAATTACAGGTACAACTCATTTTTGCCAGCTAAGTGGACTGGAGCAAAGTGCTGAAGGACACAATACACTAGCAGGAATCAAGCTCACAATCTTTCGATCATGAGCTGAAAACGTGAGTCAGTAAGCCATGTGTTGTCACTAGTCTATGGAATCACATTTACTAGTGGTAAAGGTGTCGAACTTATGATCATAATGTAGTGGGTTCAATTACTGGACTGGGTTGTGTCTTGAGCAAAACACTTTATTTTATGTTGCTCCAGTATACTCAGCTGAAAATGAGTACCAACAATAGCTGGGTGTTTAACCCTGCAAAGGACTGGTGTCCTGTCCATGGGGGAGTCTTGTACTCTGTGTCACTTCACATCATGGAAACCAGGATAAGCACTGGCCTGATAAGCAGCTTGGCTTCATACAAGGTTTAAGCCCGTGACGGACTGGTGACCTGATCAGTGGGGAGTCTGGTACTCTTAGTAGCTTCACACCACATATGTTACAGTATATATAATTTCGAGACTAGGCGTAGGTAGTAATCTAACCGCTGCCATGCTAGTTGATATATCGATCTTCTACGATCAATCGACACACTGAAACGATCGTAAAACAATGAACTAATTAACTATCTACCTCTGACTTCTGTCTTGTTTTCATTGTTCTGTACACAAACACATATATAACATATATAACATATATAACATATAATATATATAACATATAACATATATAATATAATAACATATATAACATATAATATGTATAACATATATAACATATATAACATATATAACATATATAATATATATAACATATATAACATATATAACATATATAACATATATAATATATATAACATATATAACATATATAACATATATAATATATATAACATATATAACATATATAACATATATAACATATATAATATATATAACATATATAACATATATAACATATATAACATATATAATATATATAACATATATAACATATATAATATATATAACTTATATAACATATATAACATATAATATATATAACATATAACATATATAATATGTATAACATATATAACATACAACATATATAACATATATAACATATATTACATATAACATATATAACATATATAACATATATAACATATAACCTATATGACATATAGAACATATAACATATAGAACATATAACATATATATAACATATATAACATATATAGCATATAACATATATAAAATATAACATAATATATATTACATATATAATATATATAAAATATATAACGTATATAACATATATAACATATAACATATATAACATATAATATATATATAATATATATAAGATATATAACATATAAAATATATTATATAACATATATAACATATAGAACATATAACATATATAACATATATAACATATAACATATATAACATATAACATATATAATATATATAACGTATATAACATATGACAAATATAAAATGTATAACATATATAACATATATAACATATATAAAATATATAACATATACCATATATAACATATAACATATATAACATATATAACATATATAACATATATAACATATATAACATATATAACATATAACATATATAACATATAGCATATATAACATATATAACATATATAAAATATATAAAATATAACATATATAACATATAAAATATATATAACATATATAACATATATAACATATATAACATATAACATATATAACATATATTATATATAACATATATAACATATATAACATATATAACATATTACATATATAACATATAGAACATATAACATATATATAACATATATAACATATATGACATATAACATATATAACATATAGAAAATATAACATATATAATATATATAACATATATAACATATATAATATATATAACATATATAATATATATAAAATATATAATATATATAACATATATAATATATATAAAATATATAATATATAACATATAACGTACGTAATATATAACATATATAACATATATAACATATAACATATATAACATATATAAAATATATAACATATATAACATATATAACATATATAACATATATAACATATAATATATATAACATATAACAAATATAACATATATAGCATATATAATATATATAACATATAACAAATAAAACATATAACATATAACATATATATATAACATATATAACATATAACATATATAATATATAACAGATATAACATATATAACATATAGAAATATAACATATATAATATATATAACATATATAACATATATAATATATATAACATATATAATATATATAAAATATATAATATATATAACATATATAATATATATAAAATATATAACATATAACATATAACGTACGTAATATATAACATATATAACATATATAATATATAACATATATAACATATATAACATATATAATATATATAACATATATAACATATATAACATGTATAACATATATAACATACGTAATATATAACATATATAACATATATAACATATATAATATATATAACATATATAATATATATAAAATATATAACATATATAACATATATAACATATAACATATATAACATATAACATATAACATATATAACATATATAAAATATATAACATATATAACATATAATATATAACATATAACATATATAACATATATAATATATAACATATAACGTACGTAATATATGACATATATAACATATATAATATATAACATATATAACATATATAACATATAGAAAATATAACATATATAATATATATAACATATATAATATATATAAAATATATAACATATATAACATATATAATATATAACATATATAACATATAACATATAACATATATAACATACATATAATATATAACATATAACATATATAATATATAACATATAACATATATAATATATAGCATATTTATCATATATAACATATATAACATATATAACATATATAGCATATAACATATATAACATATAACATATAACATATATAACATATATAAAATATATAACATATAACATATATAATATATAACATATAACATATATAACATATATAACATATATAACATGTATAACATATATAACATATATGACATAACATATATAACAACATATATAAAATATATAACATATATAACATATAATATATAGCATATATAACATATAACATATAACATATATAACATATATAATATATAACATATAACATATAACATATATAATATATATAACATATAACATATAACATATATAACATATATAAGATATAACATATATAACATATAACATATAACATATATAACATATAACATATAACATATAACATATATAACATATATAATATATAACATAACATATAACATATACGACATATATAATATATATAACATATATAACATATATAACATATATAACATATAACATATATAACATATATAACATATAACATATAACATATAACATATATAACATATATAATATATATAACATATATAACATATATAACATATATAACATATATAACATATATAACATATATTACATATATAATATATAACATATATAACATATAACATATAATATATATAACATATATAACATATAACATATAACATTTATAACATATATAACATATATCACATATCTATCTATCTAAGGCGGGTAAAATTCCCGAGATCCATGGACGAGTTCTCTCCAGCGGTCTCTGTCCCTCATTATCGCTGCCATGTCCTGCATCTCCAACAGACCAGTGTCTGGCGTTAGGGCATCAACATACGTTAACCTTGGACTTCCTCTTCTAGTGTGTCCATGTAGGGGCTCCCAAAGGAGTACTGAGTGCAATGTCAACTCTGGATGTCGGTGAGCATGTCCAGCTAACCTCAGTCTCCTCTGTGTCACTTTTGAGCTGACTTTTGGGATGCTCCCATACAAAAAAATATCTGGTAGAGAATGTCGAGAAGCCAGAGGGGATCACTAATGTAGGCGGGAAGCCGCTGGAATTGGTTGAGGACTTCCTGTATTTGGGAGCAAAGATTGGGAATACGGAGGATGATGTGGTTGAGAGGAAGAGCAAGGCCTCTTCATTGCTGTAGTGGAGTCTGTGCTGCTGTATGGGTCTGAGACTTGGACACTGACCAAGAAACTCACTCAGATGGTGGATGGGTGCTACACGAGAATGCTGAGGATGGCTCTGAACATTAATCAGTATACATGAGGATGAAATATAACATATAAGATATATAATATATAACATATATTGCATATATAACATATATAACATATAACATATATAACATATAAAATATAGCATGTATAACATATATAACATATAACATATATAACATATATAACATTTATAACATATACCATATATAACATATAACATATATAATATATAACATATATAACATATAGAACATATAACATATATAATATATATAACATATATAACATATACCATATATAACATATAACATATATAATATATAACATATATAACATATAACATATATAACATATATAATATATAACATATATAACATATATAACATATAACATATATATAACATATATAACATATAACATATAACATATATAACATATATAATATATATAACATATAACATATATAATATATAACATATATAACATATATAACATATATAACATATAGAAAATATAACATATATAACATATATAACATATATAACATATAACATATATCACATATATAACATATAACATATATAATATATAGCATATTTATCATATATAACATATATAACATATATAGCATATAACATATATAACATATAACATATAACATATATAACATATATAACATATATAACATATATAACATATATAACATATATAACATATATAACAACATATATAACATATATAACATATATAACATATATAATATATAACATATATAACATATATAACATATAACATATAACATATATAACATATAACATATAACATACACAACATATACAACATATAACATATAACATATAACATATGTAACATATATAATATATAACATATAACATATAACATATATAACATATATAACATGTAACATATAACATATATAACATATAACATATAACATATAACATACACAACATATATAACATATAACATATATAACATATAACATATAATATATAACATATATAACATATATAACATATATAACATATATAACATATATAACATATAACATATATAATATATAACATATATAACATATAACATATATAACATATAACATATATAACATATATAACATATAACATATATAACATATATAACATATATAATATATATAGCATATAATATATATAACATATAACATATAACATATATAACATATATAATATATAACATATAACATATAACATATATAACATATATAACATATAACATATAACATATGACATATATAACATATATAACATATAACATATAACATATATAACATATAACATATAACATATATAACATATAACATATATAACATATATAACATATAACATATATAACATACAACATATATAACATATATAACATATAACATATAACATATATAACATATATAATATATAACATATTTAACATATATAATATATATAACATATATAACATATATAACATATATAACATATAATATATATAATGTATAACATATATAATATATATAACATATATAACATACAACATATATAACATATATAACATATATAACATATATAACATATATAACATATAACATATAACATATATAACATATATAACATATAACATATATAACATATATAACATATATAACATATATAACATATATCACATATATAATATATATAGCATATAACATATATAACATATAACATATAACATATATAACATATATAACATATATAACATATAGAACATATAACATATATATAACATATATAATATATATATAACATATATAACATATATAACATATAACATATATAATATATGACGTATATAACATATAGAACATATAACATATATAATATATATAACATATATAACATATCACTTATATAATATATATAACATATAACATATATAATATATAACATATATAACATATAACATATATAACATATATAATATTTAAGATATATAAGATATATAACATATATAACATATAACATATATAATATATAAAATATATAACATATATAACATATATAACATATAACATATATAACATATATAACATATATAATATATATAACATGTATGACATATAACATATATAACATATATAATATGTAACATATGAAACATATATAACATATAACATATATATAACATATATAACATATAATATATAACATATAACATATATAACATATATAATATATAACATATAACGTACGTAATATATAACATATATAATATATAACATATATAACATATATAACAAATAACATATATAACATATATAACATATAATATATATAATATATATTATTTATAACATATAGAACATATAACATATAATATATATAACATATATAACATATATAATATATATAACATGTATGACATATAACATATATAACATATATAATATGTAACATATAAAACGTATATAACATATAACATATATATAACATATATAACATATAATATATAACATATAACATATATAACATATATAATATATAACATATAACGTACGTAATATATAACATATATAACATATATAACATATATAATATATAACATATATAACATATATAACAAATAACATATATAACATATATAACATATAACATATATAATATATATTATTTATAACATATAGATCATATAACATATAATATATATAACATATATAACATATGACATATATAACATATATAACATATAACATATATAATATATAACATATATAACATATAACATATATAAGATATATAATATATAACATATATATAACATATATAACATATAATATTTAACATATAATATATATGACATATAATATATAAGACATAACATATATAATATATAACATATATAACATATAACATATATAACATATATAACATATATAATATATAACATATATAACATATAGAACATATAACATATATAATATATATAACATATATAACATGTGAAATATATAACATATATAACATATAACATATATAAAATATAACATATATAATATATAACATATATAAGATATAACATATATAACATATATAATATATAACATATGTAACATATATAACATATAACATATATAACATATATAACATATAATATATAACATATAATATATAACATATATAACATATAAAACATATAACATATCACATATATAACATATATAACATATAACATATATAACATATATTACATATATAACATATAACATATATGACATATAACATATATAAAATATATAACATATAATATATAAAACATACAACATATATAACATATATAAAATATATAACATATATAACATATAACATATAACATATAACATATATAAAATATATAATATATAAAATATAACATATAACATATATAACATATATAATATATATAACATATAACATATATAATATATAACATATATAACATATATAACATATATAACATATATAACATATAGAAAATATAACATATATAACATATATAACATATAACATATATCACATATATAACATATAACATATATAATATATAGCATATTTATCATATATAACATATATAACATATATAGCATATAACATATATAACATATAACATATAACATATATAACATATATAACATATATAACATATATAACATATATAACATATATAACAACATATATAATATATATAACATATATAACATATATAATATATAACATATATAACATATATAACATATAACATATAACATATATAACATATAACATATAACATACACAACATATACAACATATAACATAACATATAACATATGTAACATATATAATATATAACATATAACATATAACATATATAACATATATAACATGTAACATATAACATATATAACATATAACATATAACATATAACATACACAACATATATAACATATAACATATATAACATATAACATATAATATATAACATATATAACATATATAACATATATAACATATATAACATATATAACATATATAACATATAACATATATAATATATAACATATATAACATATAACATATATAACATATAACATATATAACATATATAACATATAACATATATAACATATATAACATATATAATATATATAGCATATAATATATATAACATATAACATATAACATATATAACATATATAATATATAACATATAACATATAACATATATAACATATATAACATATAACATATAACATATGACATATATAACATATATAACATATAACATATAACATATATAACATATAACATATAACATATATAACATATAACATATATAACATATATAACATATAACATATATAACATACAACATATATAACATATATAACATATAACATATAACATATATAACATATATAATATATAACATATATAACATATATAATATATATAACATATATAACATATATAACATATATAACATATAATATATATAATGTATAACATATATAATATATATAACATATATAACATACAACATATATAACATATATAACATATATTACATATATAACATATATAACATATAACATATAACATATATAACATATATAACAAATAACATATATAACATATATAACATATATAACATATGTAACATATATCACATATATAATATATATAGCATATAACATATATAACATATAACATATAACATATATAACATATATAACATATATAACATATAGAACATATAACATATATATAACATATATAATATATATATAACATATATAACATATATAACATATAACATATATAATATATGACGTATATAACATATAGAACATATAACATATATAATATATATAACATATCACTTATATAATATATATAACATATAACATATATAATATATAACATATATAACATATAACATATATAACATATATAATATATAAGATATATAACATATATAACATATATAACATATAACATATATAATATATAAAATATATAACATATATAACATATATAACATATAACATATATAACATATATAACATATATAATATATATAACATGTATGACATATAACATATATAACATATATAATATGTAACATATGAAACATATATAACATATAACATATATATAACATATATAACATATAATATATAACATATAACATATATAACATATATAATATATAACATATAACGTACGTAATATATAACATATATAACATATATAATATATAACATATATAACATATATAACAAATAACATATATAACATATATAACATATAATATATATAATATATATTATTTATAACATATAGAACATATAACATATAATATATATAACATATATAACATATATAATATATATAACATGTATGACATATAACATATATAACATATATAATATGTAACATATAAAACATATATAACATATAACATATATATAACATATATAACATATAATATATAACATATAACATATATAACATATATAATATATAACATATAACGTACGTAATATATAACATATATAACATATATAACATATATAATATATAACATATATAACATATATAACAAATAACATATATAACATATATAACATATAACATATATAATATATATTATTTATAACATATAGATCATATAACATATAATATATATAACATATATAACATATGACATATATAACATATATAACATATAACATATATAATATATAACATATATAACATATAACATATATAAGATATATAATATATAACATATATATAACATATATAACATATAATATTTAACATATAATATATATGACATATAATATATAAGACATAACATATATAATATATAACATATATAACATATAACATATATAACATATATAACATATGTAATATATAACATATATAACATATAGAACATATAACATATATAATATATATAACATATATAACATGTGAAATATATAACATATATAACATATAACATATATAAAATATAACATATATAATATATAACATATATAGATATAACATATATAACATATATAATATATAACATATGTAACATATATAACATATAACATATATAACATATATAACATATAATATATAACATATAATATATAACATATATAACATATAAAACATATAACATATCACATATATAACATATATAACATATAACATATATAACATATATTACATATATAACATATAACATATATGACATATAACATATATAAAATATATAACATATAATATATAAAACATACAACATATATAACATATATAAAATATATAACATATATAACATATAACATATAACATATAACATATATAAAATATATAATATATAAAATATAACATATAACATATATAACATATATAATATATATAACGTATAACATATAACATATATAACATATATAATATATATAACATATATAACATGTATAACATATATAACATATAATATATATAACATATAACATATATAATATATATAACATATATAACATAAAACATATATAACATAAATAACATAAATAACATATATAACATATATAATATATATAACATATATAACATACATAACATATATAACATATATAACATATATAACATATGTAACATATATAACATACATGACATATGTAACATATATAACATATATAGCATATAATATATATAACATATATAACATATTACATATATAGCATATATAACATATATAACATATAACATATATAACATATAAAACATATAACATATATAACATACAACATATATAACACATATAATATATATAACATATAACATATATAACATATATAACATATATAACATATCACATATATAACATATATAACATATATAACATATAACATATATAATATATATAACATATATAACATATACCATATATAACATATAACATATATAATATATAACATATATAACATATAACATATATAACATATATAATATATAACATATATAACATATATAACATATAACATATATATAACATATATAACATATAACATATAACATATATAACATATATAACATATATAACATATATAACATATAGAAAATATAACATATATAACATATACAACATATATAACATATAACATATATCACATATATAACATATAACATATATAATATATAGCATATTTATCATATATAACATATATAACATATATAGCATATAGCATATATAACATATAACATATAACATATAACATATATAACATATATAACATATATAACATATAGAACATATAACATATATAACATATATAACATATATAACATATATAACATATAAGATATATAACATATATAACATATAACATATATAGCATACAACATATATAACATATATAATATATATAACATATAACATATATAACATATATAACATATATAACATATCACATATATAACATATATAACATATATAACATATAACATATATAATATATAAAATATATAACATATAAAACATATATCACATATATAGTATATAAAATATATAACATATATAACATATAACATATATAACATATAACATATATAACATATATAATACATATCATATATATAACATATATAACATATATAACATGTATAACATATAACATATATCACATATATAACATATAACATATATAATATATATAACACATAACATATATAACATATATAACATATAACATATATAACAACATATATAACATATATAACATATATAACATATAACATATATAACAACATATATAACATATATAACATATATAACATATAATATATAACATATATAACATATATAACATATATAACATATATAACATATAACATATGACATATATAACATAAAACATATAACATATATAACATATACAACATATAACATATAACATATAACATATATAACATATATAATATATAACATATAACATATAACATATAACATATAACATATAACATATATAACATATAACATATATAACATATAACATATAACATATATAACATATAACATAACATATATAACATATATAATATATAATATATAACATATAACATATATAACATATATAATATATATAACATATATAACATATATAACATATATAACATATAACATATAACATATATAACATATAACATATATAACATATATAACATATATAACATATATAACATATAACATATAACATATATAACATATAACATATAACATATATAACATATAACATATAATATTTATAACATATATAACATATATAACTTATAACATATATAATATATAACATATATTGCATAGATAACCAATATAACGTATATAACATATAATATTTATAACATATATAACATATATAACTTATAACATATATAATATATAACATATATTGCATAGATAACCAATATAACGTATATAACATATAACATATATAACATATAAAATATAGCATGCATAACATATATAACATTTAACATGTATAACATACATAACATTTATAACATATATAAAATATAACATATATAATATATAACATATATAACATATAGAACATATAACATATATAATATATATAACATATATAACATATAAAATATATAACATATATAACATATAACATATATAATATATAACATATAACATATATAACATATATAATATATAACATATATAACATATATAACATAAATATAACATATATAACATATAATATATAACGTATATAACATATATAACATTTAACATATAATATATATAACATATATAACATATAACATATAACATATATAATATATAACATATATAACACATATAACATATATGAAATATAACGTATATAATATAAAACATGTATAACATATAACATATATAACATATGACATATATAACATATATAACATATATAGCATATATAATATATAACATATATAACATATAACATATAACATATATAACTTATATAACATTTAACATATAATATATATAATATATATAACATATAACATATAACATATATAACATATAACATATAACATATATAACATATAACATATGTAACATATATAACATATAACATATATAACATACAACATATATAACATATATAACATATATAAAATATATAACATATAACATATAACATATAACATATATAACATATATAATATATAACATATATAACATATATAATATATATAACATATATAACATATATAACATATATAACATATAATATATATAATGTATAACATATATAATATATATAACATATATAACATACAACATATATGACATATATAACAAATATAACATATATAACATATATAACATATATAACATATATAACATATAACATATAACATATATAACATATATAACATATAACATATAAAATATATATAACATATATAATATATATAACATATATTACATATATAACATATATAACATATATAACATATATAGCATATAACATATATAACATATAACATATAACATATATAACATATATAACATATATTATATATAAAACATATAACATATATAACATATATAATATATAACATATATAACATATAACATATATAATATATATAACATATATAACATATCACATATATAATATATATAACATATAACATATATAATATATAACATATATAACATATAACATATATTACATATATAATATATAAGATATATAACATATATAACATATATAACATATAACATATATAATATATAAAATATATAACATATATAATATATATAACATGTATAACATATAACATATATATAACATGTATAACATATAATATATAACATATAACATATATAACAGATATAATATATAACATATAACATACGTAATATATAACATATATAAAATATATATCATATAACATATATAACATATATAACATATAACATATATAATATATATTATTTATAACATATAGAACATATAACATATATAATATATATAACATATATAACATATGACATATATAACATATATAACATATAACATATATAATATATAACATATATAACATATAACATATATAAGATATATAATATATAACATATATATAACATATATAACATATAACATATATATAACATATATAACACAGAATATTTAACATATAACATATATAACATATATAATATATAACATATAAGATAGATAATATATAACATATATAACATATAACATATATAAGATATATAACATATATAATATATAACATATATAACATATAGAACATATAACATATATAACATGTGACATATATAAAATATATAACATATAACATATATAAAATATAACATATATAATATATAACATATGTAACATATATAACATATAACATATATATAACATATATAACATATATAACATATAAAACATATAACATATAACATATATAACATATATAACATAAAATATATATAACATACAACATATATAACATATAGAACATATAACATATATAAATTATATAACATATATAACATATAACATATAACATATATAAAATGTATAATATATAACATATAACTTATAACATATATAACATATATAATGTATATAACATATAACATATAACATATATAATATATATAACATATATAACATGTATAACATGTATAACATATAACATATATAACATATAACATATATAATATATATAACATATATAAAATACAACATATATAACATATATAACATATATAACATATATAACATATATAATATATATAACATATATAACATATATAACACATATAACATATAATATATATAATGTATAACATATATAATATATATAACATATATAACATACAACATATATAACATATATAACATATATAACATATAACATATATAACATATATAACATATAACATATATAACATACAACATATATAACACATATAATATATATAACATATAACATACATAACATATATAACATATATAACATATCACATATATAACATATGTAACATATATAACATATAACATATATAATATATATAACATATATAACATATACTATATATAACATATAACATATATAATATATAACATATATAACATATAACATAACATATATAACATATATAATATATAATATATAACATATAACATATATAACATATATAATATATATAACATATATAACATATATAACATATATAACATATAACATATAACATATATAACATATAACATATATAACATATATAACATATATAACATATATAACATATAACATATAACATATATAACATATAACATATAACATATATAACATATAACATATAATATTTATAACATATATAACATATATAACTTATAACATATATAATATATAACATATATTGCATAGATAACCATTATAACGTATATAACATATAATATTTATAACATATATAACATATATAACTTATAACATATATAATATATAACATATATTGCATAGATAACCAATATAACGTATATAACATATAACATATATAACATATAAAATATAGCATGCATAACATATATAACATTTAACATGTATAACATACATAACATTTATAACATATATAAAATATAACATATATAATATATAACATATATAACATATAGAACATATAACATATATAATATATATAACATATATAACATATAAAATATATAACATATATAACATATAACATATATAATATATAACATATAACATATATAACATATATAATATATAACATATATAACATATATAACATAAATATAACATATATAACATATAATATATAACGTATATAACATATATAACATTTAACATATAATATATATGACATATATAACATATAACATATAACATATATAATATATAACATATATAACACATATAACATATATGAAATATAACGTATATAATATAAAACATGTATAACATATAACATATATAACATATGACATATATAACATATATAACATATATAGCATATATAATATATAACATATATAACATATAACATATAACATATATAACTTATATAACATTTAACATATAATATATATAACATATATAACATATAACATATAACATATATAACATATAACATATAACATATATAACATATAACATATGTAACATATATAACATATAACATATATAACATACAACATATATAACATATATAACATATATAAAATATATAACATATAACATATAACATATAACATATATAACATATATAATATATAACATATATAACATATATAATATATATAACATATATAACATATATAACATATATAACATATAATATATATAATGTATAACATATATAATATATATAACATATATAACATACCACATATATGACATATATAACAAATATAACATATATAACATATATAACATATATAACATATATAACATATAACATATAACATATATAACATATATAACATATAACATATAAAATATATATAACATATATAATATATATAACATATATTACATATATAACATATATAACATATATAACATATATAGCATATAACATATATAACATATAACATATAACATATATAACATATATAACATATATTATATATAAAACATATAACATATATAACATATATAATATATAACATATATAACATATAACATATATAATATATATAACATATATAACATATCACATATATAATATATATAACATATAACATATATAATATATAACATATATAACATATAACATATATTACATATATAATATATAAGATATATAACATATATAACATATATAACATATAACATATATAATATATAAAATATATAACATATATAATATATATAACATGTATAACATATAACATATATATAACATGTATAACATATAATATATAACATATAACATATATAACAGATATAATATATAACATATAACATACGTAATATATAACATATATAAAATATATATCATATAACATATATAACATATATAACATATAACATATATAATATATATTATTTATAACATATAGAACATATAACATATATAATATATATAACATATATAACATATGACATATATAACATATATAACATATAACATATATAATATATAACATATATAACATATAACATATATAAGATATATAATATATAACATATATATAACATATATAACATATAACATATATATAACATATATAACACAGAATATTTAACATATAACATATATAACATATATAATATATAACATATAAGATAGATAATATATAACATATATAACATATAACATATATAAGATATATAACATATATAATATATAACATATATAACATATAGAACATATAACATATATAACATGTGACATATATAAAATATATAACATATAACATATATAAAATATAACATATATAATATATAACATATGTAACATATATAACATATAACATATATATAACATATATAACATATATAACATATAAAACATATAACATATAACATATATAACATATATAACATAAAATATATATAACATACAACATATATAACATATAGAACATATAACATATATAAATTATATAACATATATAACATATAACATATAACATATATAAAATGTATAATATATAACATATAACTTATAACATATATAACATATATAATGTATATAACATATAACATATAACATATATAATATATATAACATATATAACATGTATAACATGTATAACATATAACATATATAACATATAACATATATAATATATATAACATATATAAAATACAACATATATAACATATATAACATATATAACATATATAACATATATAATATATATAACATATATAACATATATAACACATATAACATATAATATATATAATGTATAACATATATAATATATATAACATATATAACATACAACATATATAACATATATAACATATATAACATATAACATATATAACATATATAACATATAACATATATAACATACAACATATATAACACATATAATATATATAACATATAACATACATAACATATATAACATATATAACATATCACATATATAACATATGTAACATATATAACATATAACATATATAATATATATAACATATATAACATATACTATATATAACATATAACATATATAATATATAACATATACAACATATAACATATATATAACATATATAACATATAACATATAACATATATAACATATATAATATATATAACATATAACATATATAATATATAACATATATAATATATATAACATATATAACATATAGAAAATATAACATATATAACATATATAACATATATAACATATAACATATATCACATATATAACATATAACATATATAATATATAGCATATTTATCATATATAACATATATAACATATATAGCATATAGCATATATAACATATAACATATAACATATAACATATAACATATATAACATATATAACATATATAACATATATAACATATAGAACATATAACATATATAACATATAACATATATAAGATATATAATATATAACATATATATAACATATATAACATATAACATATATATAACATATATAACACAGAATATTTAACATATAACATATATAACATATATAATATATAACATATAAGATAGATAATATATAACATATATAACATATAACATATATAAGATATATAACATATATAATATATAACATATATAACATATAGAACATATAACATATATAACATGTGACATATATAAAATATATAACATATAACATATATAAAATATAACATATATAATATATAACATATGTAACATATATAACATATAACATATATATAACATATATAACATATATAACATATAAAACATATAACATATAACATGTATAACATATAGCGTATATAATATATAACATATATAACATATAACATATATAACATATATAACATAAAATATATATAACATACAACATATATAACATATAGAACATATAACATATATAAAATATATAACATATATAACATATAACATATAACATATATAAAATATATAATATATAACATATAACATATAACATATATAACATATATAATGTATATAACATATAACATATAACATATATAACATATATAATATATATAACATATATAACATGTATAACATGTATAACATATAACATATATAACATATAACATATATAATATATATAACATATATAAAATACAACATATATAACATATATAACATATATAACATATATAACATATATAATATATATAACATATATAACATATATAACACATATAACATATAATATATATAATGTATAACATATATAATATATATAACATATATAACATACGACATATATAACATATATAACATATATAATATATATAACATATATAATATATAACATATAACATATAACATGTATAACATATAACATATATAACATATAGAATATATAACATATAAAACATATATAACATATATAATATATATAACATATATAACATATAATATATAACATATAACATATATAACATATATAATATATAACATATAACATACGTAATATATAACATATATAACATATATAACGTATATAATATATAACATATATAACATATATAACATATAACATATATAACATATATAATATATATAGCATATAACATAGATAACATATGACATATAACATACATAACATATATAAAATATATAACATATATAACACATATAACATATAACATATATAACATACAACATATATTACATATATAACATATATAACATATAACATATAACATATATAGCATACATAATATATAACATATAACATATATAATATATAACATATATAACATGTAACATATATAACATATATAATATGTAACATATATAACATATAACATATAACATATATAACATATATAATATATAACATATATAACATATATAATATATATAACATATATAACATACAACATATATAACATATATAACATATATAACATATATAACATATAACATATATCATATATAACATATATAACATATAACATATAAAACATATATAACATATATAACATATATAATATATATAACATATATAATATATATAACATATAAAACATATATAACATATATAACATATATCACATATATAACATTTATAGCATATAACATATATAACATACATAACATATAGAACATAAAACATATATATAACATATATAACATATAACATATATAATATATAACATATATAACATATAGAACATATAACATATATAATATATATAACATATATAACATATCACATATATAATATATATAACATATAACATATATAATATATAACATATATAACATATAACATATATAACATATATAATATATAACATATATAACATATATAACTTATATAACATATAACATATATGATATATAACATATATAACATATATAACATATATAAAATATAACATATATAACATATATAACATATATAATATATATAACATGTATAACATATAACATATATAACATATAATATATAACATATAACATATATAATATATAACATATAACATACGTAATATATAACATATATAACATATATAACATATATAATATATAACATATTTAACATATAACATATATAACATATATAACATATAACATATATAATATATATTATTTATAACATATAGAACATATAACATATAATATATATAACATATATAATATATGACATATATAACACATATAACATATAACATACATAATATATAACGTATATAACATATAACATATTTATAACATATATAACACATAATATTTAACATATAACATGTATAACATATATAATATATAACACATAACATATATAATATATAACATATATAACATATAACATATATAACATATATAACATATATAATATATAACATATATAACATATAGAACATATAACATTTATAATATATATAACATATATAACATGTGACATATATAACATATATAACATATAACATATATAATATATAACATATATAATATATAACATATATAAGATCTAACATATATAACATATATAATATATAACATATGTAACATATATAACATATAACATATATATAACATATATAACATATAATATATAACATATATAACATATAAAACATATAACATATAACATATATAACATATATAACATATAACATATATGACATATATTACATATATAACATATAACATATATAACATACAACATATATAATATATATAAAATATATAACATATATAACATATAACATATAACATATAACATATATAAAATATATAATATATAACATATAACATATAACATATATAACATATATAATATATATGACGTATAACATATAACATATATAACATATATAATATATATAACATATATAACATGTATAACATATATAACATATAATATATATAACATATGACATATAAAATATATATAACATATATAACATAAAACATATATAACATATATAACATATATAACATATATAACATATATAATATATATAACATATATAACATACATAACATATATAACATATATCACATATATAACATATAAAACATATATAACATATACCATATAAAACATATATAACATATATAACATATATAACATATATAACATATATGACATATGTAACATATATAACATATATAGCATATAACATATATAACATATATAACATATAACATATATAGCATATATAACATATATAACATATAGAACATATAACATATATAACATATATAACATATATAACATATAACATATATAACATATATAACATAAAACATATATAACATACAACATATATAACATATATAATATATATAACATATAACATATATAACATATATAACATATATAACATATAACATATATAACATATTTAACATATATAACATATAACATATATAATATATAAAATATATAACATATATAACATATATAACAGATATAGTATATAAAATATATAACATATATAACATATAACATATAAAACATATATAACATATATAAAATATAACATATATAACATATATAACATATATAATATATGTCACATATATAACATATATAACATATATAACATATATAACATATTACATATATAATATATATAACATATAACATATATAACATATATAACATATAACATATATAACAACATATATAACATATATAACATATATAACATATATAATATATAACATATATAACATATATAACATATATAACATATAACATATAACATATATAACATACAACATATAACATATAACATATAACATATATAACATATATAATATATAACATATAACATATAACATATAACATATAACATATATAACATATATCACATATAACATATAACATATATAACATATATAACATATAACATATATAACATATAAAATATAACATATATAACATATAACATATAACATATAACATATATAACATATATAATATATATAGCATATATAACATATATAACATATATAACATATAACATATAACATATAACATATAACATATATAAAATATATAATATATAACATATAACATATAACATATATAACATATATAATATATATGACGTATAACATATAACATATATAACATATATAATATATATAACATATATAACATGTATAACATATATAACATATAATATATATAACATATGACATATATAATATATATAACATATATAACATAAAACATATATAACATATATAACATATATAACATATATAACATATATAATATATATAACATATATAACATACATAACATATATAACATATATCACATATATAACATATAACATATAAAACATATATAACATATAACATATATAACATATATCACATATATAACATATATAACATATATAACATATACCATATAAAACATATATAACATATATAACATATATAACATATATAACATATATAACATATATGACATATGTAATATATATAACATATATAGCATATAACATATATAACATATATAACATATAACATATATAGCATATATAAGATATATAACATATAGAACATATAACATATATAACATATATAACATATATAACATATAACATATATAACATATATAACATATAACATATATAACATACAACATATATAACATATATAATATATATAATATATAACATATATAACATATATAACATATATAACATATAACATATATAACATATTTAACATATATAACATATAACATATATAATATATAAAATATATAACATATATAACATATATAACATATATAGTATATAAAATATATAACATATATAACATATAACATATAAAACATATATAACATATATAAAATATAACATATATAACATATATAACATATATAATATATATCACATATATAACATATATAACATATATAACATATATAACATATTACATATATAATATATATAACATATAACATATATAACATATATAACATATAACATATATAACAAGATATATAACATATATAACATATATAATATATAACATATATAACATATATAACATATATAACATATAACATATAACATATATAACATACAACATATAACATATAACATATAACATATATAACATATATAATATATAACATATAACATATAACATATAACATATAACATATATAACATATATCACATATAACATATAACATATATAACATATATAACATATAACATATATAACATATAAAACATAACATATATAACATATAACATATAACATATAACATATATAACATATATAATATATATAGCATATATAACATATATAACATATATAACATATAACATATAACATATAACATATAACATATATATCATATAACATATATAACATATATAACATATATAACATATAATATATAACATATATAACATATAACATATATAACATATATAACATATATAACATATATAACATATATAACATATAACATATAATATATATATAACATATATAATATATATAGCATATAACATAGATAACATATGACATATAACATACATAACATATATAAGATTTAACATATATAACACATATAACATATAACATATCTAACATACAACATATATAACATATATAACATATAACCTATAACATATATAGCATACATAATATATAACATATAACATATATAATATATAACATATATAACATATAACATATATAACATATATAATATGTAACATATATAACATATATAACATATAACATATATAACATATATAAAATATAACATATATAATATATAACATATATAACATATATATGACATATATAACATATAATATATAACATATATAACATATATAACATATAACATATATAATATATAAAACATATATAACATATATAACATATATAACATATAAAACATATATAACATATATAACATTTATGACATATATAAAATATATAGCATATAACATATATAACATATAACATATATAATATATAACATATATAACATATAGAACATATGACATATATAATATATATAACATATATAACATATAACGTATATGCCATATATAATTATAACATATATAATATATAACATATATAACATATATAACATATATAACATATATAACATATAACATATATAACATATAACATATATAACAACATATAAAACATATATAACATATATAACATATATAATATATAACATATATAACATATATAACATATATAACATGTAACATATAACATATAACATATATAACATATAACATATATAACATATATAACATATAACATATAACATATAACATATATAACATATATAATATATAACATATAACATATAACATATATAACATATAACATATAACATATATAACATATGACATATATAACATATATAACAAATAACATATCACATATAAAATATATAACATATATAATATAAAACATATAACCTATAACATATATAACATATATCATATATATAACATATATAACATATATAACATATATAACATATAACATATATAACATATATAATATATAACATATATAACATATAATATATATAATGTATAACATATATAATATATATAACATGTATAACATACAACATATATAACATATATAAAATATATAACATATATAACATATGACATATATAACATATACAACATATATAACATATAACAAATAAAACATATATAACATATTTAACATATACAACATATATAACATATATAACATATGTAACATATAAAACATATATAAAATATATAACATATATAACATATATAACATATAACATATATATAACATATATAACATATAATATATAACATATATAACATATATAACATATATAACATATAACATATATATAACATATATAACATATAATATATAACATATATAACATATATAACATATATAACATATAACATATATAATATATAACATATATAACATATATAACATATATCACATATATAACATATAACATATATAGTATATAACATATATAACATACAACATATATAACATATATAACATATATAACATATATGACATATAACATATATAACATATTTAACATATATAACATATAACATATATAATATATAACGTATATAACATGTAGAACATATGACATATATAATATATATAACATATATAACATATAACGTATATGACACATATAATTATAACATTTATAATATATAACATATATAACATATATAACATATATAAGATATATAACATATAACATATATAACAACATATATAACATATATAACATATATAACATATATAATATATAACATATATAACATATATAACATATATAACATTTAACATATAACATATAACATATATAACATATAACATATACAGCATATATAAAATATATAACATATAACATATAACATATATAACATATATAATATATAACATATAACATATAACATATATAACATAGCATATAACAGATATAACATATAACATATATAACATATATAACATATAACATATCACATATAACATATATAACATATATAATATATAACATATAACATATAACATATATGACATATATAATATATATAACATATATAACATATATAAAATATATAGCATATAACATATATAACTTATAACGTATAACATATATAAGATATATAACATATAGTACATATAACATATGTATAACATATATAATATATATATAACATATATAACATATATAACATATATAACATAGAACATATATAATATATAACATATAGAATATATAACATATATAATACATATAACATATATAACATATCACTTATATAATATATATAACATATAACATATATAATATATCACATATATAACATATAACATATATGACATATAACATATATATAACATATATAACATATAATATATAGCATATATAACATATATAACATATATAACATATAACATATATAATATATAACATATATAACATATATAACATATATAACATATATAACATATAACATATATAATATATAACATATATAACATATAACATATATAACATATATAACATATATAATATATATAGCATATAACATATATAACATATATAACATATATAACATATAACATATATAACATATATAACATATATAACATATATAACATATAACATATAATATATATATAACATATATAATATATATAGCATATAACATGGATAACATATGACATATAACATACATAACATATATAACATTTAACATATATAACACATATAAAATATAACATATCTAACATACAACATATATAACATATATAACATATAACCTATAACATATATAGCATACATAATATATAACATATAACATATATAATATATAACATATATAACATATAACATATATAACATATATAATATGTAACATATATAACATATATAACATATAACATATATAACATATATAAAATATATCATATATAATATATAACATATATAACATATAACATATATATGACATATATAACATATAATATATAACATATATAACATATATAACATAAACATATATAATATATAAAACATATATAACATATATAACATATATAACATATAAAACATATATAACATATATAACATTTATAACATATATAAAATATATAGCATATAACATATATAACATATAACATATATAATATATAACATATATAACATATAGAACATATGACATATATAATATATATAACATATATAACATATAACTTATATGCCATATATAATTATAACATATATAATATATAACATATATAACATATATAACATATATAACATATATAACATATAACATATATAACATATAACATATATAACAACATATATAACATATATAACATATATAACATATATAATATATAACATATATAACATATATAACATATATAACATGTAACATATAACATATAACATATATAACATATAACATATATAACATATATAACATATAACATATATAACATATATAATATATAACATATAACATATAACATATATAACATATAACATATAACATATATAACATATAACATATATAACATATATAACAAATAACATATCACATATAACATATATAACATATATAATATAAAACATATAACCTATAACATATATAACATATATCATATATATAACATATATAACATATATAACATATATAACATATATAACATATAACATATATAACATATATAATATATAACATATATAACATATAATATATATAATGTATAACATATATAATATATATAACATGTATAACATACAACATATATAACATATATAAAATATATAACATATATAACATATGACATATATAACATATACAACATATATAACATATAACATATAAAACATATATAACATATTTAACATATACAACATATATAACATATATAACATATGTAACATATAAAACATATATAAAATATATAACATATATAACATATATAAAATATTTAGCAGATAACATATATAACATATAACATATATAATATAAAACATATATAACATATATAACATATATAACATATAACATATATATAACATATATAACATATAATATATAACATATATAACATATATAACATATACAACATATAACATTTATAATATATAACATATATAACATATATAACATATATAACATATATCACATATATAACATATAACATATATAGTATATAACATATATAACATACAACACATATAACATATATAACATATATAATATATATGACATATAACATATATAACATATTTAACATATATAACATATAACATATATAATATATAACGTATATAACATGTAGAACATATGACATATATAATATATATAACATATATAACATATAACGTATATGACACATATAATTATAACATTTATAATATATAACATATATAACATATATAACATATATAAGATATATAACATATAACATATATAACAACATATATAACATATATAACATATATAACATATATAATATATAACATATATAACATATATAACATATATAACATTTAACATATAACATATAACATATATAACATATAACATATACAGCATATATAAAATATATAACATATAACATATAACATATATAACATATATAATATATAACATATAACATATAACATATATAACATAACATATAACATATATAACATATAACATATATAACATATATAACATATAACATATCACATATAACATATATAACATATATAATATATAACATATAACATATAACATATATAACATATATAATATATATAACATATATAACATATATAACATATATAACATATAACATATATAACATATATAACATATAAAACATATATAACATATATAACATTTATAACATATATAAAATATATAGCATATAACATATATAACATATAACGCATAACATATATAAGATATATAACATATAGTACATATAACATATGTATAACATATATAATATATATATAACATATATAACATATATAACATAGAACATATATAATATATAACATATAGAACATATAACATATATAATACATATAACATATATAACATATCACTTATATAATATATATAACATATAACATATATAATATATCACATATATAACATATAACATATATGACATATAAAATATATATAACATATATAACATATAATATATAGCATATATAACATATATAACATATATAACATATAACATATATAATATATAACATATATAACATATATAACATATATAACATATAACATATGTAATATATAACATATATAACATATAACATATATAACATATATAACATATATAATATATATAGCATATAACATATATAACATATATAACATATATAACATATAACATATATAACATATATATCATATAACATATATAATATATAAAATATATAAAATATATAACATATATAACATATATAGTATATAAAATATATAACATATATAAAATATAACATATATAACATATAATATATAACATGCATAACATATTTAACATATAACATATATTACTTGTATAACATATATAAAATATATAACATATGACATATAACATATATAATATATAAAGTAAATGACATATAACATATATAACATATATAATATATAACATATATAACATATATAACATATATAACATATAACATATATATAACATATATAACATATATAACATATATGACATATAACATATATAATATATAAAGTAAATGACATATAACATATATAACATATATAATATATAACATATATAACATATATAACATATATAACATATATAACATATATAACATATATAACATATAACATATATATAACATATATAACATATAATATATAACATATATAATATATATAACATATATAACATATATAACATATAACATATATAATATATATAACATATATAATATATATAACATATAACATATATAATATATAACATATATAACATATATAACATATATAACATATATCACATATATAACATATAACAGATATAGTATATAACATATATAACATACAACATATATAACATATATAACATATATAACATATATGACATATAACATATATAACATATTTAACATATATAATATATAACATATATAATATATAACATATATAACATGTAGAACATATGACATATATAATATATATAACATATATAACATATAACGTATATGACACATATAATTATAACATTTATAATATATAACATATATAACATATATAACATATATAACATATATAACATATAACATATATAACAACATATATAACATATATAACATATATAACATATATAATATATAACATATATAACATATATAACATATATAACATTTAACATATAACATATAACATATATAACATATAACATATAACATATACAGCATATATAAAATATATAACATATAACATATAACATATATAACATATATAATATATAACATATAACATATAACATATATAACATAACATATAACATATATAACATATAACATATATAACATATATAACATATAACATATCACATATAACATATATAACATATATAATATATAACATATAACATATAACATATATAACATATATAATATATATAACATATATAACATATATAACATATATAACATATAACATATATAACATATATAACATATATAACATATATAACATATAAAACATATATAACATATATAACATATATAACATATATAAAATATATAGCATATAACATATATAACATATAACGCATAACATATATAAGATATATAACATATAGTACATATAACATATGTATAACATATATAATATATATATAACATATATAACATATATAACATAGAACATATATAATATATAACATATAGAACATATAACATATATAATACATATAACATATATAACATATCACTTATATAATATATATAACATATAACATATATAATATATCACATATATAACATATAACTTATATGACATATAACATATATATAACATATATATCATATAATATATAGCATATATAACATATATAACATATATAACATATCAGATATATAATATATAACATATATAACATATATAACATATATAACATATAACATATATAATATATAACATATATAACATATAACATATATAACATATATAACATATATAATATATATAGCATATAACATATATAACATATATAACATATATAACATATAACATATATAACATATATATCATATATAGTATATAAAATATATAATATATATAAAATATAACATATATAACATATAATATATAACATGCATAACATATTTAACATATAACATATATAACTTGTATAACATATATAAAATATATAACATATGACATATAACATATATAATATATAAGGTAAATGACATATAACATATATAACCTATATAATATATGACATATATAACATATATAACATATATAACATATATAACATATATAACATATAACATATATATAATATATATAACATATATAACATATATGACATATAACATATATAATATATAAAGTAAATGACATATAACATATATAACATATATAACATATAACATATATAACATATATAACATATATAACATATATAACATATAACATATATATAACATATATAACATATAATATATAACATATATAACATATATAACATATATAACATATATAACATATAACATATATAATATATATAACATATATAATATATATAGCATATAACATAGATAACATATGACATATAACATATATAACATATATAATATAAAACATATAACATATAACATATATAACATATAACATATAACGTATATAACATATAACATATATAACATATATAACAAATAACATATAACATATAACATATATAACATATATAATATAAAACATATAACATATAACATATATAACATATAACATATATAATATATATAACATATATAATATATATAACATATATAACATATAACATATAACATATATAATATATAACATATATAACATATAATATAAATAATGTATAACATATATAATATATATAACATGTATAACATACAACATATATCACATATATAAAATATATAACATATATAACATATGACATATATAACATGTACAACATATATAACATATAACATATAAAACATATATAACATATTTAACATATATAACATATATAACATATATAACATATGTAAGATATAAAACATATGTAAAATATATAACATATATAACATATATAAAATATATAGCATATAACATATATAACATATAACATATATAATATATAACATATATAACATATATAACATATATAACATATGTAAGATATAAAACATATGTAAAATATATAACATATATAACATATATAAAATATATAGCATATAACATATATAACATATAACATATATAATATATAACATATATAACATATATAACATATATAACATATAACATATATATAAGAAATATAACATATACTATATAACATATATAACATATATAACATATAACATATATAACATATATAACATATATAACATATATATCATATATCACATATATAACATATAACATATCTAGTATATAACATATATAACATACAACATATATAACATATATAACATATATAACATATATAACATATAACATATATAACATATATAACATATATAACATATAACATATATAATATATAACATATATAACATATAGAACATATATAACATATATAACATATATAACATATAAAATATATAACAACATATAATATATATAACATATATAACATATAACGTATATGACATATATAATTATAACATATAACATATATAACATATATAATATATAACATATATAACATATATAACATATATAACATTTAACATATAACATATAACATATATAACATATAACATATATAACTTATATAATATATAACATATAACATATAAAATATATAACATATAACATATATAACATATAACATATATAACATATATAACATATAAAACATATATAACATATATAACATATATAACATATATAACATATATAACATATTAAACATATATAACATATATAACATATATAACATATATGAAATATATAGCATATAACATATATAACATATAACGCATGAAATATATAAGATATATAACATATAGTACATATAACATATGTATAACATATATAATATATATATAACATATATAACATATATAACATAGAACATATATAATATATAACATATAGAACATATAACATATATAATACATATAACATATATAACATATCACTTATATAATATATATAACATATAACATATATAACATATATAATATATATAGTATATAACATATATAACATATGTAACATATATAACATATATAACATATATGAAATATATAGCATATAACATATATAACATATAACTCATAACATATATAAGATATATAACATATAGTACATATAACATATGTATAACATATATAACATATATATAACATATATAACATATAATATATAGCATATATAACATATATAACATATATAACATATAAAATATAATATATAACAAATATAACGTATATAACATATATAACGTATAACATATATAATATATAACATATATAACATATATAACATATATAACATATATAATATATATAGTATATAACATATATAACATATATAACATATAACATATATAACATATATATCATATAAAATATATAACATATAAAATATATAACATATAAAACATATATAACATATATAACATATATAACATATATAACATATATAGCATATAACATATATAACATATAACATATATCACATATATAACATATAGTACATATAACATATATATATAACATGTATAACATAGAACATATATAATATATAACATATAGAACATATAACATATATAATATATATAACATATATAACATATCACATATATAATATATATAACATATAACATATATAATATATAACATATATAACATATAACATATATAACATATATAATATATAAGATATATAACATATATAACATATATAACATATAACATATATATAACATATGTAACATATAATATATAGCAAATATAACATATATAATATATATAACATATAACATATATAATATATAACATATATAACATATATAACATATAACATATATAATATATAACATATATAACATATAACATATATAACATATATAATATATATAATATATATAGCATTTAACATATATAACATATAACATATAACATATATAACATATATAACATGTATAACATATAACATATATAACATATATAATATATAAAATATATAACATATATAACATATATAACATATAACATATATATAACCTATATAACATATAACATATCACATATAACATATATAACATATATAATATATAACATATAACATATATAATATATAACATATATAACATATATAACATATATAATATATAACATATATTACATATATAACAGATAACATATATAACATATATAACATATATAAAATATAACATATATAATATATAACGTATATAACATATAGAACATATAACATATATAATATATATAACATATATAACATATGACATATATCATATATATAACATATAACATATATAATATATAACATATAACATATATAACATATATATTATATAACATATATAACATATATATAACAAATATAAGATATAACATATATATAATATATATAACATATAATATTTAACATATAAATTATATAACATATATAATATATAACATATAACATATATAACATAACATATATAACATATAGAATACATAACATATATAATATATATAACATATATAACATATCACATATATAATATATATAACATATAACATATATAATATATAACATAATATTTAAGATATATAAGATATATAACATATATAACATATACAACATATAACATATTTAATATATAACATATATAACATATATAACATATATAACATATATAACATATAACATATATCACATATATAACATATATTATATATAACATATAACATATATAACATATATAATATATAACATATAATATATAAGATATAACATATATAACATATATAATATATAACAGATATAACATATATAACATATAACATATATAATATATAACATATATAACATATAACATATATAACATATATAACATATATAATATATAATATATATAACATATATAACATATAACATATATAATATATAACATATATAACCTATAACATATATATAACATATATAACTAACATATAATATTTAAAATATAACATATATAACATACAGAATATATAACATATAACATATATAATATATAACATATATAACATATAACATATATACGATATATAACATGTATAACATATACAACATATAATATATTTAATATATAACATATATAACATATATAACATATATAACATATATAACATATAACATATATCACATATATAACATATATAATATATATAACATATAACATATAAAATATATAATATATAACATATAATGTATAAGATATAACATATATAACATATATAATATATAACATATAACATATATAATATATAACATATATAACATATAACATATATAACATATATAACATATATAATATATAACATATATAACATATATAACATATAACATATATAACATATATAAGATGTATAACATATATAACATATAACATTTATAAAATATAACATATATAACATATAACATATATATAACATATATAACTAACATATAATATTTAAGATATAACATTTATAACATATAGAAAATATAACATATAACATATATAATATATAACATATATAACATATAACATATATAATATATAGAACACATAACATATATAATATATATAAGATATATAACATGTGACGTATATAACATATATAAAATATAACATATATAAAATATAACATATATAATATATAACATATATAACATATAACATATATAACATATATAATATATAACATATATAACATATATAACATATATAATATATATAACATATATAGCATATGTAACATATATAACATATATCACATACATAACATATATAACATATATAACATATCACATATTAAACATATATAACATTTATAACATATATAACATATATAATATACATGACATATGTAACATATATAACATATATAACGTATATAGCATATAACATATATAACATATAACATATATAACATATAGAACATATAACATGTATAACATATATAACATATATAACATATATAACATATGACATATATAACATATATAACATATAACATATATAACCTACAACACATATAACATATATAACATATAACATATATAACATATAACATATATAACATATATAATGTATATAACATATAACATATATCATATATATAACATTTATAACATATCACATATATAAGATATATAACATATAACATATATAATATATAACATATATAACATATAACATATATATAACACATATAACATATAATATATAGCATATATAACATATATATCATATAACATATATAATATATAACATATATAACATATATAACATATATAACATATAACATATATAATGTTTAACATATATAACATATAACATATATAACATATATAACATATAAAACATATATAACATATATAACATATATAACATATATAACATATAAAACATATATAACATATATAACTTATATAACATATATGAAATATATAGCATATAACATATATAACATATAACGCATGAAATATATAAGATATATAACATATAGTACATATAATATATGTATAACATATATAATATATATATAACATATATAACATATATAACATAGAACATATATAATATATAACATATAGAACATATAACATATATAATACATATAACATATATAACATATCACTTATATAATATATATAACATATAACATATATAACATATATAATATATATAGTATATAACATATATAACATATGTAACATATATAACATATATAACATATTTGAAATATATAGCATAAAACATATATAACATATAACTCATAACATATATAAGATATATAACATATAGTACATAAAACATATGTATAACATATATAACATATATATAACATATAAAATATAATATATAACAAATATAACGTATATAACATATATAACGTATAACATATATAATATATAACATATATAACATATAACATATATAACATATATAACATATATAATATATATAGTATATAACATATTAAACATATATAACATATAACATATATAACATATATATCATATAACATATATAACATATAAAATATATAACATATAAAACATATATAACATATATAACATATATAACATATATAACATATATAGCATATAACATATATAACATATAACATATATCACATATATAACATATAGTACATATAACATATGTATATAACATGTATAACATAGAACATATATAATATATAACATATAGAACATATAACATATATAATATATATAACATATATAACATATCACATATATAATATATATAACATATAACATATATAATATATAACATATATAACATATAACATATATAACATATATAATATATAAGATATATAACATATATAACATATATAACATATAACATATATATAACATATGTAACATATAATATATAGCAAATATAACATATATAATATATATAACATATAACATATATAATATATAACATATATAACATATATAACATATAACATATATAATATATAACATATATAACATATAACATATATAACATATATAATATATATAATATATATAGCATATAACATATATAACATATAACATATATAACATATATAACATGTATAACATATAACATATATAACATATATAATATATAAAATATATAACATATATAACATATATAAAATATAACATATATATAACCTATATAACATATAACATATAACATATAACATATATAACATATATAATATATAACATATAACATATATAATATATAACATATATAACATATATAATATATAACATATATTACATATATAACAGATAACATATATAACATATATAACATATATAAAATATAACATATATAATATATAACGTATATAACATATAGAACATATAACATATATAATATATATAACATATATAACATATGACATATATCATATATATAACATATAACATATATAATATATAACATATAACATATATAACATATATATTATATAACATATATAACATATATATAACAAATATAAGATATAACATATATATAATATATATAACATATAATATTTAACATATAAATTATATAACATATATAATATATAACATATAACATATATAATATAACATATATAACATATAGAATACATAACATATATAATATATATAACATATATAACATATCACATATATAATATATATAACATATAACATATATAATATATAACATAATATTTAAGATATATAAGATATATAACATATATAACATATCCAACATATAACATATTTAATATATAACATATAAAACATATATAACATATATAACATATATAACATATAACATATATCACATATATAACATATATTATATATAACATATAACATATATAACATATATAATATATAACATATGATATATAAGATATAACATATATAACATATATAATATATAACATATAACATATATAATATATAACATATATAACATATAACATATATAACATATATAACATATATAATATATAATATATAACATATATAACATATATAACATATAACATATATAATATATAACATATATAACATATAACATATAACATATATAATATATAACATATATAACATATAACATATATACGATATATAACATATATAACACATACAACATATAATATATTTAATATATAACATATATAACATATATAACATATATAACATATATAACATATAACATATATCACATATATAACATATATAATATATATAACATATAACATATAACATATATAATATATAACATATAATGTATAAGGTATAACATATATAACATATATAATATATAACATATAACATATATAATATATAACATATATAACATATAACATATATAACATATATAACATATATAATATATAACATATATAACATATATAACATAAAACATATATAACATATATAAGATATATAACATATATAACATATAACATTTATAAAATATAACATATATAACATATAACATATATATAACATATATAACTAACATATAATATTTAAGATATAACATTTATAACATATAGAAAATATAACATATAACATATATAATATATAACATATATAACATATAACATATATAATATATAGAACATATAACATATATAATATATATAAGATGTATAACATGTGACGTATATAACATATATAAAATATAACATATATAAAATATAACATATATAATATATAACATATATAACATATAACATATATAACATATATAATATATAACATATATAACATATATAACATATATAATATATATAACATAGATAGCATATGTAACATATATAACATATATCACATACATAACATATATAACATATATAACATATCACATATTAAACATATATAACATTTATAACATATATAACATATATAATATACATGACATATGTAACATATATAACATATATAACGTATATAGCATATAACATATATAACATATATAACATATAACATATATAACATATAGAACATATAACATGTATAACATATATAACATATATAACATATATAACATATCACATATATAACATATATAACATATAACATATATAACCTACAACACATATAACATATATAACATATAACATATATAACATATAACATATATAACATATATAATGTATATAACATATAACATATATCATATATATAACATTTATAACATATCACATATATAAGATATATAACATATAACATATATAATATATAACATATATAACATATAACATATATATAACACATATAACATATAATATATAGCATATATAACATATATATCATATAACATATATAATATATAACATATATAACATATATAACATATATAACATATAGCATATATAATGTATAACATATATAACATATAACATATATAACATGTATAACATATATAACATATATAACATATATAACATATAACATATAAAATATATAACATATATAACATATATAACATATATAAAATATAAAATATATAACATATATAACATATAACATATATAACATATATAACATATATAACATATATAACATATAACATATATAATATATAACATATATAACATATAACATATATAACATATATAACATATATAACATATATAACATTTAACATATATAACACATATAACATATAACATATATAATATATAACATATATAACATATAACATATATATAACACATATAACATATAATATATAGCATATATAACATATATAACATATAATATATATAATATATATAACATATATAACATATATGACATATAACATATATAATATATAACGTAAATAACATATAACCTATATAACATATATAATATATAACATATATAACATATATAACATATGTAACATATATAACATATAACATATATATAACATATATAACATATAATATATAACATATATAACATATAACATATATAATATATAACATATATAACATATATAACATATATAACATATATAACATATAACATATATAATATATAACATATATAACATATAACATATATAACATATATAACATATATGACATATATAACATTTAACATATATAACACATATAACATATAACATATATAACATACAACATATATAACATATATAACATATATAACATATATAACATATAACATATATAACATTTGTAATGTATAACATATAACATATATAATATATAACATATATTACATATATAACATATAACATATATAACATATATAACATATAACATATATAATATATAATATATACAACATATAACATATATAATATATAACATATATAATATATATAACATTTATAACATATAACATATATAACATATATAACATATATAACACATAACATATATAATATATAACGTATATAACATATATAACATATATAACATATATAACATATAACATATATAATATATAACATATATTACATATATAACATATATAACATATAACATATATAACATATATAACATATATAATATATATAGCATATAACATATATAACATATAACATATAACATATATAACATATATAACATATATAACATACAACATATATAACATATATAACATATATAACATACAACATATATAACATATATAACATATATAACATATAATATATATAATATATAACATATATAACATATAACATATATAACATATTTAATATATAAGATATATAACATATATAACATATAACATATATATAACATATATAACATATAATATATAGCATATATAACATATATAATATATATAACATATAACATATATAATATATAACATATATAACATATATAACATATAACATATATAATATATAACATATAATCATATAACATATATAACATATATAACATATATGACATATATAACGTTTAACATATATAACACATATAACATATAACATATATAACATACAACATATATAACATATATAACATATATAACATATAACATATATAACATTTGTAATGTATAACATATAACATATATAATATATAACATATATTACATATATAACATATAACATATATAACATATATAACATATAACATATATAATATATAATATATACAACATATAACATATATAATATATAACATATATAATATATATAACATTTATAACATATAACATATATATAACATATATAACATATAATATATAACATATATAACACATAACATATATAATATATAACGTATATAATATATATAACAGATATAACATATAACATATATAATATATAACATATATTACATATATAACATATATAACATATAACATATATAATATATAACATATATAACATATAACATATATAACATATATAATATATATAGCATATAACATATATAACATATAACATATAACATATATAACATATATAACATATATAACATACAACATATATAACATGTATAACATATATAACATACAACATATATAACATATAACATATATAACATATTTAATATATAAGATATATAACATATATAACATATAACATATATATAACATATATAACATATAATATATAGCATATATAACATATATAATATATATAACATATAACATATATAATATATAACATATATAACATATATAACATATAACATATATAATATATAACATATATAACATATAACATATATAACATATATGATATATATAATATATATAGCATATAACATATATAACATATATAACATATATAACATATATAACATGTATAATATATAACATATAACATATATAATATATAAAATATATAACATATATAACATATATAACATATAACATATATATAACCTATATAACATATAACATATAACATATAACATATATAACATATATAATATATAACATATAACATATATAATATATAACATATATAACATATATAACATATATAATATATAACATATATAACATATATAACAGATAACATATATAACATATATAACATATATAACATATAACATATATAACATATAACATATATAACATATATAACATATAACATATATAATATATAATATATACAACATATAACATATATAATATATAACATATATAATATATATAACATTTATAACATATAACATATATATAACATATATAACATATAATATATAACATATATAACACATAACATATATAATATATAACGTATATAACATATATAACATATATAACATATATAACATATATAACATATAACATATATAATATATAACATATATTACATATATAACATATATAACATATAACATATATAATATATAACATATATAACATATAACATATATAACATATATAACATATATAATATATATAGCATATAACATATATAACATATAACATATAACGTATATAACAGATATAACATATATAACATACAACATATATAACATATATAACATATATAACATACAACATATATAACATATATAACATATATAACATATAACATATATAATATATAACATATATAACATATAACATATATAACATATATAATATATAAGATATATAACATATATAACATATATAACATATAACATATATATAACATATATAACATATAATATATAGCATATATAACATATATAATATATATAACATATAACATATATAATATATAACATATATAACATATATAACATATAACATATATAATATATAACATATATAACATATAACATATATAACATATATAATATATATAATATATATAGCATATAACATATATAACATATATAACATATATAACATATATAACATGTATAACATATAACATATATAACATATATAATATATAAAATATATAACATATATAACATATATAACATATAACATATATATAACCTATATAACATATAACATATAACATATAACATATATAATATATAACATATAACATATATAATATATAACATATATAACATATATAACATATGTAACATATATAATATATAACATATATAATATATATAACAGATAACATATATAACATATATAACATATATAACATATAACATATATAATATATAACGTATATAACATATAGAACATATAACATATAATATATATAACATATATAACATATGACATATATCATATATATAACATATAACATATATAATATATCACATATAACATATATAACATATATATAACAAATATAACATATAACATATATATAACATATATAACATATAATATTTAACATATAACATATATAACATATATAATATATAACATATAACATATATAATATAACATATATAACATATAGAATACATAACATATATAATATATATAACATATATAACATATCATATATATAATATATATAACATATAACATATATAATATATAACATAATATTTAAGATATATAAGATATATAACATATATAACATATACAACATATAACATATTTAATATATAACATATATAAAATATATAACATATATAACATATATAACATATAACATATATCACATATATAACATATATAATATATATAACATATAACATATATAACATATATAATATATAACATATAATATATAAGATATAACATATATAACATATATAATATATAACATATAACATATATAATATTTAACATATATAACATATAACATATATAACATATATAACATATATAATATATAACATATATAACATATATAACATATGACATATATAACATATATAACATATATAACATATTACATATATAATATATAACATATATAACATATAACATATAAAAGATATATAATATATAACATATATATAACATATATAACATATAACATATATATAATATATATAACTAACATATAATATTTAAGATATAACATATATAACATTTAGAATATATAACATATAACATATTTAATATATAACATATATAACATATAACATATATAAGATATATAACATATATAACATATACAACATATAACATATTTAATATATAACATATATAACATATATAACATATATAACATATATAACATATAACATATATCACATATATAACATATATAATACATATAACATATAACATATATAACATATATAATATATAACATATAATATATAAGATATAACATATATAACATATATAATATATAACATATAACATATATAATATATAACATATGTAACATATAACATATATAACATATATAACATATATAATATATAACATATATAACATATATAACATATAACATATATAACATATATAACATATATAACATATAACATATATAAAATATAACATATATAACATATAACATATATAAGATATATAATATATAACATATATATAACATATATAACATATAACATATATATAACTTATATAACTAACATATAATATTTAAGATATAACATATATAACATATAGAAAATATAACATATAACATATATAATATATAACATATATAACATATAACATATATAATATATAGAACATATAACATATATAATATATATAAGATATATAACATGTGACGTATATAACGTATATAAAATATAACATATATAAAATATAACATATATAATATATAACATATATAACATATAACATATATAACATATATAACATATATAACATATAACATATATATAACATATATAACATATAATATATAACATATATAACATATAAAACATATAACATATATAACATATAACATATATAACATATATAACATATAGACCATATAACATATATAATATATAACATATATAACATATAGAACATATACCATATATAACATATATAACATATATAACATATAACATATATAATATATAACATATATAACATATATAACATATATAACATATATAATATATAACATATATAACATATATAACATATATAACATATATAACATATAACATATACCATATTTAAGATATTTAACATATAACATATATAACATGTATAACATATATAAAATATATAACATATAACATATATAATATATAACGTATAGAACATATAACATATATAATATATATAACATATATAGCATATATTACATATATGACATATAACATATATAACATATATAATATATAACATATATAACATATATAAGATATGTAACATATATAACATATAACATATATATAACATATATAAGATATAATATATAACATGTATAACATATATAACATATATAACATATAACATATATAATATATAACATAAATAACATATATAACATATATGACATATAACATATATAATATATAACATATATAACATATAACATATATAACATATATAATATATAACATAGATAACATATATAACATATAACATATATAACATATATAACATATAACATATATAATATATAATATATATAACATATAACATATATAATATATAACATATATGATATATATAACATATATAACATATAACATATATATAACATATATAACATATAATATATAACATATATAACACATAACATATATAATATATAACATATATAACATATATAACATATATAACATATATAACATATATAACATATAACATATATAATATATAACATATATTACATATATAACATATATAACACATAACATATATAATATATAACATATATAACATATAACATAAATAACATATATAACATATATAATATCTATAGCATATAACATATATAACATATAACATATAACATATATAACATATACTAGCAGTAAAGCCCGGCGTTGCTCGGGGTCGCTCAGTAGCTGTGTTAAAGTTACAATGTTAAGTTTCTTTTTTGGCTTAAAAACTGTAGTGTCTACTGTGCTGACTTGCATGTGGTGTTTTTGATTCATATTCCCTCAACCAACAATATGCCTTATGAAGTTAAGAAAACATAACGATAACCCGAATGTTATAACAAAAGAGGATGCTGGGGATAAAAACTGCACTGGTTATTTATTAACAAAGATCGAAAATGTAAACACTGCAACGCAGAGAAAAACATGAGCGTAACCAAATTATCAGTTATGTCTGTCTGCACGCCTATATCACCTCTCTGCACGACTGTCTGTCTGCACGCCTATATCACCTCTCTGCACGACTGTCTGTCTGCACGCCTATATCACCTCTCTGCACGACTGTCTGTCCGCACGCCTATATCACCTCTCTGCACGATTGTCTGTCAGCACGCGTATATCACCTCTCTGCACGACTGTCTGTCTGCACGACTGTCTGTCTGCACGACTGTCTGTCTGCACGCCTAACGAAATTTACAGATACATATATTTTAAATAAACTTATATAATTTTTGCTTTTTTTTACGAAATATTTGCTTGTTTTACGTAGTCTTTAAATAGACTTGTTTTCAAGTAAAAATATTGTTTTAAAATGCTTTTAAATGGAAATGAAGCAAAACGGAAGCTTAGTGTTCGAACTGATGAATTTTGCAGGTCAATATTTTGCTGGCTCGACAACTGTTCGTGTATTGTGTTAATGTCATTTTAAACGCTGAGAAAGCCAGCGTAATTTTTTACGTAAGACGCTCAATGTAAACAGAACAAAGGGAAATAACTGATAACTTACGCTCAAAAATCGATACATTATATTCAATTTCGTCACATAGGGTGGGTCAATTTGAAATATTTTTTTCCGATGTCTTCGGTACGGCTCAGTGTACAAGTATAGCAATTTCGGTGCAATTCCATGAGATATTCTAACAGGAGATGTGTGCCAAAAATCGATAGACAGACAGACAACCACAGTTTTTATATATATAGTTAACATATATAACATACAACATACATAACATATATAACATATATAACATATATAACATATAACATATAATATATATAACATATATAATATATAACATATATAACTTATATAACATATAACATATATAACATATATAACATATATAATATATAATATATAACAACATATAACATATATAACATACATAATATATATAATATAACATTTTATATATATAACATATATAAAATATATAACATATATAAAATCTATAACATATATAACATATAATATATATAACATATAACATATATAATATGTATAACATATATAACATATATAACATACAACATATATAATATGTATCACATATATAACATATATAACATATATAATATATATAACATATATAACATATATGACATATGTAACATATATAACATATATCACATACATAACATATATAACATATATAACATATCACATATTAAACATATATAACATATATAACATATATAACATATATAACATATATAACATATATGACATATGTAACATATATAACATATATAACGTATGTAGCATATAACATATATAACATATATAACATATAACATATATAACATATAGAACATATAACATATATAACATATATAACATATATAACATATATAACATATGACATATATAACATATATAACATATAACATATATAACATACAACATATATAACATATATAACATATAACATATATAACATATAACATATATAACATATATAATATATATAACATATAACATATATCATATATATAACATATATAACATATCACATATATAAGATATATAACATATAACATATATAATATATAACATATATAACATATAACATATATATAACACATATAACATATAATATATAGCATATATAACATATATAACATATAACATATATAATATATAAAATATGTAACATATATAACATATGTAACATATAACATATATAATATATAACATATATAACATATAACATATATAACATGTATAACATATATAACATATATAACATATATAACATATAACATATAAAATATATAACATATATAACATATATAACATATATAACATATATAAAATATATAATATATAACATATATAACATATAACATATATAACATATATAACATATATAACATATATAACATATAACATATATAATATATAACATATATAACATATAACATATATAACATATATAACATATATAACATATATAACATTTAACACATATAACACATATAACATATAACATATATAATATATAACATATATAACATATAACATATATATAACACATATAACATATAATATATAGCATATAATATATATAACATAAATAATATATAACATATAACATATAACATATATAACATATAATATATATAACATATATAACATATATAACATATATAACATATAACATATATAATATATAACATACATAACATATAACATATATAAGATATATAATATATAACATATATATAACATATATAACATATAACATATATATAACATATATAACTAACATATAATATTTAAGATATAACATATATAACATATAGAATATATAACATATATCATATATAATATATAACATTATATAACATATATAAGATATATAACATATATATCATATACAACATATAACATATTTAATATATAACATATATAACATATATAACATATATAACAGATATAACATATAACATATATCACATATATAACATATATAATATATATAACATATAACATATATAACATATATAATATATAACATATAATATATAAGATATAACATATATAACAGATATAATATATAACATATAACATATATAATATATAACATATATAAACATATAACATATATAACATATATAACATATATAATATATAACATATATAACATATATAAAATATAACATATATAACATATATAACATATATAACATATGTAACATATAACATATATAAAATATAAACATATATAACATATAACATATATAAGATATATAATATATAACATATATACAACATATATAACATATAACATATATATAACATATATAACTAACATATAATATTTAAGATATAACATATAACATATAGAAAATATAACATATAACATATATAATATATAACATATATAACATATAACATATATAATATATAGAACATATAACATATATAATATATATAAGATATATAACATGTGACGTATATAACATATATAAAATATAACATATATAAAATATAACATATATAATATATAACATATATAACATTAAACATATATAACATATATAATATATAACATATATGACATATATAACATATAAGATATATATAACATATATAACATATAATATATAACATATATAACATATAAAACATATAACATATATAACATATAACATATATAACATATATAACATATAGAACATATAACATATATAATATATAACATATATAACATATAGAACATATACCATATATAACATATATAACATATATAACATATAACATATATAATATATAACATATATAACATATATAACATATATAACATATAACATATATAATATATAACATATATAACATATAACATATATAACATATATAACATATATAACATATATAATATATAACATATATAACATATATAACATATATAACATATATAACATATATAACATATAACATATAACATATGTAAGATATTTAACATATAACATATATAACATATATAACATATATAAAATATATAACATATAACATATATAATATATAACGTATAGAACATATAACATATATAATATATATAACATATATAGCATATATAACATATATGACATATAACATATATAACATATATAATATATTACATATATAACATATATAAGATATGTAACATATATAACATATAACATATATATAACATATATAAGATATAATATATAACATGTATAACATATATAACATATATAACATATAACATATATAATAGATAACATAAATAACATATATAACATATATGACATATAACATATATAATATATAACATATATAACATATCACATATATAACATATATAATATATAACATAGATAACATATATAACATATAACATATATAACATATATAACATATAACATATATAATATATAATACATATAACAGATAACATATATAAAATATAACAAATATGATATATATAACATATATAACATATAACATATATATAACATATATAACATATAATATATAACATATATAACACATAACATATATAATATATAACATATATAACATATATAACATATATAAGATATATAACATATAACATATAACATATATAACATATATAACATATATAACATACAACATACATAACATATATAACATATATAACATATATAACATATAACATATAATATATATAACATATATAATATATAACATATATAACTTATATAACATATAACATATAAAACATATATAATATATAATATATAACAACATATAACATATATAACATATATAATATATATAACATATAATATATATAACATATAACATATATAATATGTATAACATATATAACATATATAACATACAACATATATAATATGTATAACATATATAACATATATAACATATATAATATATATAACATATATAACATATGTAACATATGTAACATATATCACATACATAACATATATAACATATATAACATGTCACATATTAAACATATATAACATTTATAACATATATAACATATATAACATATATGACATATGTAACATATATAACATATATAACGTATATAGCATATAACATATATAACATATGTAACATATAACATATATAACATATAGAACATATAACATAAATAACATATATAACATATATAACATATATAACATATGACATATATAACATATATAACATATAACATATATAACATACAACATATATAACATATATAACATATAACATATATAACATATAACATATATAACATATATAATATATATAACGTATAACATATATCATATATATAACATATATAACATATCACATATATAAGATATATAACATATAACATATATAATATATAACATATATAACATATAACATATATATAACACATATAACATATAATATATAGCATATATAACATATATAACATATAACATATATAACATATAACATATATAACACATATAACATATATAACATATAACATATATAATATATAACATATATACCATATAACATATATAACATGTATAACATATATAACATATATAACATATATAACATATAACATATAAAATATATAACATATATAACATATATAACATATATAACATATATGAAATATATAATATATAACATATATAACATATAACATATATAACATATACAACATGTATAACATATATAACATATAACATATATAATATATAACATATATAACATATAACATATATAACATATATAACATATATAACATTTAACATATATAACACATATAACATATAACATATATAATATATAACATATATAACTTATAACATATATATAACACATATAACATATAATATATAGCATATATAACATATATAACATATAACATATATAATATATATAACATATATAACATATATAACATATATGACATATAACATATATAATATATAAAGTAAATAACATATAACATATATAACATATATAATATATAACATATATAACATATATAACATATGTAACATATATAACATATAACATATATATAACATATATAACATATAATATATAAAATATATAACATATAACATATATAATATATAACATATATAACATATATAACATATATAACATATATAACATATAACATATATAATATATAACATATATAACATATAACATATATAACATATATACCATATATTAAATATAAAATTTAACATATATAACACATATAACATATAACATATATAACATACAACATATATAACATATATAACATATATAACATATTACATATATAACATTTGTAATGTATAACATATAACATATATGATATATAACATATATAACATATATAACATATAACATATATAACATATATAACATATAACATATATAATATATAATATATACAACATATAACATATATAATATATAACATGTATAATATATATAACATTTATAACATATAACATATATATAACATATATAACATATAATATATAACATATATAACACATAACATATATAATATATAACGTATATAACATATATAACATATATAACATATATAACATATAACATATATAATATATAACATATATTACATATATAACATATGTAACATATAACATATATAATATATAACATATATAACATATAACATATGTAACATATATAACATATATAATATATATAGCATATAACATATATAACATATAACATATAACATATATAACATATATAACATATATAACATACAACATATATAACATATATAACATATATAACATATAACATATAATATATATAACATATATATTATATAACATATATAACTTATATAACATATAACATATATAACATATATAAAATATATAACATATAACATATATAATATATAACATATATAACATATAGAACATATGACATATAGAATATATATAACATATATAAAATATAACGTATATAACATATATAATTATAACATATATAATATATAACATATATAATATATAACATTTATAACATATATAATATATAACATATATGACATATATAACATATATAACATATATAACAAATAACATGTATATAACATATATAACATATATAACATATCATATATAACATATATAACATATATAAGATATAACATATAACATATAACATATATAACATATAACATATATAACATATATAACACATAACATATCACATATAACATATATAACATAAATAATATATAACATATAACATATAACATATATAACATATAATATATATAACATATATAACATATATAACATATATAACATATAACATATAACATATATAACATATATAACATATATAACATATATAACATATACCATATATATCATATACAACATATATAACATATAACATATAAAACATATATAACATATTTAACATATATAACATATATAACATATATAATATACAAAAATAATATAACATATATAACATATAAGATATATATCATATATAACATATATAACATATATCATATATTTAACATTTATAACATATATAACATATAATATATATATCATATAACATATATAACATATAACATATATAACATATAACATTTATTAAATATAACATTTATAACATATAACATATATAACATATATAATATATAACATATATGACATATATATAACATATATAACATATAACATATATATAACATATATAACATATAATATTTAACATATAACATATATAACATATAGAATATATAACATATAACATATATAACATATAACACATATAACATATAACATATTTAACATATATAACGTATCTAATATATAACATATATAACATATATAACATATAACATATATAACATATAACATATATAACATATATAACATATAAAACATATAACATATATAATATATATATCATATATAACATGTGACATATATAACATATATAACATATAACATATATAAAATATAACATATATAATATATAACATATATAACATATAACATATATCTCATATATAATATATAACATATATATAACATATATAACATATAATATATAACATATATAAGATATAAAACATATAACATATATAACATATATAACATATATAACATATATAACATATATAATATATATAACATATCACATATATATTATACATATATGTTATATATGTTATATATGCTATATATATTATATGTTATATATGTTATATATGCTATATATGCTATATATTTTATATATGTTATATGTTCTGTATGTTATATATGTTATATATATTATATGTTATATATGTTATATATGTTATATGCTATATATGTTATATATGTTATATTTGTTACATATGTCATATATGTTATATATGTTATATATGTTATATCTGTTATATATGTTATATATGTTTTATATGTTATATGTTACATATGTTATATATGTTATATGTTCTATATGTTATATATGTTATATATGTTATATATGTTATATGTTTTATATGTTATATGCTATATATGTTATATATGTTATATATGTTATATATGTCATATATGTTATATATGTTATATATGTTATATATGTTTTATATTTTATATGTTATATGTGTTATATATGTTATATGTGTTATGTATGTTATATATGTGATATATGTTATATATTTTATATATGTTATATATGTTGTATGTTATATATGTTCTATATATTATATATGTTATATGTTATATATATTATATGTTATATATGTTATATATATTATATAACATATTTAATATATATAACATATATAACATATATAACATATATAACATATAATATATATAACATATAACATATATAATATATATAACATATATAACATACAACATATATAACATATATAAAATATATAACATATATCACATATATAACATACATAACACATATAACATATATAACACATATAACATATAACATATAAAACATATATAACATATATAACATATATAACATATATAACATATATGACATATATAACATATATAACATATATAACATATATAGCATATAACATATATAACATATATAACATATAACATATATAACATATATAACATATAGAACATATAACATATATAATATATGTAACATATAACATATAAAACATATATAACATATATAACAGATATAACATATATAACATATATAACATATATAACATATATGACATATGTAACATATATAACATATATAACATATATAGCATATAACATATATAACATATAATATATATAACATATATAACATATAGAACATATAACATATATAAAATATATAGCATATATAACATATATAACATATATAACATATAACATATATAACATACAACATACATAACATATATCATATAACATATATAATATATATAACATATATAACATATAACATATATAATATATAACATATATAACATATATAACATATATAACATATATAACATATATAACATATAACATATATATAACATATATAACATATGTAACATATAAGATATATGATATATAACATATATAATATATATAACATATATAACATATAACATATATAATATATAACATATATAACATATAACATATATAACATAGATAGCATATATAACATATATAATATATATAGCATATAACATAGATAACATATAACATATAACATATATAACATATATAACATATATAATATATAAGATATATAACATATATAACATATATGACATATATCATATATATAACATATATAACATATAATATATAACATATAATATATAACATATATAACATATATAACATATATAACATGTAACATATATAATAAATAACATATATAACATATATAAAATATATGTCATATATAACATATATGTTATATGAGTTATATATAACATACATAACATATAACATATTTAACGTATATAACATATATAACATGTATAACATATAACATATATAACAGATATAATATATAACATATATAACATATATAACATATATAACATATAACATATCTATAACATATATAATATATAATATATAACATATAACATATAACATATATAACATATATAATATATAACATATAACATATATATAACATATATAACATATAACATATATAACATATATAACATATATAATATATAACATATATAACATATAACATATATAACATGTATAACATTATAACATGTAACAGATATAATATATAACATATATAACATATAGAACATATAACATATATAATATATATAACATATATAACATACGACATATATAATATATAACATATATAACATATATATAACATATATAACATATAACATATATATACCATATATAACATATAATATTTAAAATATAACATATATAACATATATAATATATAACATATAAGATATATAATATATAACATATATTACATATAGAACATATAACATATATAATATATATAACATATATAACATGTGACATATATAACATATATAACATATAACATAAATAACATATCTATCTATCTATCTAAGGCGGGTAAAATTAACGAGATCCATGGACGAGTTCTCTCCAGCGGTCTCTGTCCCTCATTATCGCTGCCATATCCTGCATCTCCAACAGACCAGTGTCTGTCCTTAGGGGAACAACATATGTTAACCTTGGTCTTCCTCTTCTAGTGTGTCCATGTAGGGGCTCCGAAAGGAGCACTGAGTGCAATGTCAACTCTGGATGTCGGTGACATATATACCGTATATAACGTATATAATATATAACATATATAACATATAACATATATAACATATATAACATATATAACATATAACATATATAATATATAACATATATAACATATAGAACATATATCATGTATAATATATATAACATATATAACATGTGACATATATAACATATATAATATATAACATATATAAAATATAACATATATAATATATAACATATATAACATATATAACATATATAGCATATATATTATATGACACATATAACATATATAACATATATAACATATATAACATATATAACATATATAACATATAACATATATAACATATATAACATATATAACATATAACATATATAATATATATAACATATAACATATATAACATATATAACATATATAACATATATATTATATAACATATATAACATATATAACATATATAACATATATAACATATATAACATATAAAACATATAGTAGATATGACATATATACAACATATATAAAATATATATAACATATATAACATGTATAACATATATAACATATATAACGTAGAACATATATAATATATAACATATAGAACATATAACAAATATAATATATATAACGTATATAATATATATAGCATATAACATATATAACATATAACATATATAATACATAACATTTATAACATATAACATTTATAACATATAACATATATAACATATATAATATATAACATATATAACATATATATAACATAAAACATATAACATATATAACATATATAATATATAACATATATAACATATATATAACGTAAAACATATAACATATATATAACATATATAACATATAATATTTAACATATAACATATATAACATATATAATATATAACATATAACGTATATAATATATAACATATATAACATAACATATATAACATATATAACGTATCTAATATATAACATATATAATATATATAACATATAACATATATAACATATATAACATATAAAACATATAACATATATAATATATATAACATATATAACATGTGACATATATAACATATATAACATATAACATATATAAAATATAACATATATAATATATAACATATATAACATATAACATATATAGCATATATAATATATAACATATATATAACATATATAACATATAATATATAACATATATAACATATAGAACATATAACATATATAACATATATGACATTTATAACATATAAAACATATATAACATATAACATATATAATATATAACATATATAATATATATAACATATATAACTTGTATAACATATATAACACATACTATATATAACATATAACATATATAAAATATAACATATATAGAATATATAATATATAACATATATATATCATATATAACATATATAACATATAACATATATATATCATATATAACATATATAACATATAACATATATAACATCTATAACATATATAACATATATAACATATATAACATATATAACATATATAATATTTAACATATATAACATAAATAACATATCTAACATATATAACATATATAACATATAACATTTATAACATATATAATATATATAGCATATAACATATATATCATATAACATATAACATATATAACATATATAACATATATAAAATATATAACATATATAACATATAACATATATAACATATATAGCATATAACATATATAATATATAACATATATAACATATAACATATATAACATATAACATATATATAACATATATAACTTATAATATATAACATATATAACATATATAACACACAACGTATATAATATATAACATATATAACATATATAACATATATAACATATATAACATATAACATATATAATATATAATATATATTACATATATAACATATATGACAAATAATATATACAATATATAACATATATAACATATAACATATATAACATATATAACATATATAATATATATAGCATATAAAATATATATCATATAACATATAACATATATAACATATATAACATATATAACATATATAGCATATAACATATATAACATATATAGCATATAACATATATAACATACAACATATATAACATATAACATATATAACATATATAACATATAACATATAATATATATAACATATATAATATATAACATATATAACATATAAAACATATAACATATATGACATATATAACATATATAACATATAACATATATTATATATAACATATATAACATATAGAACGTATGACATATATAATATATATAATATATATAACATATAACGTATATAACATATATAATTATAACGTCTATCATATCTAACATATATAATATATAACATATATAACATATATAATATATAACAGATATAACATATATAACATATACAACATATAACATATATATAACATATATAACATATATAACATATAACATATATAACATATATAACATATATAACATATATAACATATATAACATATAACATATACAACAACATATATAACATATATAACATATATAACATATAACATATAACATATATAACATATATAACATATAGTAGATATAACATATATACAACATATATAATATATATATAACATATGAAACATATATAACATATATAACATATATAACATATATAATATAGAACATATATAATATATAACATATAGAACATATAACAAATATAATATATATAACATATATAACATATCACATATATAATATATATAACATATAACATATAATATATAACATATATAACATATAACATATATAACATATATAATATATAAGATATATAACATATATAACATACATAACATATATCGTATATATAACATATATAACATATAATATATAACATATATAACATATATCATATATATAACATATATAACATATATAACATATATAATATATATAACATATAACATATATAATATATAATATATATTACATATATAACATATATAACATATAATATATATAATATATAACATATATAACATATAACATATATAATATATAACATATATAACATATATAATATATAACATATATAAAATATATAACATATATAACATATAACATGTATATAACTTATTTAACATATAATATATAACATATAACATATATAACACATATAATATATAACATATATAACATATAGAACATATAACATATATAACATATATAACATATATAATATATAACGTATATAACATATATAACATATAACATATATAACATATATAACATATAACATATATAATATATATAGAATATAACATAGATAACATAACATATAACATATGTAAGATATATGACATATATAAGAAAAAAACATATATAACATATAACATATAACATATATAACAAATATAATATATAACATATGACATATATAATATATAACATATATAACATATAACATATATAACATATATAATATATAACGTATATAACATATATAACATATAACATATATAACATATATAACATATAACATATATATAACATATATAACATATAATATATAACATATATAACATATAAAACACATAAGATATATAATATATAACATATATAACATATATAACATATATAACATATATAACATATATAACATATATAACATATATAACATATATAATATATATAGCATTTAACATATATATCATATAACATATAACATATATAACATATATAACATATATAACATATAACATAAATATGACATATATAACATATAATATATAACATATATAACATATATATCACATAACATATATAATAAATAACATGTATAACATATATAAGATATATAACATATATAACATATATAACATATAACATATATAATATATAATATATATTACACATATAACATATATAACATATAATATATATAATATTTAACATATATAACATATAATAACATATATAATATATATAGCATTTGACATATAAATCATATAACATATAACACATATAACATATATAACATATATAGCATATAACATATATAACATATATAGCATATAACATATATAACCTACAACATATATAACATATATAACATATATAACATATATAACATATAACATATAATATATATAACATATATAATATATAACATATATAACATATATAATATATAACATATATAACATATAGAACATATGACATATATAATATATATAACATATATAACATATAACGTATATAACATATATAATTATAACGTATTTAATATATAACATATATAACATATAACATATATAACATGTATAACATATATAATATATAACATATATAATATATAACAAATATAATATATAGAACATATAACATATATAATATATATAACATATATAACATATGACATATATAACATATATATCATATAACATATATAATATATAACATTTATAACATATAACATTTATAACATATAACATATATAACATATATAATATATAACATATATAACATATAACATATATATAACATATATAACATATAACATTTAACATTGAACATATATAACATATATAACATATATAATATATATATCATATAACATAGATAACATATAACATGTAAAATATATAACATATATAACATATATAACATATATAACATTTAACATATATAACGAATATAACATATATCATATATAATATATAACATATATAACATATATATAACATATATAACATATAACATATATATAACATATATAACATATAATATTTAACAGATAACATATGTAACATATATAATATATATAATATATAACATATAACATATATAACATATATAATATATGACATATAACATATATAATATATAACATATATAACATATAACATATATAACTTATATAATGTATAACATATCTAACATATATAATATATAACATATATAACATATATAACATATAACATATATAATATATAACATATATAACATATATAACATATATAACATATAACATATATATAACATATATAACGTATAATATATAACATATATAACACATAACATATATAATATATAACATGTATACAATATATAACGTATATAACATATAGAACATATATAACATATAACATATAAAATATATAATATATATTACATATATAACATATAATATATATAATATATAACATATATAACATATATAATATATATAGCATATAACATATATATCATATAACATATAACATATATAATATATAATATATATAACATATAGAACATATGACATATATAATATATATAACATATATAACATATAATATATAACATATATAACATATATAACATATAACACATATAACATGTATAACATATATAACATATAACATATATAATATATAACATATATAACATATAGAACATATAACACATATAATATATATATAACATATATAACATATGACATATATAACATATAACATATATAACATATAACATTTATAACATATAACATTTATAACATATAACATATATAACATATATAATATATAACATGTAACATATATATAACATATATAACATATAACATATATATAACATATATAACATATAATATTTATAAAAATAACATATATAACATATATAACATATATAATATCTATAGCATATAACATAGATGACATATAACGTATAACATATATAACATATATAACATATATAACATATATAACATATAACATATAATATATATGACATATATAATATATAACATATATAACATATATAATATATAACATATATAACATATATAGCATATATAACATATATGGCACATAGCACATATGACATATATAATATATATAACATATATAACATATAATGTATATAACATATATAATTATAACGTATATAATATATAACATATATAATATATAACATATATAACATATATAATATATAACATATATAACATATATAACATATATAACATATAATATATATATAAAATATATAACATTTATAACATATAACATATATAACATATATAACATGTATAACATATATAACATATATAACATATAACATATATGACAACTTATATAACATATATAACATATGTAATATTTAACATATATTTACATATATTACATATATAACATATATAACATATAAAATATAACATATATAACATATATAACATATAGTAGATATAACATATATACAACATATATAATATATATATAACATATATAACATATATAACATATATAACATATATAACATATATAACATAGAACATATATAATATATAACATATAGAACATACAACACATATAATATATATAACATATATAACATATCACATATATAATATATATAATATATAACATATATAATATATAACATATATAACATATATAACATATAACATATATAATATATGGCATATATAACATATATAATATATATAACATATATAACATATAACATATATAATATATAACACATATAACATATAACATATAACATATATAACATATATAACATATATAATATATATAGCATATAACATATATAACATATAACATATACCATATATAACATATATAACATATATAACATGTATATAATATAACATATATAACATATAACATATATAACATATATAACATATATAACATATATAACATATATAACATATATAATGTATAACATATAACATATATAATATATAACATATATAACATATAACATATATAACATATATAACATATATAATATATAACAAATATAACATATATAACATATAACATATATAACATGTATAACATTTATAACATATAACATATATAACATATGACATATATAACATATATAACATTTAACATATATAATATATAACATTTATGACATATAATATTTATAACATATAACATATAACATATATAACATATATAATATATAACATATATAACATATATATGAAATATATAACATATAATATTTAACATATAACATATATAACGTATATAACATATATAACATATATAACATTTAACATATATAACACATATAACATATTTAACATATATAACATATATAACATATAAAACATATAACATATATAACATATATAACATATTTAACATATATAGCATATAACATATATAACATATAACATATAACATATATAACATATATTACATATAACATGTATATAAAATATATAATATATATATAACTTATATGACATATATAACATATATAACATAGAACATATATAATATATAACATATAGAACATATAACAAATATAATATATATAACATATATAACATATCACATCTATAATATATATAACATATAACATATATAATATATAACATATATAACATGTATAACATATATAACATATATAACATATAACATATATGACAACATATATAACATATATAACATATGTAATATTTAACATATATAACATATATTACATATATAACATATATAACATATAAAATATAAAATATATAACATATATAACATATAGTAGATATAACATATATACAACATATATAATATATATATAACATATATAACATATATAACATATATAACATATATAACATAGAACATATATAATATATAACATATAGAACATACAACACATATAATATATATAACATATATAACATATCACATATATAATATATATAATATATAACATATATAATATATAACATATATAACATATATAACATATATAACATATAACATATATAATATATGGCATATATAACATATATAACATATATAACATATATAACATATAACATATATAATATATAACATATATAACATATAACATATAACATATATAACATATATAACATATATAATATATATAGCATATAACACATATAACATATAACATATACCATATATAACATATATAACATATATAACATATATAACATATATAACATGTATATAATATAACATATATAACATATAACATATATAACATATATAACATATATAACATATATAACATATATAACATATAACATGTATATAACATATATAACATATAATATGTAACATATAACATATATAACATATATAATTTATAACATATAACATATATAATATATAACATATATAACATATAACATATATAACATATATAACATATATTATATTTAACAAATATAACATATATAAAATATAACATATATAACATGTATAACATTTATAACATATAACATATATAACATATGACATATATAACATATATAACATTTAACATATATAACATATATAATATAGAACATATATAACATATATATAAAATATATAACATATAATATTTAACATATAACATATATAACGTATATAACACATATAACATATATAACATTTAACATATATAACACATATAACATAGTTAACATATATAACATATATAACATATAAAACATATAACATATATAACATATATAACATATTTAACATATATAGCATATAACATATATAACATATACATATAACATATATAACATATATTACATATAACATGTATATAAAATATATAATATATATATAACGTATATGACATATATAACATATATAACATAGAACATATAGAACATATAACAAATATAATATACATAACATATATAACATATCACATCTATAATACATATAACATATAACATATATAATATATAACATATATAACATATAACATATATTACATATATATAACATATATATAACATATATAACATATAATATATAACAAATATAACATATATAACATATATAACATATAACATATAACATATATAACATATATAACATATAACATATAACATATATAACATATATAACATATATAACATGTATAACATATGTAACATATAATATATATAACATATAACATATATAATATATATAACATATATAACATACAACATATATAACATATATAACATACATAACATATATAACATATATAACATATATAAGATATATAACATATATAACATACATAACATATATAACATATATAACATATATAACATATATAACATATGTAACATAAATAACATATATAACATATAACATATATAACATATATAACATATATGACATATGTAACGTATATAACATATATAACATATATAGCATATAACATATATGACTTATATAACATATAACATATATAACATATATAACATATAGAACATATAACATATATAACATATATAACATATAACATATAAAATATATATAACATATATAACATATATAACATATATAACATATATTTTTTATATGACATAAGTAACATATATAACATATATAGCATATAACATATATAACATATATAACATATAATATATATAACATATATAACATATAGAACATATAACATATATAACATATATAACGTATATAACATATATAACATACAACATATATAACATATATCGTATAACATACATAACATATATATCATACATAACATATAACATATATAATATATAACATATATAACATATATAACATATAACATATATATAATCATATATAACATATAATATATAACATATAACATATATAACATATAATATATAACATATAACATATATAACATATATAACATATATAATATATAACATATCATATATAAGATATATAACATATAGAACATATAACATATATAATATATATAACATATATAACATGTGACGTATATAACATATATAACATATAACATATATAATATATAACATATATAACATATAACATATATAACATATATAACATATATAACATATATAGCATATAACATATATAACATATATAACATAATATATATAACATATATAACATATAGAACATATAACATATATAACATATATAACGTATATAACATATAACATATATAACATATATAACATATAATATATATAACATACAACATATATAACATATATCATATAACGTATATAACATATATAACATATATAACATATAACATATATATAATATATAACATATATAACATATATAACATATATAACATATATAACATATATAATATATAACATATATAACATATATAACATATAACATGTATATAACATATATAACATATAATATATAACATATATAAGATATATAATATATAACATATAACATATATAATATATAACATATATAACATATAACATATATAACATATATAATATATAACATATATAACATATATAACATATATAACATATAACATATATAACATATATAACATATATAACATATAACATATAATGTATGACATATATGACATATAGAACATATAACATATATAATATATATAACATATATAACATATGACGTATATAACATATATAACATATATAACATATAACATATATAACATATATAACATATAACATATAATGTATGACATATATGACATATAGAACATATAACATATATAATATATATAACATATATAACATATGACGTATATACCATATATAACATATAGCATATATAATATATAACATATATAACATATATAACATATATAACACATATAACATATAACATATAATATATAACATATATAACATATAGAACATATAACATATATAATATATATAACATTTATAACATATGACATATATAACATATATAACATATAACATATATAACATTTAACATAAATATAACATATATAACATATAATATTTAACATATAAAACATAAATAACATATATAATATCTATAGCATATAACATAGATAACATATAACATATAACATATATAACATATATAACATATATAACATATATAACATATATAACATATATAATATTTAACATATATAACACATATAACATATAACATATATAACATACAGCATATATAACATATATAACATATATAACATATAACATATAACATATATAACATATATAATATATAACATATAACATATATAACATATATAACATATATAACATATATATAACATATATAACATATAATATTTAACGTATAACATATATAACGTATATAAGATATATAACATATATAACATTTAACATATATAACACATATAACATATAACATATATAATATATAATATATATAACATATAGAACATATCACATATATAATATATATAACATATATAACATATATAATATATAACATATATAACATATATAACATATAACATATATAACATGTATAACATATATAACATATATAACATTTAACATATATAACACATATAACATATAACATGTATAACATACAGCATATATAACATATATAACATATATAACATATAACATGTAACATATATAACATATATAATATATAACATATAACATATATAATATATAACATATATAATATATAACATATATAACATATATAATATATAACATATATAACATATATAACATATAACATATATAACATATATAACATATATAACATATAACATATATAATATATAACATATATAACATATAACATATATAATATATAGCATATATAATATATATAACATATATAACATATAACATATATAATATATAACATATATAACATATATAACATATATAACATATAACATATATATAACATATATAACATATAATATATAAACTATATAACATATATAACACATAACATATATAATATATAACATATATAACATATATAACACATATAACATATATAACATATATAACATATAACATATATAATATATAACATATATTACATATATAACATATATAACATATAACATATATAATATATAACATATATAACATATATAATATATATAGCATATAACATATATATCATATAACATATAACATATATAACATATATTACATATAACATGTATGTAAAATATATAATATATATATAACTTATATAACATATATAACATATATAACATAGAACATATATAATATATAACATATAGAACATATAAAAAATATAATATATATAACATTTATAACATATCACATCTATAATATATATAACATATAATAAATATAATATATAACATATATAACATATAACATATATAACATATATAATATATGAGATATATAACATATATAACATATATAAAATATATCATATATATAACATATATAACATATAATATATTACATATATAACATATGTAACATATATAACATATAACATATATATAACATATATAACATATAATATATAACATATAACATATATAATATATAACATATATAACATATAACATATATAACATATATAACATATAACATATATAATGTATAACATATAACATACAGAACATATAACATATATAATATATATAACATATATAACATGTGACATATATAACATATATAACATATAACATATATAACATATATAACATATAAAACATATAACATATATAACATATATAACATATATAATATATAACATATATAACATATAACATATATAACATATATAACATATATAACATATAACATATATAATATATAACATATAGAACATATAGAACATATAACATATATAACATATATGACATATATAGCATATAAAACATATTTAACATATAACATATATAATATATAACATATATAACATATTTAACATATATAACATATAACATATATGACATATAATATATATAACATATAACATATATAACATATATAACATATATAACATATATAACATATATAATATATATAACATATATAACATACATAACATATATAACATATATAACATATATCACATATATAACATATATAAGATATATAACCTATAACATATAAAATATATATAACATATATAACATATGTAACATAAATAACATACATAACATATAACATATATCACATATATAACATATATGACATATGAAACATATATAACATATATAACATATATAGCATATAACATATATGACTTATATTACATATAACATATATAACATATATAACATATAACATATAAAACATATATAACATATATAACATATATAACATATATAACATATATTATTTACATGACATAAGTAACACATATAACATATATAACATAAATAACATATAACATATATAACATATATAACATATAATATATATAACATATATAACATATACAAAATATAACATATATAACATATATAACATATATAACATATATAACATATATAACATATATAACATATATAACATACAACATATATAACATATATCATATAACATATATAACATATATAACATACATAACATATAACATATATAATATATAACATATATAACGGATTTAACATATATAACATATATAATATATAACATATATAACATATATAACATATAACATATATATAAACATATATAACATATAATATATAACATAAAACATATAAAACATATAATATATAACATCTAACATATATAACATATATAACATATATAACATATAACATATAATATATAACATATATAACGTATAGAACATATAACATATATAATATATATAACATATATAACATATGACATATATAACATATATAACATATAACATATATAATATATAACATATATAACATATAGCATATATAACATATATAACATATATAACATATATAGCATATAACACATATGACTTATATAACATATAACATATATAACATATATAACATATAACATATAAAACATATATAACATATATAACATATATAACATATATAACATATATTATTTACATGACATAAGTAACACATATAACATATATAACATAAATAGCATATAACATATATAACATATATAACATATAATATATATAACATATATAACATATACAAAATATAACATATATAACATATATAACATATATAACATATATAACATATGTAACATATATAACATATATAACATACAACATATATAACATATATCATATAACATATATAACATATATAACATACATAACATATAACATATATAATATATAATATATATAACGGATTTAACATATATAACATATATAATATATAACATATATAACATATATAACATATAACATATATATAAACATATATAACATATAATATATAACATAAAACATATATAACATATAATATATAACATCTAACATATATAACATATATAACATATATAACATATAGCATATAATATATAACATATATAACGTATAGAACACATAACATAAATAATATATATAACATATATAACATATGACGTATATAACATATATAACATATAACATATATAATATATAACATATATAACATATAACATATATAACATATATAACATATATAACATATATAGCATATAACATATATAACATATATAACATAATATATATAACATATATAACATATATCATATAACGTATATAACATATATAACATATGACGTATATAACATATATAACATATAACATATATATAATATATAACATATATAACATATATAACATATATAATATATAACATATATAACATATATATAACATATATAACATATAACATATAAATAACATATATAACATATAATATTTAATATATAACATATATAACATATATAATATATAATATATAACATATATAATATTTAACATATATAACATATAACATATATAACATATATAACATATATAATATGTAACATATATAACATATATAACATATAACATATATAACATATATAACATATATAACATATAACATATAATGTATGACATATATGACATATAGAACATATAGCATATATAATATATATAACATATATAACATATGACGTATATAACATATATAACATATAACATATATAATATATAACATATATAACATATAACATATATAACATATATTGTATATAACATATATAACATATAACATATAATATACAACATATATAACATATAGAACATATAACATATATAATATATATAACATATATAACATATGACGTATATAACATATATATACATATAACATATATAATATATAACATATATAACATATATATAAGATATATAACATATAACATATAAATAACATATATAACATATAATATTTAACATATAACATATATAACATATATAATATATAAAATATAACATATATAATATATAACATATATAACATATAACATATATAACATATATAACGTATATAATATATAACTTATATATCATATATAACATATAACATATATAACATATATAACATATATAACATGTAACATATATATAATATATAACATATAGAACATATAGAACATATATCATATATAATGTATATAACATATATAACATGTGACATATATAACATATATAAAATATAATATATATAAAATATGACATATATAATATATAACATATATAACATATAACATATATAACATATATAAGAATATAACATATATAACATATAACATATAATATATAACATATATAACATATAGAACATGTAACATATATAATATATATAACATATATAACATATGACGTATATAACATATATAACATATAACATATATAATATATAACATATATAACATATAATATATAACATATATAACATATAAAACATATAACATATAACATATATAACACATATAACATATATAATATATAACATATATAACATATATAAGAATATAACATATATAACATATATAACGTATAATATATACAACATATATAACATATATTACATATATAATATATATAACATATATAACATATAACATATAACATATATAACATATATAATATATATAACATATAACATATATAACATATATAATATATATAACATATATAACATGTATAACATATATAACATATAATATATATAACATATAACATATATAATATATATAACATATATAACATACAACATATATAACATATATAACATATATGACATATATAACATATATAACATATATGACATATATAACATATATAACATATATAACATATATAGAATATAACATATATAACTTATATAACATATAACATGTATAACATACAGCATATATAACATATATAACATATAGAACATATGAGATAAATAACATATATAACATATAACATATAAAACATATATAACATATAACATATATAATATATAACATATATAACATATAACATATATAACATATAATATATATAACATATATATAACATATATAACATATAACATATAAATAACATATATAACATATAATATTTAACATATAACATTTATAACATATATAATATATAACATATAACAAATATAATATATAACATATATAACATATAACATATATAACATATATAACGTATATAATATATAAATTATATAACATATATAACATATAACATATATAACATATAACATATATAACATATAGAACATATAACATATATAATATATATAACATATATAACATGTGACATATATAACATATATAACATATAACATATATAACATACAACATATATAACATATATAACATATATAACATATAACATATAACATATATAACATATATAATATATAACATATAACATATATAATATATAACATATAGAACATAACATATATAACATATAACATATAACATATATAATATATAACATATATAACATATATAACATATAACATATATAACATATATAACATATATAACATATAATATATATAATATATAACATATGACATATATAATATATAACATATATAACATATATAACATATAACATATATAACATATATAACATATATAACATATAATATATATAATATATAACATATATAACATATAGAATATATAACATATATAATATATATAACATATATAACATATAACATATATAACATATATAACATATGACATATATAACATATATAACATATTTAACATATATAGCATATAACATATATAACATATAACATATAACATAAAACATATATAACATATAGTACATATAACATATATATAAAATATATAATATATATATAACTTATATAACATATATAAAAAATATAACATAGAACATATATAATATATAACATATAGAACATATAACAAATATAATATATATAACATATATAACATATCACATCTATAATATATATAACATATAACATATATAATATATAACATATATAACATATAACATATATAACATATATAATATATACGATATATAACATATATAACATATATAAAGTATATCATATATATAACATATATAACATATAATATATAACATATATAACATATGTAACATATATAACATATAACATATATATAACATATATAACATATAATATATAACATATAACATATATAACATATATAACATATAACATATAACATATATAATATATAACATATATAACATATAACATATATAACATATATAACATATATAACATATAACATATATAATATATAACATATATAACATATAGAACATATAACATATATAACATATATGACATATATAACATATAAAACATATTTAACATATAACATATATAATATATAACATATATAACATATATAACATATAACATATAACATATATAACATATATAATATATATAACATATATAACATTTATAACATATATAACATATAATATATATAACATATATAAGATATATAGTATATAACATATATAACATATAACATATATAACATATATAACATATATAACATATAACATATATAATATATAACATATATAACATATAGAACATATAACATATATAACATATATGACATATATAACATATAAAACATATTTAACATATAACATATATAATATATAACATATATAACATGTATAACATATATAACATATAACATATATAACATATATAACATATAACATATAACATATATAACATATATAATATATATAACATATATAACATGTATAACATATATAACATATAATATATATAACATATAACATATATAACATATATAACATATATAACATATATAACATATATAATATATATAACATATATAACATACATAACATATATAACATATGTAACATATATCACATATATAACATATATAAGATATATAACCTATAACATATAAAACATATATAACATATATAACATATGTAACATAAATAACATATATAACATATAAAATATATAACATATATAACATATATAACATATGTAACATATATAACATATATAACATATATAGCATATAACATATATGACTTATATAACATATATCATATATAACATATATAACATATAGAACATATAACATATATAACATATAACATATAAAACATATATAACATATATAACATATATAACATATATAACATATATAACATATATTTTTTATATGACATAAGTAACAGATATAACATATATAACATATATAGCATATAACATATATAACATATATAACATATATTATATATAACATATATATCATATACAACATATAACATATATAACATATATAACATATATAACATATATAACATATATAAAATATATGACATATATAACATATATAACATATATAACATACAACATATATAACATATATCATATAACATATATAACATATATAACATACATAACATATAACATATATAATATATAACATATATAACATATAGAACATATATAACATATATAATATATAACATATATAACATATATAACATATAACATATATATAAACATATATAACATATAATATATAACATATAACATATATAACATATAATATATAACATATAATATATATAACATATATAACATATATAACATATAACATATAATATATAACATTTATAACATATAGAACATATACCATATATAATATATATAACATATATCACATATGACGTATATAACATATATAACATATAACATATATAATATATAACATATATAACATATAACATATATAACATATATAATATATATAACAAATATAGCATATAACATATATAACATATATAACATAATATATATAACATATAGAACATATAACATATATAAAATATATAACGTATATAACATATAACATATATAACATATATAACATATAATATATATAACATACAACATATATAACATATATCATATAACGTATATAACATATATAACATATATAACACATAACATATATATAATATATAACATATATAACATATATAACATATATAACATATATAACATATATAATATATAACATATATAACATAAATAATATATAATATGTATAAACATATATAACATATAATATATAACATGTATAACATATATAATATATAACATATAACATATATAATATATAACATATATAACATATATCATATATAACATATATAACATATATAATATATAACATATATAACATATATAACATATAACATATATAACATATATAACATATATAACATATAACATATAATGTATGACATATATGACATATAGAACATATAACATATATAATATATATAACATATATAACATATGACGTATATAACATATATAACATATAACATATATAATATATAACATATATAAAATATAACATATATGACATATATAATATATAACATATATAACATATAACATATAATATATAACATATATAACATATAGAACATATAACATATATAATATATATAACAAATATAACATATGACGTATATAACATATATAACATATAACATATATAATATATAACATATATAACAGATAACATATATAACATATATAATATATAACATATATAACATATATATAACATATATAACATATAACATATAAATAACATATATAACATATAATATTTTACATATAACATATATAACATATATAATATATAATATATAACATATAACATATATAATATATAACATATATAACATATAACATATATAACATATATAACGTATATAATATATAACTTATATAACATATATGACATATAACATATATAGCATATATAACATATATAACATATATAATATATAATATATAGAACATATAGAACATATATCATATATAATATATATATAACATATATAACATGTGACATATATAACATATACAAAATATAACATATATAAAATAAAACATATAATATATAACATATATAACATATTACATATATAACATATATAATATAAAACATATATAACACATATGACATATATAACATATAACATATATATAACATATATAACATATAATATATAACATATATAACATATAAAACATATAACATATAATATATATAACACATATAACATATATAATATATAACATATATAACATATAACATATATAACATATATAACATATATAAGTATATAACATATATAACATATATAAGGTATAATATATACAACATATATAACATATATTACATATATAACATACAACATATATAACATATAACATATAACATATATAACATATATAATATATATAACATATAACATATATAATATATATAACATATATAACATACAACATATATAACATATATAACATATATAACATATATAACATATATAATATATATAACATATATAACATACATAACATATATACATATATAACATATATCACATATATAACATATATAACATATATAACATATATAACATATATAACATATAAGACATATGTAACGTATATAACATATATAACATATATAGCATATAATATATATAACTTATATATCATATAACATATATAACATATAGAACATATAATATATATGACATTTATAACATATAATATATAAAACATATATAACATATAACATATATAACATATATATAACATATATAACATATAACAAATAAATAACATATATAACATATAATATTTAACATATAACATATATAACATATATAATATATAACATATGTAATATATAACATTTAAAATATATAACTTATATAACATATATAACATATAACATATATAATATATAACATATATAACATATAGAACATATAACATATATAATATATATAACATATATAACATGTGACATATATAACATATATAACATATAACATATATAACATACAACATATATAACATATATAACATATATAACATATAACATATATAATATATAACATATAACATATATAATATATAACATATATAACATATAACATATATAACATATAACATATAACATATATAATATATATAATATATAACATATGACATATATAATATATAACATATATAACATATATAACATATAACATATATATAAACATATATAACATATAATATATAACATATAACATATATAACATATAATATATAACATATAATATATATAACATATATAACATATATAACATATAACATATAATATATAACATTTATAACATATAGAACATATAACATATATAATATATATAACATATATCACATATGACGTATATAACATATATAACATATAACATATATAATATATAACATATATAACATATAACATATATAACATATATAATATATATAACAAATATAGCATATAACATATATAACATATATAACATAATATATATAACATATAGAACATATAACATATATAAAATATATAACGTATATAACATATAACATATATAACATATATAACATATAATATATATAACATACAACATATATAACATATATCATATAACGTATATAACATATATAACATATATAACACATAACATATATATAATATATAACATATATAACATATATAACATATATAACATATATAACATATATAATATATAACATATATAACATAAATAATATATAATATGTATAAACATATATAACATATAATATATAACATGTATAACATATATAATATATAACATATAACATATATAATATATAACATATATAACATATATCATATATAACATATATAACATATATAATATATAACATATATAACATATATAACATATAACATATATAACATATATAACATATATAACATATAACATATAATGTATGACATATATGACATATAGAACATATAACATATATAATATATATAACATATATAACATATGACGTATATAACATATATAACATATAACATATATAATATATAACATATATAAAATATAACATATATGACATATATAATATATAACATATATAACATATAACATATAATATATAACATATATAACATATAGAACATATAACATATATAATATATATAACAAATATAACATATGACGTATATAACATATATAACATATAACATATATAATATATAACATATATAACAGATAACATATATAACATATATAATATATAACATATATAACATATATATAACATATATAACATATAACATATAAATAACATATATAACATATAATATTTTACATATAACATATATAACATATATAATATATAATATATAACATATAACATATATAATATATAACATATATAACATATAACATATATAACATATATAACGTATATAATATATAACTTATATAACATATATGACATATAACATATATAGCATATATAACATATATAACATATATAATATATAATATATAGAACATATAGAACATATATCATATATAATATATATATAACATATATAACATGTGACATATATAACATATACAAAATATAACATATATAAAATAAAACATATAATATATAACATATATAACATATTACATATATAACATATATAATATAAAACATATATAACACATATGACATATATAACATATAACATATATATAACATATATAACATATAATATATAACATATATAACATATAAAACATATAACATATAATATATATAACACATATAACATATATAATATATAACATATATAACATATAACATATATAACATATATAACATATATAAGTATATAACATATATAACATATATAAGGTATAATATATACAACATATATAACATATATTACATATATAACATACAACATATATAACATATAACATATAACATATATAACATATATAATATATATAACATATAACATATATAATATATATAACATATATAACATACAACATATATAACATATATAACATATATAACATATATAACATATATAATATATATAACATATATAACATACATAACATATATACATATATAACATATATCACATATATAACATATATAACATATATAACATATATAACATATATAACATATAAGACATATGTAACGTATATAACATATATAACATATATAGCATATAATATATATAACTTATATATCATATAACATATATAACATATAGAACATATAATATATATGACATTTATAACATATAATATATAAAACATATATAACATATAACATATATAACATATATATAACATATATAACATATAACAAATAAATAACATATATAACATATAATATTTAACATATAACATATATAACATATATAATATATAACATATGTAATATATAACATTTAAAATATATAACTTATATAACATATATAACATATAACATATATAATATATAACATATATAACATATAGAACATATAACATATATAATATATATAACATATATAACATGTGACATATATAACATATATAACATATAACATATATAACATACAACATATATAACATATATAACATATATAACATATAACATATATAATATATAACATATAACATATATAATATATAACATATATAACATATAACATATATAACATATAACATATAACATATATAATATATATAATATATAACATATGACATATATAATATATAACATATATAACATATATAACATATAACATATATAACATATATAACATATATAACATATATAACATATATAACATATATAATATATATAACATATATAACATACATAACATATATAACATATGTAACATATATCACATATATAACATATATAAGATATATAACCTATAACATATAAAACATATATAACATATATAACATATGTAACATAAATAACATATATAACATATAAAATATATAACATATATAACATATATAACATATGTAACATATATAACATATATAACATATATAGCATATAACATATATGACTTATATAACATATAACATATATAACATATATAACATATAGAACATATAACATATATAACATATAACATATAAAACATATATAACATATATAACATATATAACATATATAACATATATAACATATATTTTTTATATGACATAAGTAACAGATATAACATATATAACATATATAGCATATAACATATATAACATATATAACATATATTATATATAACATATATATCATATACAACATATAACATATATAACATATATAACATATATAACATATATAACATATATAAAATATATGACATATATAACATATATAACATATATAACATACAACATATATAACATATATCATATAACATATATAACATATATAACATACATAACATATAACATATATAATATATAACATATATAACATATAGAACATATATAACATATATAATATATAACATATATAACATATATAACATATAACATATATATAAACATATATAACATATAATATATAACATATAACATATATAACATATAATATATAACATATAATATATATAACATATATAACATATATAACATATAACATATAATATATAACATTTATAACATATAGAACATATAACATATATAATATATATAACATATATCACATATGACGTATATAACATATATAACATATAACATATATAATATATAACATATATAACATATAACATATATAACATATATAATATATATAACAAATATAGCATATAACATATATAACATATATAACATAATATATATAACATATAGAACATATAACATATATAAAATATATAACGTATATAACATATAACATATATAACATATATAACATATAATATATATAACATACAACATATATAACATATATCATATAACGTATATAACATATATAACATATATAACACATAACATATATATAATATATAACATATATAACATATATAACATATATAACATATATAACATATATAATATATAACATATATAACATAAATAATATATAATATGTATAAACATATATAACATATAATATATAACATGTATAACATATATAATATATAACATATAACATATATAATATATAACATATATAACATATATCATATATAACATATATAACATATATAATATATAACATATATAACATATATAACATATAACATATATAACATATATAACATATATAACATATAACATATAATGTATGACATATATGACATATAGAACATATAACATATATAATATATATAACATATATAACATATGACGTATATAACATATATAACATATAACATATATAATATATAACATATATAAAATATAACATATATGACATATATAATATATAACATATATAACATATAACATATAATATATAACATATATAACATATAGAACATATAACATATATAATATATATAACAAATATAACATATGACGTATATAACATATATAACATATAACATATATAATATATAACATATATAACAGATAACATATATAACATATATAATATATAACATATATAACATATATATAACATATATAACATATAACATATAAATAACATATATAACATATAATATTTTACATATAACATATATAACATATATAATATATAATATATAGCATATAACATATATAATATATAACATATATAACATATAACATATATAACATATATAACGTATATAATATATAACTTATATAACATATATGACATATAACATATATAGCATATATAACATATATAACATATATAATATATAATATATAGAACATATAGAACATATATCATATATAATATATATATAACATATATAACATGTGACATATATAACATATACAAAATATAACATATATAAAATAAAACATATAATATATAACATATATAACATATTACATATATAACATATATAATATAAAACATATATAACACATATGACATATATAACATATAACATATATATAACATATATAACATATAATATATAACATATATAACATATAAAACATATAACATATAATATATATAACACATATAACATATATAATATATAACATATATAACATATAACATATATAACATATATAACATATATAAGTATATAACATATATAACATATATAAGGTATAATATATACAACATATATAACATATATTACATATATAACATACAACATATATAACATATAACATATAACATATATAACATATATAATATATATAACATATAACATATATAATATATATAACATATATAACATACAACATATATAACATATATAACATATATAACATATATAACATATATAATATATATAACATATATAACATACATAACATATATACATATATAACATATATCACATATATAACATATATAACATATATAACATATATAACATATATAACATATAAGACATATGTAACGTATATAACATATATAACATATATAGCATATAATATATATAACTTATATATCATATAACATATATAACATATAGAACATATAATATATATGACATTTATAACATATAATATATAAAACATATATAACATATAACATATATAACATATATATAACATATATAACATATAACAAATAAATAACATATATAACATATAATATTTAACATATAACATATATAACATATATAATATATAACATATGTAATATATAACATTTAAAATATATAACTTATATAACATATATAACATATAACATATATAATATATAACATATATAACATATAGAACATATAACATATATAATATATATAACATATATAACATGTGACATATATAACATATATAACATATAACATATATAACATACAACATATATAACATATATAAAATATATAACATATAACATATATAATATATAACATATAACATATATAATATATAACATATATAACATATAACATATATAACATATAACATATAACATATATAATATATATAATATATAACATATGACATATATAATATATAACATATATAACATATATAACATATAACATATATAACATATTTAACATATATAACATATAATATATATAATATATAACATATATAACATATAGAATATATAACATATATAATATATATAACATATATAACATATAACATATATAGCATATATAACATATAACATATATAATATATATAACATATATAACATATGACTTATATAACATATATAACATATAACATATAAATAACATACATAACATATAATATTTAACATATAACATATATAACATATATAATATATAACATATGTAACATATAACATATATAACATATATAATATATAGCATATATAACATATATATAACATATATAACATATAACATATAAATAACATATATAACATATAATATTTAACATATAACATATATAACATATATAATATATAACATATAACATATATAATATATAACATATATAACATATAACGTATATAACATATATAACGTATATAATATATAACTTATATAACATATATAACATATAACATATATAACATATATAACATAACATATATAATATATAACATATAGAACATATAGAACATATATCATATATAATATATATAACATATATAACATGTGACATATATAACATATATAAAATATAACATATATAATATATAACATATATAATATATAACATATATAACATATAAAATATATAACATATATAATATATAACATATATAACACATATCACATATATAACATATGACATATATATAACATATATAACATATAATATATAACATATATAACATATAAAACATATAACATATATAACACATATAACATATATAATATATTACATATATAAGATATAACATATATAACATATATAACATATATAAGAATATAACATATATAACATATATAACGTATAATATATACAACATATATAACATATATTACATATATAATATATATAACATATATAACATATAACATATAACATATATAACATATATAACATATATAACATATATAACATATAACATATATAATATATATAACATATATAACATGTATAACATATATAACATATAATATATATAACATATAACATATATAATACATATAACATATATAACATACAACATATATAACATATATAACATATATAATATATATAACATATATAACATATAATATATATAACATATATAACATACATAACATATATAACATATATAACATATATAACATATATAACATATATAACATATATAACATATATGACATATGTAACATATATAACATATATAACATATATAACATATATAACATATATAACATATATAACATATAGAACATATAAGATATATAACATATATAACATATAACATATAAAAAATATATATAACCTATAACATATATAATATATAACATATATAACATATAACATATTTAACATATAACATATATAAAATATATACAACATATATAACATATAACATATAAATAACATATATAACATATAATATTTAACATATAACATATATAACATATATAATATATAACATATAACATATATAATATATAACATATATAACATATAACATATATAACATATATAACGTATATAATATATAACTTATATAATATATAAAATATATAACAGATGGAACATATAACATATATAATATGTATAACATATATAACATGTGACATATATAACATATATAATATATATCACATATATAACATATATAACATATATAACATATAACATATAACATATAACATATATAACATATATAACATATAGTAGATATAACATATATACAACATATATAATATATATGTAACATATATAACATATATAACATATATAACATATATAACATATATAACATAGAACATATATAATATATAACATATAGAACATATAACACATATAATATATATAACATATATAACATATCACATATATAATATATATAATATATAACATATATAATATATAACATATATAACATATATAACATATATAACATATAACATATATAATATATGGCATATATAACATATATAACATATATAACATATATAACATATAACATATATAATGTATAACATATATAACATATAACATATAACATATATAACATATATAATATATATAATATATATAGCATATAACATATATAACATAAAACATATACCATATATAACATATATAACATATATAACATATATAACATGTATATAATATAACATATATAACATATAACATATATAACATATATAACATATATAACATATATAACATATATAACATATAACATGTATATAACATATATAACATATAATATATAACATATAACATATATAACATATATAACATTTAACATATATAATATATAACATTTATGACATATAACATTTATAACATATAACATATATAACATATATAAAATATAACATATATAACATATATATAACATATATAACATATAATATTTAACATATAAGATATATAACGTATATTACATATATAACATATATAACATTTAACATATATAACACATATAACATATTTAACATATATAACATATATAACATATAAACCATATAACATATATAACATATATAACATATTTAACATATATAGCATATAACATATATAACATATAACATATAACATATATAACATATATTACATATAAAATGTATATAAAATATATAATATATATATAACTTATATGACATATATAACATATATAACATAGAAGATATATAATATATAACATATAGAACATATAACAAATATAATATATATAACATATATAACATATCACATCTATAATATATATAACATATAACAGATATAACATATAACATATATTACATATATGACATATATAACATATAAAACATATTTAACATATAACATATATAATATATAACATATATAATATATAACATATAACATATATAACATATATAATACATATCACATATATAACATGTATAACATATATAACATATAATATATATAACATAACATATATAACATATATAACATATATAACATATATAACATATATAATATATAAAATATATAACATATATAACATATATGACATATGTAACATATATAACATATATAACATATATAGCATATAACATATATGACTTATATAACATATAACATATATAACATATATAACATATAGAACATATAACATATATAACATACAACATATATAACATATATAAAATATATAACATATAACATATATAATATATAACATATAACATATATAATATATAACATATATAACATATAACATATATAACATATAACATATAACATATATAATATATATAATATATAACATATGACATATATAATATATAACATATATAACATATATAACATATAACATATATAACATATTTAACATATATAACATATAATATATATAATATATAACATATATAACATATAGAATATATAACATATATAATATATATAACATATATAACATATAACATATATAGCATATATAACATATAACATATATAATATATATAACATATATAACATATGACTTATATAACATATATAACATATAACATATAAATAACATACATAACATATAATATTTAACATATAACATATATAACATATATAATATATAACATATGTAACATATAACATATATAACATATATAATATATAGCATATATAACATATATATAACATATATAACATATAACATATAAATAACATATATAACATATAATATTTAACATATAACATATATAACATATATAATATATAACATATAACATATATAATATATAACATATATAACATATAACGTATATAACATATATAACGTATATAATATATAACTTATATAACATATATAACATATAACATATATAACATATATAACATAACATATATAATATATAACATATAGAACATATAGAACATATATCATATATAATATATATAACATATATAACATGTGACATATATAACATATATAAAATATAACATATATAATATATAACATATATAATATATAACATATATAACATATAAAATATATAACATATATAATATATAACATATATAACACATATCACATATATAACATATGACATATATATAACATATATAACATATAATATATAACATATATAACATATAAAACATATAACATATATAACACATATAACATATATAATATATTACATATATAAGATATAACATATATAACATATATAACATATATAAGAATATAACATATATAACATATATAACGTATAATATATACAACATATATAACATATATTACATATATAATATATATAACATATATAACATATAACATATAACATATATAACATATATAACATATATAACATATATAACATATAACATATATAATATATATAACATATATAACATGTATAACATATATAACATATAATATATATAACATATAACATATATAATACATATAACATATATAACATACAACATATATAACATATATAACATATATAATATATATAACATATATAACATATAATATATATAACATATATAACATACATAACATATATAACATATATAACATATATAACATATATAACATATATAACATATATAACATATATGACATATGTAACATATATAACATATATAACATATATAACATATATAACATATATAACATATATAACATATAGAACATATAAGATATATAACATATATAACATATAACATATAAAAAATATATATAACCTATAACATATATAATATATAACATATATAACATATAACATATTTAACATATAACATATATAAAATATATACAACATATATAACATATAACATATAAATAACATATATAACATATAATATTTAACATATAACATATATAACATATATAATATATAACATATAACATATATAATATATAACATATATAACATATAACATATATAACATATATAACGTATATAATATATAACTTATATAATATATAAAATATATAACAGATGGAACATATAACATATATAATATGTATAACATATATAACATGTGACATATATAACATATATAATATATATCACATATATAACATATATAACATATATAACATATAACATATAACATATAACATATATAACATATATAACATATAGTAGATATAACATATATACAACATATATAATATATATGTAACATATATAACATATATAACATATATAACATATATAACATATATAACATAGAACATATATAATATATAACATATAGAACATATAACACATATAATATATATAACATATATAACATATCACATATATAATATATATAATATATAACATATATAATATATAACATATATAACATATATAACATATATAACATATAACATATATAATATATGGCATATATAACATATATAACATATATAACATATATAACATATAACATATATAATGTATAACATATATAACATATAACATATAACATATATAACATATATAATATATATAATATATATAGCATATAACATATATAACATAAAACATATACCATATATAACATATATAACATATATAACATATATAACATGTATATAATATAACATATATAACATATAACATATATAACATATATAACATATATAACATATATAACATATATAACATATAACATGTATATAACATATATAACATATAACATATAACATATATAACATATATAATATATATAATATATATAGCATATAACATATATAACATAAAACATATACCATATATAACATATATAACATATATAACATATATAACATGTATATAATATAACATATATAACATATAACATATATAACATATATAACATATATAACATATATAACATATATAACATTTAACATATATAATATATAACATTTATGACATATAACATTTATAACATATAACATATATAACATATATAAAATATAACATATATAACATATATATAACATATATAACATATAATATTTAACATATAAGATATATAACGTATATTACATATATAACATATATAACATTTAACATATATAACACATATAACATATTTAACATATATAACATATATAACATATAAACCATATAACATATATAACATATATAACATATTTAACATATATAGCATATAACATATATAACATATAACATATAACATATATAACATATATTACATATAAAATGTATATAAAATATATAATATATATATAACTTATATGACATATATAACATATATAACATAGAAGATATATAATATATAACATATAGAACATATAACAAATATAATATATATAACATATATAACATATCACATCTATAATATATATAACATATAACAGATATAACATATAACATATATTACATATATGACATATATAACATATAAAACATATTTAACATATAACATATATAATATATAACATATATAATATATAACATATAACATATATAACATATATAATACATATCACATATATAACATGTATAACATATATAACATATAATATATATAACATAACATATATAACATATATAACATATATAACATATATAACATATATAATATATAAAATATATAACATATATAACATATATGACATATGTAACATATATAACATATATAACATATATAGCATATAACATATATGACTTATATAACATATAACATATATAACATATATAACATATAGAACATATAACATATATAACATATAACATATAAAACATATATAACATATATAACATATGTAACATAAATAACATATATAACATATAAAATATATAACATATATAACATATATGACATATGTAACATATATAACATATATAACATATATAGCATATAACATATATGACTTATATAACATATAACATATATAACATATATAACATATAGAACATATAACATATATAACATATAACATATAAAACATATATAACATATATAACATATATAACATATATAACATATATAACATATATTTTTTATATGACATAAGTAACAGATATAACATATATAACATATATAGCATATAACATATATAACATATATAACATATATTATATATAACATATATATCATATACAACATATAACATATATAACATATATAACATATATAACATATATAACATATATAAAATATATAACATATATAACATATATAACATATATAACATACAACATATATAACATATATCATATAACATATATAACATATATAACATACACAACATATAACATATATAATATATAACATATATAACATATAGAACATATATAACATATATAATATATAACATATATAACATATATAACATATAACATATATATAAACATATATAACATATAATATATAACATATAACATATATAACATATAATATATAACATATAATATATATAACATATATAACATATATAACATATAACATATAATATATAACATTTATAACATATAGAACATATAACATATATAATATATATAACATATATCACATATGACGTATATAACATATATAACATATAACATATATAATATATAACATATATAACATATAACATATATAACATATATAATATATATAACAAATATAGCATATAACATATATAACATATATAACATAATATATATAACATATAGAACATATAACATATATAAAATATATAACGTATATAACATATAACATATATAACATATATAACATATAATATATATAACATACAACATATATAACATATATCATATAACGTATATAACATATATAACATATAGAACATATAACATATATATAATATATAACATATATAACATATATAACATATATAACATATATAACATATATAATATATAACATATATAACATAAATAATATATAACATGTATAAACATATATAAGATATAATATATAACATATATAACATATATAATATATAACATATAACATATATAATATATAACATATATAACATATATCATATATAACATATATAACATATATAATATATAACATATATAACATATATAACATATAACATATATAACATATATAACATATATAACATATAACATATAATGTATGACATATATGACATATAGAACATATAACATATATAATATATATAGCATATATAACATATGACGTATATAACATATATAACATATAACATATATAATGTATAACATATATAAAATATAACATATATGACATATATAATATATAACATATATAACATATAACATATAATATATAACATATAACATATAAATAACATATATAACATATAATATTTAACATATAACATATATAACATATATAATATATAACGTATAACATATATAATATATAACATATATAACATATAACATATATAACATATATAACGTATATAATATATAACTTATATAACATATATAACATATAACATATATAGCATATATAACATATATAACATATATAATATATAACATATAGAACATATAGAACATATATCATATATAATATATATAACATATATAACATGTGACATATATAACATATACAAAATATAACATATATAAAATATAACATATATAATATATAACATATATAACATATTACATATATAACATATATAATATAAAACATATATAACACATATGACATATATAACATATAACATATATATAACATATATAACATATAATATATAACATATATAACATATAAAACATATAACATATAATATATATAACACATATAACATATATAATATATAACATATATAACATATAACATATATAACATATATAACATATATAAGAATATAACATATATAACATATATAACGAATAATATATACAACATATATAACATATATTACATATATAACATACAACATATATAACATATAACATATAACATATATAACATATATAATATATATAACATATAACATATATAATATATATAACATATATAACATACAACATATATAACATATATAACATATATAACATATATAACATATATAATATATATAACATATATAACATACATAATATATATAACATATATAACATATATCACATATATAACATATATAACATATATAACATATATAACATATATAACATATATAACATATAAGACCTATGTAACGTATATAACATATATAACATATATAGCATATAATATATATAACTTATATATCATATAACATATATAACATATAGAACATATAATATATATGACATTTATAACATATAATATATAAAACATATATAACATATAACATATATAACATATATATAACATATATAACATATAACAAATAAATAACATATATAACATATAATATTTAACATATAACATATGTAACATATATAATATTATAACATATGTAATATATAACATTTAAAATATATAACTTATATAACATATATAACATATAACATATATAATATATAACATATATAACATATAGAACATATAACATATATAATATATATAACATATATAACATGTGACATATATAACATATATAACATATAACATATATAACATACAACATATATAACATATATAACATATATAACATACAACATATATAATATATAACATATAACATATATAATATATAACATATATAATATATAAAATATATAACATATAACATATAACATATATAATATATATAATATATAACATATATAACATATAGAATATATAACATATATAATATATATAACATATATAACATATAACATATATAGCATATATAACATATAACATATATAATATATATAACATATATAACATATGACTTATATAACATATATAACATATAACATATAAATAACATATATAACATATAATATTTAACATATAACATATATAACATATATAATATATAACATATGTAACATATAACATATATAACATATATAATATATAGCATATATAACATACATCTAACATATATAACATATAACATATAAATAACATATATAACATATAATATTTAACATATAACATATATAACATATATAATATATAACATATAACATATATAATATATAACATATATAACATATAACGTATATAACATATATAACGTATATAATATATAACTTATATAACATATATAACATATAACATATATAACATATATAACATAACATATATAATATATAACATATAGAACATATAGAAAATATATCATATATAATATATATAACATATATAACATGTGACATATATAACATATATAAAATATAAAATATATAATATATAACATATATAATATATAACATATATAACATATAAAATATATAAAATATATAATATATAACATATATAATACATATCACATATATAACATATGACATATATATAACATATATAACATATAATATATAACATATATAACATATATAACATATAGAACATATAACATATATAACATATAACATATAAAACATATATAACATATATAACATATGTAACATAAATAACATATATAACATATAAAATATATAACATATATAACATATATGACATATGTAACATATATAACATATATAACATATATAGCATATAACATATATGACTTATATAACATATAACATATATAACATATATAACATATAGAACATATAACATATATAACATATAACATATAAAACATATATAACATATATAACATATATAACATATATAACATATATAACATATATTTTTTATATGACATAAGTAACAGATATAACATATATAACATATATAGCATATAACATATATAACATATATAACATATATTATATATAACATATATATCATATACAACATATAACATATATAACATATATAACATATATAACATATATAACATATATAAAATATATAACATATATAACATATATAACATATATAACATACAACATATATAACATATATCATATAACATATATAACATATATAACATACACAACATATAACATATATAATATATAACATATATAACATATAGAACATATATAACATATATAATATATAACATATATAACATATATAACATATAACATATATATAAACATATATAACATATAATATATAACATATAACATATATAACATATAATATATAACATATAATATATATAACATATATAACATATATAACATATAACATATAATATATAACATTTATAACATATAGAACATATAACATATATAATATATATAACATATATCACATATGACGTATATAACATATATAACATATAACATATATAATATATAACATATATAACATATAACATATATAACATATATAATATATATAACAAATATAGCATATAACATATATAACATATATAACATAATATATATAACATATAGAACATATAACATATATAAAATATATAACGTATATAACATATAACATATATAACATATATAACATATAATATATATAACATACAACATATATAACATATATCATATAACGTATATAACATATATAACATATAGAACATATAACATATATATAATATATAACATATATAACATATATAACATATATAACATATATAACATATATAATATATAACATATATAACATAAATAATATATAACATGTATAAACATATATAAGATATAATATATAACATATATAACATATATAATATATAACATATAACATATATAATATATAACATATATAACATATATCATATATAACATATATAACATATATAATATATAACATATATAACATATATAACATATAACATATATAACATATATAACATATATAACATATAACATATAATGTATGACATATATGACATATAGAACATATAACATATATAATATATATAGCATATATAACATATGACGTATATAACATATATAACATATAACATATATAATGTATAACATATATAAAATATAACATATATGACATATATAATATATAACATATATAACATATAACATATAATATATAACATATAACATATAAATAACATATATAACATATAATATTTAACATATAACATATATAACATATATAATATATAACGTATAACATATATAATATATAACATATATAACATATAACATATATAACATATATAACGTATATAATATATAACTTATATAACATATATAACATATAACATATATAGCATATATAACATATATAACATATATAATATATAACATATAGAACATATAGAACATATATCATATATAATATATATAACATATATAACATGTGACATATATAACATATACAAAATATAACATATATAAAATATAACATATATAATATATAACATATATAACATATTACATATATAACATATATAATATAAAACATATATAACACATATGACATATATAACATATAACATATATATAACATATATAACATATAATATATAACATATATAACATATAAAACATATAACATATAATATATATAACACATATAACATATATAATATATAACATATATAACATATAACATATATAACATATATAACATATATAAGAATATAACATATATAACATATATAACGAATAATATATACAACATATATAACATATATTACATATATAACATACAACATATATAACATATAACATATAACATATATAACATATATAATATATATAACATATAACATATATAATATATATAACATATATAACATACAACATATATAACATATATAACATATATAACATATATAACATATATAATATATATAACATATATAACATACATAATATATATAACATATATAACATATATCACATATATAACATATATAACATATATAACATATATAACATATATAACATATATAACATATAAGACCTATGTAACGTATATAACATATATAACATATATAGCATATAATATATATAACTTATATATCATATAACATATATAACATATAGAACATATAATATATATGACATTTATAACATATAATATATAAAACATATATAACATATAACATATATAACATATATATAACATATATAACATATAACAAATAAATAACATATATAACATATAATATTTAACATATAACATATGTAACATATATAATATTATAACATATGTAATATATAACATTTAAAATATATAACTTATATAACATATATAACATATAACATATATAATATATAACATATATAACATATAGAACATATAACATATATAATATATATAACATATATAACATGTGACATATATAACATATATAACATATAACATATATAACATACAACATATATAACATATATAACATATATAACATACAACATATATAATATATAACATATAACATATATAATATATAACATATATAATATATAAAATATATAACATATAACATATAACATATATAATATATATAATATATAACATATATAACATATAGAATATATAACATATATAATATATATAACATATATAACATATAACATATATAGCATATATAACATATAACATATATAATATATATAACATATATAACATATGACTTATATAACATATATAACATATAACATATAAATAACATATATAACATATAATATTTAACATATAACATATATAACATATATAATATATAACATATGTAACATATAACATATATAACATATATAATATATAGCATATATAACATACATCTAACATATATAACATATAACATATAAATAACATATATAACATATAATATTTAACATATAACATATATAACATATATAATATATAACATATAACATATATAATATATAACATATATAACATATAACGTATATAACATATATAACGTATATAATATATAACTTATATAACATATATAACATATAACATATATAACATATATAACATAACATATATAATATATAACATATAGAACATATAGAAAATATATCATATATAATATATATAACATATATAACATGTGACATATATAACATATATAAAATATAAAATATATAATATATAACATATATAATATATAACATATATAACATATAAAATATATAAAATATATAATATATAACATATATAATACATATCACATATATAACATATGACATATATATAACATATATAACATATAATATATAACATATATAACATATAAAACATATAACATATAACATATATAACACATATAACATATATAATATATTACATATATAAGATATAACATATATAACATATATAACATATATAAGAATATAACATATATAACATATATAACGTATAATATATACAACATATATAACATATATTACATATATAATATATATAACATATATAACATATAACATATAACATATATAACATATATAACATATATAACATATATAACATATAACATATATAACATATATAATATATATAACATATATAACATGTATAACATATATAACATATAATATATATAACATATAACATATATAATATATATAACATATATAACATACAACATATATAACATATATAACATATATAATATATATAACATATATAACATATAATATATATAACATATATAACATACATAACATATATAACATATATAACATATATAAAATATATAACATATATAACATATATAACATATATGACATATGTAACATATATAACATATATAACATATATAACATATATAACATATATAACATATAGAACATATAACATATATAACATATATAACATATAAAAAATATATATAACCTATAACATATATAATATATAACATATATAACATATAACATATTTAACATATAACATATATAAAATATATACAACATATATAACATATAACATATAAATAACATATATAACATATAATATTTAACATATAACATATATAACATATATAATATATAACATATAACATATATAATATATAACATATATAACATATAACATATATAACATATATAACGTATATAATATATAACTTATATAATATATAAAATATATAACATATGGAACATATAACATATATAATATGTATAACATATATAACATGTTACATATATAACATATATAATATATATCACATATATAACATATATAACATATATAACATATAACATATAACATATAACATATATAACATATATAACATATAGTAGATATAACATATATACAACATATATAATATATATGTAACATATATAACATATATAACATATATAACATATATAACATATATAAGATAGAACATATATAATATATAACATATAGAACATATAACACATATAATATATATAACATATATAACATATCACATATATAATATATATAATATATAACATATATAATATATAACATATATAACATATATAACATATATAACATATAACATATATAATATATGGCATATATAACATATATAACATATATAACATATATAACATATAACATATATAATGTATAACATATATAACATATAACATATAACATATATAACATATATGATATATATAATATATATAGCATATAACATATATAACATAAAACATATACCATATATAACATATATAACATATATAACATATATAACATGTATATAATATAACATATATAACATATAACATATATAACATATATAACATATATAACATATATAACATATATAACATATAACATGTATATAACATATATAACATATAATATATAACATATAACATATATAACATATATAACATTTAACATATATAATATATAACATTTATGACATATAACATTTATAACATGTAACATATATAATATATAACATATATAACATATATATAACATATATAACATATAATATTTAACATATAACATATATAACGTATATTACATATATAACATATATAACATTTAACATATATAACACATATAACATATTTAACATATATAACATATATAACATATAAACCATATAACATATATAACATATATAACATATTTAACATATATAGCATATAACATATATAACATATAAGATATAACATATAACATATATAACATATATTACATATAAAATGTATATAAAATATATAATATATATATAACTTATATGACATATATAACTTATATAACACAGAACATATATAATATATAACATATAGAACATATAACAAATATAATATATATAACATATATAACATATCACATCTATAATATATATAACATATAACATATATAATATATAACATATATAACATATAACATATATTACATATATGACATATATAACATATAAAACATATTTAACATATAACATATATAATATATAACATATATAATATATAACATATAACATATATAACATATATAATATATATCACATATATAACATGTATAACATATATAACATATAATATATATAACATAACATATATAACATATATAACATATATAACATATATAACATATATAATATATATAACCTATAACATATAAAACATATATAACATATATAACATATGTAACATAAATAACATATATAACATATAAAATATATAACATATATAACATATATGACATATGTAACATATATAACATATATAACATATATAGCATATAACATATATGACTTATATAACATATAACATATAGAACATATAACATATATAACATATAACATATAAAACATATATAACATATATAACATATATAACATATATAACATATATTTTTTATATGACATAAGTAACAGATATAACATATATAACATATATAGCATATAACATATATAACATATATAACATATATTATATATAACATATATATCATATACAACATATAACATGTATAACATATATAACATATATAACATATATAACATATATAAAATATATAACATATATAACATATATAACATATATAACATACAACATATATAACATATATCATATAACATATATAACATATATAACATACATAACATATAACATATATAATATATAACATATATAACATATAGAACATATATAACATATATAATATATAACATATATAACATATATAACATATAACATATATATAAACATATATAACATATAATATATAACATATAACATATATAACATATAATATATAACATATAACATATATAACATATATAACATATAACATATATAATATATAACATATATAACATATATAATATATATAACAAATATAGCATATAACATATATAACATATATAACATAATATATATAACATATATAACATATATAACATATAATATATATAATATACAACATATATAACATATATCATATAACGTATATAACATATATAACATATAACATATATATAATATATAACATATATAAAATATATAACATATATAACATATATAACATATATAATATATAACATATATAACATAAATAATATATAACATATATAAACATATATAACATATAATATATAACATATATAACATATATAATATATATCATATAACATATATAATATATAACATATATAACATATATCATATATAACATATATAACATATATAATATATAACATATATAACATATATAACATATAACATATATAACATATATAACATATATAACATATAACATATAATGTATGACATATATGACATATAGAACATATAACATATATAATATATATAACATATATAACATATGACGTATATAACATATATAACATATATAACATATACCATATAAAATATATAACATATATAAAGTATAACATATATGACATATATAATATATAACATATATAACATATAACATATAATATATAACATATATAACATATAGAACATATAACATATATAATATATATAACAAATATAACATATGACGTATATAACATATATAACATATAACATATATAATATATAACATATATAACATATAACATATATAACATATATAATATATAACATATATAACATATATATAACATATATAACATATAACATATAAATAACATATATAACATATAATATTTAACATATAACATATATAACATATATAATATATAACATATAAAATATATAATATATAACATATATAACATATATAATATATAACATATAACATATAAAATATATAACATATATAACATATAACATATATAACATATATAACGTATATAATATATAACTTATATAACATATATAACATATAACATATATAACATATATAACATATATAACATATATAATATATAACATATAGAACATATAGAACATATATCATATATAATATATATAACATATATAACATGTGACATATATAACATATATAAAATATAACATATAAAATATAACATATATAATATATAACATATATAACATATTACATATATAACATATATAATATATAACATATATAACACATATGACATATATAACATATAACATATATATAACACATATAACATATAATATATAACATATATAACATATAAAACATATAACATATGATATATATAACACATATAACATATATAATATATAACATATATAACATATAACATATATAACATATATAACATATATAAGAATATAACATATATAACATATATAACATATAATATATACAACATATATAACATATATTACATATATAACATACAACATATATAACATATAACATATAACATATATAACATATATAATATATATAACATATAACATACATAATATATATAACATATATAACATACAACATATATAACATATATAAAATATATAACATATATAACATATATAACATATATAATATATATAACATATATAACATATAACATATATAACATATATAATATATAACATATAACATATATAATATATAACATATATAACATATAACGTATATAACATATATAACGTATATAATATATAACTTATATAACATATATAACATATAACATATATAACATATATAACATAACATATATAATATATAACATATAGAACATATAGAACATATATCATATATAATATATATAACATATATAACATGTGACATATATAACATATATAAAATATAACATATATAACATATAACATATATAATATATAACATATATAACATATAAAATATATAACATATATAATATATAACATATATAACACATATCACATATATAACATATGACATATATATAACATATATAACATATAATATATAACATATATAACATATAAAACATATAACATATAACATATATAACACATATAACATATATAATATATTACATATATAAGATATAACATATATAACATATATAACATATATAAGAATATAACATATATAACATATATAACGTATAATATATACAACATATATGACATATATTACATATATAATATATATAACATATATAACATATAACATATAACATATATAACATATATAACATATATAACATATAACATATATAACATATATAATATATATAACATATCTAACATACAACATATATAACATATATAACATATATAATATATATAACATATATAACATATAATATATATAACATATATAACATATATAACATATATAACATATATAACATATATAACATATATAAAATATATGACATATGTAACATATATAACATATATAACATATATAGCATATAACATATATAACTTATATAACATATAACATATATAACATATAGAACATATAAGATATATAACATATATAACATATAACATATAAAAAATATATATAACCTATAACATATATAATATATAACATATATAACATATAACATATTTAACATATAACATATATAAAATATATACAACATATATAACATATAACATATAAATAACATATATAACATATAATATTTAACATATAACATATATAACATATATAATATATAACATATAACATATATAATATATAACATATATAACATATAACATATATAACATATATAACGTATATAATATATAACTTATATAATATATAACATATATAACATATGGAACATATAACATATATAATATATATAACATATATAACATGTGACATATATAACATATATAACATATATCACATATATAACATATATAACATATATAACATATAACATATAACATATAACATATATAACATATATAACATATAGTAGATATAACATATATACAACATATATAATATATATGTAACATATATAACATATATAACATATATAACATATATAACATATATAACATAGAACATATATAATATATAACATATAGAACATATAACACATATAATGTATATAACATATATAACATATCACATATATAATATATATAATATATAACATATATAATATATAACATATATAACATATATAACATATATAACATATAACATATATAATATATGGCATATATAACATATATAACATATATAACATATATAACATATAACATATATAATATATAACATATATAACATATAACATATAACATATATAACATATATAACATATATAATATATATAGCATATAACATATATAACATATAACATATACCATATATAACATATATAACATATATAACATATATAACATGTATATAATATAACATATATAACATATAACATATATAACATATATAACATATTTAACATATATAGCATATAACATATATAACATATAAGATATAACATATAACATATATAACATATATTACATATAAAATGTATATAAAATATATAATATATATATAACTTATATGACATATATAACATATATAACATAGAACATATATAATATATAACATATAGAACATATAACAAATATAATATATATAACATATATAACATATCACATCTATAATATATATAACATATAACATATATAATATATAACATATATAACATATAACATATATTAAATATAACATATATATAACATATATAACATATATAACATATAACATATAACATATATAACATATAATATATATAACATATATAACATGTATAACATATTTAACATATATATAACCTATATAACATATAACATATAAATAACATATATAACATATAATATTTAACATATAACATATATAAAATATATAATATATAACATATAACATATATAATATATAACATATATAACATATAACATATATAACATATATAAAGTATATAATATATAACATATATAACATATATAACATATAACATATATAACATACAACATATATAACATATATAACATATATAACATATAACATATAACATATATAACATATATAATATATAACATATAACATATATAATATATAACATATAGAATATATAACATATATAATATATAACATATAACATGTATGATATAAGTAATATATAAAATATGACATATATAATATATAACATATATAACATATATAACATATAATATATATAACATACAACATATATAACATATATAACATATATATCAAATAACATATAACATATATAACATATATAATATATAACATATAAAATAGATAATATATAACATATAGAAATATAACATATATAACATATAACATATAACATATATACTATATATAATATATAAAATATGACATATATAATATATAACATATATAACATATATAACATATATAACATATATAACATATAATATATATAATATATAACATATATAACATAGAATATATAACATATATAATATATATAACATATATAACATATAACATATATAACATATATAACATATAACATATATAATATATAACATATATAACATATTACATATAAAACATATATAATATATAAAGCATATAACATATATAACATATAACATATAATAATATATAACATATATAACATACAACATAAATAACATATATAACATATATAACATATAACATATAACATATATAACATATATAATATATAACATATAACATATAACATATATAACATATATAATATATATAACATATAACATATAACATGTAAAACATATATAATATATATAACATATATAACATATGTAACTCATATAACATATAATATATATAACATATAACATATATAATATATATAACATATATAACATATGTAACTCATATAACATATAATATATATAACATATAACATATATAATATATATAACATATATAACATACAACATATATAACATATATAACATATATAACATATATAATATATATAACACATACAACATATATAACGTATAACATATATAATATATAACATAGATAACATATATAACATATATAACATATATAACATATAACATATATAATATATAACATATATAACATATAACATATATAACATATATAATATATAAAGCATATAAGATATATAACATATAACATATAACCTATATAACATATAATACATATATAACATATATAACATACAACATATATAACATATATAACATATATAATATATAACATATATAACATATTTAACATATAACATATATAACATATATAACATATATAACATATAACATATATAACATATATAACATATATAACATATAACATATAACATATAACATATATAACTTATATAATATATAACATATAACATATATAATATATAACATATATAACATATATAACATATAACATATATAACATATATAACATATATAACATATAATATATATAATATATAACATATATAACATATAGAATATATAACATATATAATATATATAACATATATAACATATAACATATATAAAATATATAACATATAACATATATAATATATAACATATATAACATATAACATATATAACATATATAATATATAACATGTATAAAATATATAACATACGTAACATGTAACATATATATAACATATATAACATATAATATATAACATATATAACATATATAACATATAACATATATAATATATAAAATATATAACATATATAACATATATAACATATAACATATAATATATAACATATATAACATATAACATATATAACATATATAATATATAAAGCATATAACATATATAACATATAACATATAACATATATAACTTATATAACATATATAACATATATAACATACAACATATATAACAGATATAACATATATAATATATAACATATATAACATATATAACATACAACATATATAACATATATAACATATATAATATATAACGTATATTATATATATAACATATATAAAATATAGAACAAATGACATATATAATAAATATAACATATATAACAAATAACGTATATAACATATATAACATATAACATATAACATATAACATATATAATATATAACATACATTACATATAACATATATAACATATATAACATATATAATATATAACATATATAACATATATAACATATATAACATATAAAATATAACATCATTAACATATAACATCTATAACATCTATAACATATAATATATAACATATAACATATATAATATATAACATACATAACATATAACATATATAACATATATAACATATATAATATATAACATATATAACATATATAACATATATAACATATAAAATATAACATATATAACATACAACATCTATAACATCTATAACATATAACATATAACATATAACATATAACATATATAATATATAACATACATAACATATAACATATATAACATTTATAATATATAACATATATAACATATATTACACATATAACATATAACATATATATAACATATATAACATATATAACATATAACATATATAATATATATAGCATATAACATATATAACATATAACATATATAACATATATAACATATAACATATAACATATATAACATATATAACATATAACAGAAAATATATAACATATAATATATAACATATCTAACATATATAACATATAACATACAACATATATAACATATATAACATATATAACATATATAACATATATAACATATATGACATATGTAACATATATAACATATATAACATATATAGCATATAACATATATAACTTGTATAACATATAACATATATAACATATATAACATATAGAACATATAAGATATATAACATATATAACGTATGACATATAAAAAATATATATAACATATAACATATATAATATATAACATATATATCATATAACCTATTTAACATATAACATATATAAAATATATACAACATATATAACATATAACATATAATATTTAACATATAACATATATAATATATAACATATAACATATATTATAGATAACATATATAACATATAACATATATAACATATATAACGTATATAATATATAACTTATATAACATATATAACATATAACATATATAATATATAACATATATAACATATGGAACATATAACATATATAATATATATAGCATATATAACATGTGACATATATAATATATATAGCATATAACATATATAACATATAACATATAACATATATAATATATATAACATATAGTAGATATAACATATATACAACATATATAATATATATGTAACATATATAACATATATAACATATATAACATATATAACATATATAACATAGAACATATATAATATATAACATATAGAACATATAACACATATAATATATATAACATATATAACATATCACATATATAATATATATAATATATAACATATATAACATATATAATATATAACATATATAACATATATAACATATATAACATATAACATATATAATATATGGCATATATAACATATATAACATATATAACATATATAACATATAACATATACAATATATAACATATATAACATATAACATATAACATATATAACATATATAACATATATAATATATATAGCATATAACATATATAACATATAACATATACCATATATAACATATATAACATATGTAACATATATAACATGTATATAATATAACATGTATACAATATATAACATATATAACATGTAACATATATATAACATATATAACATATATCATATAAAATATATAAAATATATAAAATATATAAAATTTAACATATATAATATATAACATTTATGACATATAACATTTATAACATATAACATATATAACATATATAATATATAACATATATAACGTATATAACATATATAACATATATAACATTTAACATATATAACACATATAACATATTTAACATATATAACATATATAACATATAAAACATATAACATATATAACATATATAACATATTTAACATATATGGCATATAACATATATAACATATAACATATAACATATAACATATATAACATATATTACATATAAAATGTATATAAAATATATAATATATATATAACTTATATGACATATATAACATATATAACATATCACATCTATAATATATATAACATATAACATATATAATATATAACATATATAACATATAACATATATTACATATAACATATATATAACATATATAAAATATAATATATAACATATATAACATATATAACATATATAACATATAACATACAACATATATAACATATATAACATATAACATATATAACATATATAATATATATAACATATATAACATGTATAACATATTTAACATATATATAACCTATATAACATATAACATATAAATAACATATATAACATATAATATTTAACATATAACATATATAACATATATAATATATAACATATAACATATATAATATATAACATATATAACATATAACATATATAACATATATAACGTATATAATATATAACTTGTATAACATATATAACATATAACATATATAATATATAACATATATAACATATATAACATATAACATATATAACATACAACATATATAACATATATAACATATATAACATATAACATATAACATATATAACATATATAATATATAACATATAACATATATAATATATAACATATAGAATATATAACATATATAACATATAACATATAACATATATAATATAAATAATATATAAAATATGACATATATAATATATAACATATATAACATATATAACATATAACATATATAACATATAATATATATAATATATACCTTATATAACATATAGAATATATAACATATATAATATATATAACATATATAACATATAACATATATAACATATATAACATATAACATATATAATATATAACATATATAACATATAACATATAAAATATATAATATATAACATATATAAAATATATAATATATATAACATGTAACAAATATATAACATATATAACATATATAACATATAACATATATAATATATAACATATATAACATATATAACATATATAACATATATAACATATAACATATATAACATATATAACATATATAACATATATAACATATAACATATATATAACATATATTATATATATAACATATAACATATATAACATATATAACATATATAACATATATAACATACATAACATATAACATATATAATATATAACATATATAACATATAGAACATATATAACATATATAATATATAACATATATAACATATATAACATATAACATATATATAAACATATATAACATATAATATATAACATATAACATATATAACATATAATATATAACATATAACATATATAACATATATAACATATATAACATATAACATATAATATATAACATTTATAACATATAGAACATATAACATATATAATATATATAACATATATCACATATGACGTATATAACATATATAACATATAACATATATAATATATAACATATATAACATATATAATATATATAACAAATATAGCATATAACATATATAACATATATAACATAATATATATAACATATATAACATATATAACATATAATATATATAATATACAACATATATAACATATATCATATAACGTATATAACATATATAACATATAACATATATATAATATATAACATATATAAAATATATAACATATATAACATATATAACATATATAATATATAACATATATAACATAAATAATATATAACATATATAAACATATATAACATATAATATATAACATATATAACATATATAATATATATCATATAACATATATAATATATAACATATATAACATATATCATATATAACATATATAACATATATAATATATAACATATATAACATATATAACATATAACATATATAACATATATAACATATATAACATATAACATATAATGTATGACATATATGACATATAGAACATATAACATATATAATATATATAACATATATAACATATGACGTATATAACATATATAACATATAACTTATAAAATATATAACATATATAAAGTATAACATATATGACATATATAATATATAACATATATAACATATAACATATAATATATAACATATATAACATATAGAACATATAACATATATAATATATATAACAAATATAACATATGACGTATATAACATATATAACATATAACATATATAATATATGACATATATAACATATAACATATATAACATATATAATATATAACATATATAACATATATATAACATATATAATATATAACATATAAATAACATATATAACATATAATATTTAACATATAACATATATAACATATATAATATATAACATATAAAATATATAATATATAACATATATAACATATATAATATATAACATATAACATATAAAATATATAACATATATAACATATAACATATATAACATATATAACGTATATAATATATAAATTATATAACATATATAACATATAACATATATAACATATATAACATATATAACATATATAATATATAACATATAGAACATATAGAACATATATCATATATAATATATATAACATATATAACATGTGACATATATAACATATATAAAATATAACATATAAAATATAACATATATAATATATAACATATATAACATATTACATATATAACATATATAATATATAACATATATAACACATATGACATATATAACATATAACATATATATAACACATATAACATATAACATATAACATATATAACATATAAAACATATAACATATGATATATATAACACATATAACATATATAATATATAACATATATAACATATAACATATATAACATATATAACATATATAAGAATATAACATATATAACATATATAACGTATAATATATACAACATATATAACATATATTACATATATAACATACAACATATATAACATATAACATATAACATATATAACATATATAATATATATAACATATAACATATATAATATATATAACATATATAACATACAACATATATAACATATATAACATATATAACATATATAACATATATAACATATATAATATATATAAAATATATAACATATAACATATATAACATATATAATATATAACATATAACATATATAATATATAACATATATAACATATAACGTATATTACATATATAACGTATATAATATATAACTTATATAACATATATAACATATAACATATATAACATATATAACATAACATATATAATATATAACATATAGAACATATAGAACATATATCATATATAATATATATAACATATATAACATGTGACATATATAACATATATAAAATATAACATATATAACATATAACATATATAATATATAACATATATAACATATAAAATATATAAAATATATAATATATAACATATATAACACATATCACATATATAACATATGACATATATATAACATATATAACATATAATATATAACATATATAACATATAAAACATATAACATATAACATATATAACACATATAACATATATAATATATTACATATATAAGATATAACATATTTAACATATATAACATATATAAGAATATAACATATATAACATATATAACGTATAATATATACAACATATATAACATATATTACATATATAATATATATAACATATATAACATATAACATATAACATATATAACATATATAACATATATAACATATAACATATATAACATATATAATATATATAACATATCTAACATACAACATATATAACATATATAACATATATAATATATATAACATATATAACATATAATATATATAACATATATAACATATATAACATATATAACATATATAACATATATAACATATATAACATATATGACATATGTAACATATATAACATATATAACATATATAGCATATAACATATATAACTTATATAACATATAACATATATAACATATAGAACATATAAGATATATAACATATATAACATATAACATATAAAAAATATATATAACCTATAACATATATAATATATAACATATATAACATATAACATATTTAACATATAACATATATAAAATATATACAACACATATAACATATAACATATAAATAACATATATAACATATGATATTTAACATATAACATATATAACATATATAATATATAACATATAACATATATAATATATAACATATATAACATATAACATATATAACATATATAACGTATATAATATATAACTTATATAATATATAACATATATAACATATGGAACATATAACATATATAATATATATAACATATATAACATGTGACATATATAACATATATAACATATATCACATATATAACATATATAACATATATAACATATAACATATAACATTTAACATATATAACATATATAACATATAGTAGATATAACATATATACAACATATATAATATATATGTAACATATATAACATATATAACATATATAACATATATAACATATATAACATAGAACATATATAATATATAACATATAGAACATATAACACATATAATGTATATAACATATATAAGATATCACATATATAATATATATAATATATAACATATATAATATATAACATATATAACATATATAACATATATAACATATAACATATATAATATATGGCATATATAACATATATAACATATATAACATATATAACATATAACAAATATAATATATAACATATATAACATATAACATATAACATATATAACATATATAACATATATAATATATATAGCATATAACATATATAACATATAACATATACCATATATAACATATATAACATATATAACATATCTAACATGTATATAATATGACATATATAACATATAACATATATAACATATATAACATATATAACATATATAACATATATAACATTTAACATATATAATATATAACATTTATGACATATAACATTTATAACATATAACATATATAACATATATAATATATAACATATATAACATATATATAACATATATAACATATAATATTTAACATATAACATATATAACGTATATAACATATATAACATATATAACATTTAACATATATAACACATATAACATATTTAACATATATAACATATATAACATATAAAACATATAACATATATAACATATATAACATATTTAACATATATAGCATATAACATATATAACATATAAGATATAACATATAACATATATAACATATATTACATATAAAATGTATATAAAATATATAATATATATATAACTTATATGACATATATAACATATATAACATAGAACATATATAATATATAACATATAGAACATATAACAAATATAATATATATAACATATATAACATATCACATCTATAATATATATAACATATAACATATATAATATATAACATATATAACATATAACATATATTAAATATAACATATATATAACATATAAAACATATAATATATAACATATATAACATATATAACATATAACATATAACATATATAACATATAATATATATAACATATATAACATGTATAACATATTTAACATATATATAACCTATATAACATATAACATATAAATAACATATATAACATATAATATTTAACATATAACATATATAACATATATAATATATAACATATAACATATATAATATATAACATATATAACATATAACATATATAACATATATAAAGTATATAATATATAACATATATAACATATATAACATATAACATATATAACATACAACATATATAACATATATAACATATATAACATATAACATATAACATATATAACATATATAATATATAACATATAACATATATAATATATAACATATAGAATATATAACATATATAACATATAACATATAACATATATGATATAAGTAATATATAAAATATGACATATATAATATATAACATATATAACATATATAACATATAATATATATAACATACAACATATATAACATATATAACATATATATCATATAACATATAACATATATAACATATATAATATATAACATATAAAATAGATAATATATAACATATAGAAATATAACATATATAACATATAACATATAACATATATACTATATATAATATATAAAATATGACACATATAATATATAACATATATAACATATATAACATATATAACATATATAACATATAATATATATAATATATAACATATATAACATAGAATATATAACATATATAATATATATAACATATATAACATATAACATATATAACATATATAACATATAACATATATAATATATAACATATATAACATATTACATATAAAACATATATAATATATAAAGCATATAACATATATAACATATAACATATAATAATATATAACATATATAACATACAACATAAATAACATATATAACATATATAACATATAACATATAACATATATAACATATATAATATATAACATATAACATATAACATATATAACATATATAATATATATAACATATAACATATAACATGTAAAACATATATAATATATATAACATATATAACATATGTAACTCATATAACATATAATATATATAACATATAACATATATAATATATATAACATATATAACATATGTAACTCATATAACATATAATATATATAACATATAACATATATAATATATATAACATATATAACATACAACATATATAACATATATAACATATATAACATATATAATATATATAACACATACAACATATATAACGTATAACATATATAATATATAACATAGATAACATATATAACATATATAACATATATAACATATAACATATATAATATATAACATATATAACATATAACATATATAACATATATAATATATAAAGCATATAAGATATATAACATATAACATATAACCTATATAACATATAATACATATATAACATATATAACATACAACATATATAACATATATAACATATATAATATATAACATATATAACATATTTAACATATAACATATATAACATATATAACATATATAACATATAACATATATAACATATATAACATATATAACATATAACATATAACATATAACATATATAATATATATAATATATAACATATAACATATATAATATATAACATATATAACATATATAACATATAACATATATAACATATATAACATATATAACATATAATATATATAATATATAACATATATAACATATAGAATATATAACATATATAATATATATAACATATATAACATATAACATATATAAAATATATAACATATAACATATATAATATATAACATATATAACATATAACATATATAACATATATAATATATAACATGTATAAAATATATAACATACGTAACATGTAACATATATATAACATATATAACATATAATATATAACATATATAACATATATAACATATAACATATATAATATATAACATATATAACATATATAACATATATAACATATAACATATAATATATAACATATATAACATATAACATATATAACATATATAATATATAAAGCATATAACATATATAACATATAACATATAACATATATAACTTATATAACATATATAACATATATAACATACAACATATATAACATATATAACATATATAATATATAACATATATAACATATATAACATACAACATATATAACATATATAACATATATAATATATAACGTATATTATATATATAACATATATAAAATATAGAACAAATGACATATATAATATATATAACATATATAACAAATAACGTATATAACATATATAACATATAACATATAACATATAACATATATAATATATAACATACATTACATATAACATATATAACATATATAACATATATAATATATAACATATATAACATATATAACATATATAACATATAAAATATAACATCATTAACATATAACATCTATAACATCTATAACATATAATATATAACATATAACATATATAATATATAACATACATAACATATAACATATATAACATATATAACATATATAATATATAACATATATAACATATATAACATATATAACATATAAAATATAACATATATAACATACAACATCTATAACATCTATAACATATAACATATAACATATAACATATAACATATATAATATATAACATACAGAACATATAACATATATAACATTTATAATATATAACATATATAACATATATAACACATATAACATATAACATATATATAACATATATAACATATATAACATATAACATATATAATATATATAGCATATAACATATATAACATATAACATATATAACATATATAACATATAACATATGACATATATAACATATATAACATATAACAGAAAATATATAACATATAATATATAACATATCTAACATATATAACATATAACATACAACATATATAACATATATAACATATATAACATATATAACATATATAACATATAATATATATAACATATATAACATACATAACATATATAACATATATAACATATATAACATATATAACATATATAACATATATGACATATGTAACATATATAACATATATAACATATATAGCATATAACATATATAACTTGTATAACATATAACATATATAACATATATAACATATAGAACATATAAGATATATAACATATATAACGTATGACATATAAAAAATATATATAACATATAACATATATAATATATAACATATATATCATATAACCTATTTAACATATAACATATATAAAATATATACAACATATATAACATATAACATATAATATTTAACATATAACATATATAATATATAACATATAACATATATTATAGATAACATATATAACATATAACATATATAACATATATAACGTATATAATATATAAATTATATAACATATATAACATATAACATATATAATATATAACATATATAACATATATAATATATAACATATAAAATAGATCATATATAACATATAGAAATATAACATATATAACATATAACATATAACATATATACTATATATAATATATAAAATATGACACATATAATATATAACATATATAACATATATAACATATATAACATATATAACATATAATATATATAATATATAACATATATAACATAGAATATATAACATATATAATATATATAACATATATAACATATAACATATATAACATATATAACATATAACATATATAATATATAAAATATATAACATATTACATATAAAACATATATAATATATAAAGCATATAACATATATAACATATAACATATAATAATATATAACATATATAACATACAACATAAATAACATATATAACATATATAACATATAACATATAACATATATAACATATATAATATATAACATATAACATATAACATATATAACATATATAATATATATAACATATAACATATAACATGTAAAACATATATAATATATATAACATATATAACATATGTAACTCATATAACATATAATATATATAACATATAACATATATAATATATATAACATATATAACATATGTAATTCATATAACATATAATATATATAACATATAACATATATAATATATATAACATATATAACATACAACATATATAACATATATAACATATATAACATATATAATATATATAACACATACAACATATATAACGTATAACATATATAATATATAACATAGATAACATATATAACATATATAACATATATAACATATAACATATATAATATATAACATATATAACATATAACATATATAACATATATAATATATAAAGCATATAAGATATATAACATATAACATATAACCTATATAACATATAATACATATATAACATATATAACATACAACATATATAACATATATAACATATATAATATATAACATATATAACATATTTAACATATAACATATATAACATATATAACATATATAACATATAACATATATAACATATATAACATATATAACATATAACATATAACATATAACATATATAACATATATAATATATAACATATAACATATATAATATATAACATATATAACATATATAACATATAACATATATAACATATATAACATATATAACATATAATATATATAATATATAACATATATAACATATAGAATATATAACATATATAATATATATAACATATATAACATATAACATATATAAAATATATAACATATAACATATATAATATATAACATATATAACATATAACATATATAACATATATAATATATAACATGTATAAAATATATAACATACGTAACATGTAACATATATATAACATATATAACATATAATATATAACATATATAACATATATAACATATAACATATATAATATATAACATATATAACATATATAACATATATAACATATAACATATAATATATAACATATATAACATATAACATATATAACATATATAATATATAAAGCATATAACATATATAACATATAACATATAACACATATAACTTATATAACATATATAACATATATAACATATATAACATACAACATATATAACATATATAACATATATAATATATAACATATATAACATATATAACATACAACATATATAACATATATAACATATATAATATATAACGTATATTATATATATAACATATATAAAATATAGAACAAATGACATATATAATATATATAACATATATAACAAATAACGTATATAACATATATAACATATAACATATAACATATAACATATATAATATATAACATACATTACATATAACATATATAACATATATAACATATATAATATATAACATATATAACATATATAACATATATAACATATAAAATATAACATCATTAACATATAACATCTATAACATCTATAACATATAATATATAACATATAACATATATAATATATAACATACATAACATATAACATATATAACATATATAACATATATAATATATAACATATATAACATATATAACATATATAACATATAAAATATAACATATATAACATACAACATCTATAACATCTATAACATATAACATATAACATATAACATATAACATATATAATATATAACATACATAACATATAACATATATAACATTTATAATATATAACATATATAACATATATAACACATATAACATATAACATATATATAACATATATAACATATATAACATATAACATATATAATATATATAGCATATAACATATATAACATATAACATATATAACATATATAACATATAACATATAACATATATAACATATATAACATATAACAGAAAATATATAACATATAATATATAACATATCTAACATATATAACATATAACATACAACATATATAACATATATAACATATATAACATATATAACATATATAACATATAATATATATAACATATATAACATACATAACATATATAACATATATAACATATATAACATATATAACATATATAACATATATGACATATGTAACATATATAACATATATAACATATATAGCATATAACATATATAACTTGTATAACATATAACATATATAACATATATAACATATAGAACATATAAGATATATAACATATATAACGTATGACATATAAAAAATATATATAACATATAACATATATAATATATAACATATATATCATATAACCTATTTAACATATAACATATATAAAATATATACAACATATATAACATATAACATATAATATTTAACATATAACATATATAATATATAACATATAACATATATTATAGATAACATATATAACATATAACATATATAACATATATAACGTATATAATATATAACTTATATAACATATATAACATATAACATATATAATATATAACATATATAACATATGGAACATATAACATATATAATATATATAGCATATATAACATGTGACATATATAATATATATAGCATATAACATATATAACATATAACATATAACATATATAATATATATAACATATAGTAGATATAACATATATACAACATATATAATATATATGTAACATATATAACATATATAACATATATAACATATATAACATATATAACATAGAACATATATAATATATAACATATAGAACATATAACACATATAATATATATAACATATATAACATATCACATATATAATATATATAATATATAACATATATAACATATATAATATATAACATATATAACATATATAACATATATAACATATAACATATATAATATATGGCATATATAACATATATAACATATATAACATATATAACATATAACATATACAATATATAACATATATAACATATAACATATAACATATATAACATATATAACATATATAATATATATAGCATATAACATATATAACATATAACATATACCATATATAACATATATAACATATGTAACATATATAACATGTATATAATATAACATGTATACAATATATAACATATATAACATGTAACATATATATAACATATATAACATATATCATATAAAATATATAAAATATATAAAATATATAACATTTAACATATATAATATATAACATTTATGACATATAACATTTATAACATATAAAATATATAACATATATAATATATAACATTTAACATATATAACACATATAACATATTTAACATATATAACATATATAACATATAAAACATATAACATATATAACATATATAACATATTTAACATATATGGCATATAACATATATAACATATAACATATAAAATATAACATATATAACATATATTACATATAAAATGTATATAAAATATATAATATATATATAACTTATATGACATATATAACATATATAACATATCACATCTATAATATATATAACATATAACATATATAATATATAACATATATAACATATAACATATATTACATATAACATATATAACATATATAACATATAACATATATAACATATATAATATATATAACATATATAACATGTATAACATATTTAACATATATATAACCTATATAACATATAACATATAAATAACATATATAACATATAATATTTAACATATAACATATATAACATATATAATATATAACATATAACATATATAATATATAACATATATAACATATAACATATATAACATATATAACGTATATAATATATAACTTATATAACATATATAACATATAACATATATAATATATAACATATATAACATATATAACATATAACATATATAACATACAACATATATAACATATATAACATATATAACATATAACATATAACATATATAACATATATAATATATAACATATAACATATATAATATATAACATATAGAATATATAACATATATAACATATAACATATAACATATATAATATAAATAGTATATAAAATATGACATATATAATATATAACATATATAACATATATAACATATAACATATATAACATATAATATATACCTTATATAACATATAGAATATATAACATATATAATATATATAACATATATAACATATAACATATATAACATATATAACATATAACATATATAATATATAACATATATAACATATAACATATAAAATATATAATATATAACATATATAAAATATATAATATATATAACATGTAACAAATATATAACATATATAACATATAATATATAACATATATAACATATATAACATATAACATATATAATATATAACATATATAACATATATAACATATATAACATATATAACATATAACATATATAATATATAACATATGTAACATATATAACATATATAACATATAACATATATATAACATATATTATATATATAACATATAACATATATAACATATATAACATATATAACATATATAACATATGTAACATATAACATATATAACATATATAACATATATACCATATATAATACTTAACATATATAACATATATAACATATATAACATATAACATATAACATATATAACATATAACATATATAACATATATAAGATATAATATATAACATATAACATATATAACATATATAATATATAACATATAACACATAACATATACCATATATAACATATATAACATATAACATATAACATATATAACATATAACATATATAACATATATAACATAACATATCACATATAACATATATAACATATATAATATATAACATATCACATAATATATAACATATATAATACATATAACATATATAAAATATATAACATATATAACATATAACATATAACATATAACATATATAACATATATAAAATAATATATATAATGTATAACATATATAATATATATAACATATATAATATACAACATATATAACATATATAACATATATAACATATATAACATATTTAACTTATATAACATATATAACATATAAAACATATAACATATATAACATATATAACATATTTAAAATATATAGCATATAACATATATAACATATAACATATAACATATAACATATAACATATATAACATATATTACATATAACATGTATATAAAATATATAATATATATATAACTTACATAACATATATAACATATATAACATTAGAACATATATAATATATAACATATAGAAAATATAACAAATATAATATATATAACATATATAACATATCACATCTATAATATATATAACATATAACATATATAATATATAACATATATAACATATAACATATATAACATATATAACATATAACATATATAATATATAACATATAACATATAGAACATATAACATATATAATATATATAACATATATAACATGTGACATATATACCATATATAACATATAACATATATAACATATATAACATATATAATATATAACATATAGAACATATAGAACATATAACATATATAACATATATGACATATATAGCATATAAAACATATTTAACATAAAACATATATAATATATATAACATTTATAACATTTATAACATATATAACATATAATATATATAACATATAACATATATAATATATATAACATATATAACATACAACATATATAACATATATAACATATATAACATATATGACATATATAACATATATAATATATATAACCTATATAACATACATAACATATATAACATATATAACATATATCACATATATAACATATATAAGATATATAACCTATAACATATAAAACATATATAACATATATAACATATGCAACATAAACAACATATATAACATATAACATATATCACATATATAACATATATGACATATGAAACATATATAACATATATAACATATATAGCATATAGCATATATGACTTATATAACATATAACATATATAACATATATAACATATAACATATAAAACATATATAACATATATAACATATATAACATATATTATTTACATGACATAAGTAACATATATAACATATATAACATATATAGCATATAACATATATAACATATATAACATATAATATATATAACATATATAACATATACAAAATATAACATATATAACATATATAACATATATAACATATATAACATATATAACATATATAACATATATAACATACAACATATATAACATATATCGTATAACATATATAACATATATAACATACATAACATATAACATATATAATATATAACATATATAACAGATTTAACATATATAACATATATAATATATAACATATATAAAATATATAACATATAACATATATATAAACATATATAACATATAATATATAACATAAAACATATATAACATATAATATATAACATGTAACATATATAACATATATAACATATATAACATATAACATATAATATATAACATATATAACGTATAGAACATATAACATATATAATATATATAACATATATAACATATGACGTATATAACATATATAACATATAACATATATAACATATAACATATATAACATATAACATATATAACATATATAACATATATAACATATATAGCATATAACATATATAACATATGTAACATAATATATATAACATATATAACATATATCATATAACGTATATAACATATATAACATATATATCATATAACATATATATAATATAAAACATATATAACATATATAACATATATAACATATATAACATATATAATATATAACATATATAACATATATGACATATAACATATATATAACATATATAACATATAATATATAACATATATAACATATATAATATATAACATATAACATATATAATATCTAACATATATAACATATAACATATATAACATATATAACATATTTAATATATTACATATATAACATATATAACATATAACATATATAACATATATAACATATAACATATAATGTATGACATATATGACATATAGAACATATAACATATATAATATATATAACATATATAACATATGACGTATATAACATATATAACATATAACATATATAATATATAACATATATAACATATAACATATATAACATATATAGTATATAACATATATAACATTTAACATATAATATATAACATATATAATATATAACATATAATATATAACATATATAACATATAACATATATAACATATATAATATATAACATATATAACATATATATAACATATATAACATATAACATATAAATAACATATATAACATATAATATTTACCATATAACATATATAACATATATAAGATATAAAATATAACATATATAATATATAACATATATAACATATAACATATATAACATATATAACGTACATAATATATAACTTATATAACATATATAACATATAACATATATAACATATATAACATATATAACATATAACATATATATAATATATAACATATCGAACATATAGAACATATATCATATATAATATATATAACATATATAACATGAGACATATATAACATATATAAAATATAACATATATAAAATATGACATATATAATATATAACATATATAACATATAACATATATAACATATATAATATATAACGTATATAACTCATATAACATATATAAAATATAACATTTATAACATATATAAGAATATAACATATATAACACATAACATATAATATATAACATATATAACATATAGAACATATAACATATATAATATATATAACATATATAACATATGACGTATATAACATATATAACATATAACATATATAATATATAACATATATAACATATAATATATAACATATATAACATATAAAACATATAACATATAACATATATAACACATATAACATATATAATATATAACATATATAACATATATAAGAATATAACGTATATAACATATATAACGTATAATATATACAACAAATATAACATATATTACATATATAATATATATAACATATATAACATATAACATATAACATATATTACATATATAATATATATAACATATAACATATATAACATATATAATATATATAACATATATAACATGTATAACATATATAATATATAATATATATAACATATAACATATATAATATATATAACATATATAACATACAACATATATAACATATATAACATATATGACATATATAACATATATAACATATATAACATATATAATATATATAACATATATAATATACATAACATATATAACATATATAACATATATAACATATATAACATATATAACATATATGACATATGTAACATATATAACATATATAACATATATAGCATATAACATATATAACTTATATAACATATGACATATATAACATATATAACATATAGAACATATAAGATAAATAACATATATAACATATAACATATAAAACATATATAACATATAACAAATACAATATATAACATTATATAACATATAACATATATAACATATAATATATATAACATATAACATATATAATATATATAACATATATAACATACAACATATATAACATATATAACATATATAACATATATGACATATATAACATATATAATATATATAACCTATATAACATACATAACATATATAACATATATAACATATATCACATATATAACATATATAAGATATATAACCTATAACATATAAAACATATATAACATATATAACATATGCAACATAAACAACATATATAACATATAACATATATCACATATATAACATATATGACATATGAAACATATATAACATATATAACATATATAGCATATAGCATATATGACTTATATAACATATAACATATATAACATATATAACATATAACATATAAAACATATATAACATATATAACATATATAACATATATTATTTACATGACATAAGTAACATATATAACATATATAACATATATAGCATATAACATATATAACATATATAACATATAATATATATAACATATATAACATATACAAAATATAACATATATAACATATATAACATATATAACATATATAACATATATAACATATATAACATATATAACATACAACATATATAACATATATCGTATAACATATATAACATATATAACATACATAACATATAACATATATAATATATAACATATATAACAGATTTAACATATATAACATATATAATATATAACATATATAAAATATATAACATATAACATATATATAAACATATATAACATATTATATATAACATAAAACATATATAACATATAATATATAACATGTAACATATATAACATATATAACATATATAACATATAACATATAATATATAACATATATAACGTATAGAACATATAACATATATAATATATATAACATATATAACATATGACGTATATAACATATATAACATATAACATATATAACATATAACATATATAACATATAACATATATAACATATATAACATATATAACATATATAGCATATAACATATATAACATATGTAACATAATATATATAACATATATAACATATATCATATAACGTATATAACATATATAACATATATATCATATAACATATATATAATATAAAACATATATAACATATATAACATATATAACATATATAACATATATAATATATAACATATATAACATATATGACATATAACATATATATAACATATATAACATATAATATATAACATATATAACATATATAATATATAACATATAACATATATAATATCTAACATATATAACATATAACATATATAACATATATAACATATTTAATATATTACATATATAACATATATAACATATAACATATATAACATATATAACATATAACATATAATGTATGACATATATGACATATAGAACATATAACATATATAATATATATAACATATATAACATATGACGTATATAACATATATAACATATAACATATATAATATATAACATATATAACATATAACATATATAACATATATAGTATATAACATATATAACATATAACATATAATATATAACATATATAATATATAACATATAATATATAACATATATAACATATAACATATATAACATATATAATATATAACATATATAACATATATATAACATATATATCATATAACATATAAATAACATATATAACATATAATATTTACCATATAACATATATAACATATATAAGATATAAAATATAACATATATAATATATAACGTATATAACATATAACATATATAACATATATAACGTACATAATATATAACTTATATAACATATATAACATATAACATATATAACATATATAACATATATAACATATAACATATATATAATATATAACATATCGAACATATAGAACATATATCATATATAATATATATAACATATATAACATGAGACATATATAACATATATAAAATATAACATATATAAAATATGACATATATAATATATAACATATATAACATATAACATATATAACATATATAATATATAACGTATATAACTCATATAACATATATAAAATATAACATTTATAACATATATAAGAATATAACATATATAACATATAACATATAATATATAACATATATAACATATAGAACATATAACATATATAATATATATAACATATATAACATATGACGTATATAACATATATAACATATAACATATATAATATATAACATATATAACATATAATATATAACATATATAACATATAAAACATATAACATATAACATATATAACACATATAACATATATAATATATAACATATATAACATATATAAGAATATAACGTATATAACATATATAACGTATAATATATACAACAAATATAACATATATTACATATATAATATATATAACATATATAACATATAACATATAACATATATTACATATATAATATATATAACATATAACATATATAACATATATAATATATATAACATATATAACATGTATAACATATATAACATATAATATATATAACATATAACATATATAATATATATAACATATATAACATACAACATATATAACATATATAACATATATGACATATATAACATATATAACATATATAACATATATAATATATATAACATATATAATATACATAACATATATAACATATATAACATATATAACATATATAACATATATAACATATATGACATATGTAACATATATAACATATATAACATATATAGCATATAACATATATAACTTATATAACATATGACATATATAACATATATAACATATAGAACATATATAACATATAACATATAAAACATATATAACATATAACAAATATAATATATAACATATATAACATATAACATATATAACATATAATATATATAACATATATATAACATATATAACATATAAATAACATATATAACATATAATAATTAACATATAACATTTATAACATATATAATATATGACATATAACAAATATAATATATAACATATATAACATAGAACATATATAACATATATAACATATATAACATATAGAACATATAACATATATAATATATAACATATATAACATAGAGAACATATAACATATATAATATATATAACATATATAACATGTGACATATATAACATATATAACATATAACATATATAACATACAACATATATAACATATATAACATATATAACATATAACATATAACATATATAACATATATAATATATAACATAGAACATAACACATATAACATATAACATATAACATATATAATATATAACATATATAACATATATAACATATAACATATATAACATATATAACATATATAACATATAATATATATAATATATAACATATGACATATATAATATATAACATATATAACATATATAACATATAACATATATAACATATATAACATATATAACATATGATATATATAATATGTAACATATATAACATATATAACATATATATCATATAACATATAACATATATAACTTATATAATATATAACATATAACATATATAATATATAACATATAGAATATATAACATATATAACATATAACATATAAAATATATAATATATATAATATATAACATATGACATATATAATATATAACATATATAACATATATAACATATAACATATATAACATATATAACATATATAACATATAATATATATAATATATAACATATATAGCATATAGAATATATAACATATATAATATATATAACATATATAACATATAACATATATAACATATATAAAATATATAAAATATATAATATATAACATATATAAAATATATAATATATATAACATGTAACATATATATAACATATATAACATATAATATATATCATATATAACATATATAACATATAACATATATAATATATAACATATATAACATATATAACATATATAACATATATAACATATAACATATATAATATATAACATATATAACATATAACATCTAAAACATATATAATATATAAAGCATATAACATATATAACATATAACATATAATAATATATAACATATATAACATATATAACATATATAACATACAACATATATAACATATATAACATATATAACATATAACATATAACATATATAACATATATAATATATAACATATAACATATAACATATATAACATATATAATATATATAACATATAACATATAACATCTAAAACATATATAATATATATAACATATATAACATATGTAACTTTTATAACATATAATATATATAACATATAACATATATAATATATATAACATATGTAACATACAACATATATAACATATATAACATATATAACATATATAATATATATAACAAATACAACATATATAACGTATAACATATATAATATATAACATAGATAACATATATAACATATATAACATATATAACATATAACATATATAATATATAACATATATAACATATAACATATATAACATATATAATATATAAAGCATATAACATATATAACATATGTAACATATAACATATATAATATATAACATATATAACATATATAACATATATAACATATATAACATAACATATATAATATATAACATATATAACATATAACATATATAACATATATAATATATAAAGCATATAACATATATAACATATAACATATAACATATATAAAAGATATAACATATATAACATATATAACATACAACATATATAACATATATAACATATATAATATATAACATATATAACATATATAGCATATAACATATATAACATACGACATATATAACATATATAACATATATAACATATAACATATAACATATATAACATATATAATATATAACATATAACATATAACATATATAACATATATAATATATATAACATATAACATATAACATATATAACATATATAATATATATAGCATATATAACATATGTAACATATATAACATATAATATATATAACATATAACATATATAATATATATAACATATATAACATACAACATATATAACATATATAACATATATAACATATATAATATATATAACATATATAACATATATAACATATAACATATATAATATATAACATATATAACATATATAACATATATCACATATATAACATATATAACATATATAACATATATAACATATAACGTATATAATATATAACACATATAAAATATAGAACATATGACATATATAATATATATAACATATATAACAAATAACGTATATAACATATATAACATATAACATATATAATATATAACATACATAACATATAACACATATAACATTTATAATATATAACAAATATAACATATATAACATATATAACATATAACATATATATAACATATATAACATATATAACATATATAACATATAACATATATAACATATATAACATATATAACATATATAAAATATATAAAATATAACATATATAACAACATATATAACATATATAACATATAGAACATATAATATAAATAACATATATAACATGTGACATATATAACATATATAACATATAACATATATAACATATATAATATATAACATATATAACATATAATATATAACATATATAACATATAAAACATATAACATATAACATATATAACATATTTAACATATATAATATATAACATATATAACATATAACATATATAACATATATAACATATATAACATATAACATATGTAAGAATATAACATATATAACATATATAACGTATAATATATACACCATATATTACATATATAACATATATAACACATATACCATATATAACATATAACATACATAACATATATAATATATATAACATATAACATATATAACATATATAATATATATAACATATGTAACATGTATAACATGTATAATATATATAACATATATAACATACATAATATATATAACATATATAACATACATAACATATATAACATATATAACATATAGAACATATAGAACATATATAACCTATATAGCATATAACATATATAACATATATAACATATAGAACATATAACATATATAACATATAACATATAAAACATATATAAAATATATTACATATATAACATATATGACATATGTAACATATATTACATATATAACATATATAGCATATAACATATATAACATATATAACATATAATATGTATAACATATATAACATATAGAACATATAACATATATAACATATGTAACATATATAACATATATATCATATACCGTATATAACATATATAACATATATAACATATAACATATATAATATATAACATATATAACATATATAACATATATAACATATATAATATATAACATATATAACATATATAACATATATAATATATAATATATAACATATATAACATATATAACATATAACATACATAATATATATAACATATATAAAATATAACATATATAACATATAACATATATAACATATTTAACATATAACATATATAACATATATAATATATAAAATATAACATATATAATATATAACATATATAACATATAACATATATAATATATAACATATATAATATATAACATTTATAACATATATAACATATATAAAATATAATATATAACATATATAACATATATAACATATAACATATATAATATATATAACATATATAAAATATAACATATATAACATATATAACGTATATAACATATAACATATAACATGTATAACATATATAATATATAACATATAACATATATAATATATAACATATTTAACATATAACATTTATAACATATAACATATAACATATATAACATATATAATATATAACATATAACATATATAATATATAACATATATAACATATATAACATATATAACATATAACATATATAACATATATAAGATATATAACATATAATATATATAATATATAACATACATAACATATAGAATATATAACATATATAATATATAACATATATAACATATAACATATATAACATATATAATATATAACATGTATAAAATATATAACATATATAACATGTAACATATATATATCATATATAACATATAATATATAACATATATAACATATATAACATATAACATATATAATATATAACATATATAACATATATAACATATATAACATATATAACATATAACATATAATATATAACATATATAACATATATAATATATAAAATATATAACATATATAACATATAACATATAACATATATAACATATATAACATATATAACATATATAACATATATAACATACAACATATATAATATATATAACATATATAATATATAACATATATAACATATATATAACATACAACATATATAACATATATAACATATATAACATATAACATATAAAATATATAACATATATAATATATAACATATAACATATAACATATATAACATATAATATATAAAACATATAACATATGACATATATAACATATATAATATATATAACATATATCATATGTAACATATATAACATATAATATATATAACATATAACATATATAATATATATAACATATATAACATACAACATATATAATATATATAACATATATAACATATATAATATATATAACATATATAACATATATAACATATAACATATATAACATATATAACATATATAATATGTAACGTATATAATATATAACATATATAAAATATAGAACATATGACATATATAATATATATAACATATATAACAAACAACGTATATAACATATATAACATATATAATATATAACATACATAACATATAACATATATAACATTTATAATATATAACATATATAACATATATAACATATATAAAATATATAAAATATAACATATATAACAACATATATAACATATATAACATACATAACATATATAATATATAACATATATAACATATATAACATATATAACATATAACATATAACATATATAACATATAACATCTATAACATATATAACATATAACATGTAACATATAACATATATAATATATAACATACATAACATATAACATATATAACATTTATAATATATAACATATATAACATATATAACATATATAACATATAACATATATATAACATATATAATATATATAACATATAACATATATAATATATATAGCATATAACATATATAACATATAGCATATATAACATATATAACATATTTAACACATATTACATATATAACATATAACATATATAACATATATAACATATAACATATAACATATATAACATATATAACATATAACAGAAAATATATAACATATAATATATAACGTATCTAACATATATAACATATAACATATCACATATAACATACATAACATATATAACATATATAACATATAGAACATATAGAACATATATAACATATATAGCATATAACATATATAACATATATAACATATAGAAATTATAACATATATAACATATAACATATAAAACATATATAAAATATATAACATATATAACATATATGACATATGTAACATATATTACATATATAACATATATAGCATATAACATATATAACATATATAACATATAATATATATAACATATATAACATATAGAACATATAACATATATAACATATGTAACATATATAACATATATATCATATAACATATATAACATATATAACATATATAACATATAACATATATAATATATAACATATATAACATATATAACATATATAACATATATAATATATAGCATATATAACATATATAACATATATAATATATAATATATAACATATATAACATATATAACATATAACATACATAATATATATAACATATATAAAATATAACATATATAACATATAACATATATAACATATTTAACATATAACATATATAACATATATAATATATAACATATAACATATATAATATATAACATATATAACATATAACATATATAATATATAACATATATAATATATAACATTTATAACATATATAACATATATAATATATAATATATAACATATATAACATATATATCATATAACATATATAATATATATAACATATATAAAATATAACATATATAACATATATAACATATATAACATATAACATATAACATATATAACATATATAATATATAACATATAACATATATAATATATAACATATATAACATATAACATTTATAACATATAACATATAACATATATAACATATATAATATATAACATATAACATATATAATATATAACATATATAACATATATAACATATATAATATATAACATATATAACATATATAAGATATATAACATATAATATATATAATATATAACATACATAACATATAGAATATATAACATATATAATATATATAACATATATAACATATAACATATATAAAATATATAACATAAAACATATATAATATATGACATATATAACATATATAATATATAACATGTATAAAATATATAACATATATAACATGTAACATATATATAACATATATAACATATAATATATAACATATATAACATATATAACTTATAACATATATAATATATAACATATATAACATATATAACATATATAACATATATAACATATAACATATAATATATAACATATATATCATATATAATATATAAAGCATATAACATATATAACATATAACATATAACATATATAACATATATAACATATATAACATATATAACATATATAACATATATAACATATAACATATAACATATATAACATATATAATATATAACATATAACATATAACATATATAACATATATAATATATATAACATATAACATATGACATACATAACATATATAATATATATAACATATATAACATATGTAACATATATAACATATAATATATATAACATATAACATATATAATATATATAACATATATAACATACAACATATATAACATATATAACATATATAACATATATAATATATATAAGATATATAACATATATAACATATAACATATATAACATATAACATATATAACATATATAACATATAACATATATAACATATATAACATATATAATATATAACGTATATAATATATAACATATATAAAATATAGAACATATGACATATATAATATATATAACATATATAACAAACAACGTATATAACATATATAACATATAACATATATAGTATATAACATACATAACATATAACATATATAACATTTATAATATGTAACATATATAACATATATAACATATATAAGATATATAAAATATAACATATATAACAACATATATAACATATATAACATACATAACATATATAATATATAACATATAAAACATATATAACATATATAACATAACATATAAAATATATAACATATAACATCTATAACATATATAACATATAACATGTAACTTATAACATATATAATATATAACATACATAACATATAACATATATAACATTTATAATATATAACATATATAACATATATAACATATATAACATATAACATATATATAACATATATAATATATATAACATATAACATATATAATATATATAGCATATAACATATATAACATATAACATATATAACATATATAACATATTTAACACATATTACATATATAACATATAACATATATAACATATATAACATATAACATATAACATATATAACATATATAACATATAACAGAAAATATATAACATATAATATATAACATATCTAACATATATAACATATAACATATCACATATAACATATATAACATATATAATATATAACATATAACATATAACATATATAACTTATATAATATATATAATATATATAACATATATAACATATATAACATATATAACATATAACATATATAACATATATAACATATATAACATATAACATATATTATATATAACATATATAACATATATAACATATATAACATATATAAAATATAACATATATATCATATAACATATAACATATATAACATATATAACATATAACATATATAACATTTATAACATATATAAAATATATAACATTTAACATATTTAATATATAACATATATCACATATAGAACATAAAACATATATAATATATATAACATATATAACATATAACATATATAACATATATAACATATATCATATATATTATATAACATATATAACCTATAACATATATAACATATAATATATAACATATATAACATATATAACATATATAACATATAACATAGATATAACATATATAACATATAATATATAACATATATAACATATATAACATATATAACATATAACATATATAAAATATAACATATATAACATATATAACATATATAACATATAACATATAATATATAACATATATAACATATATAACATATATAACATATATAATATATATAGCATATAACATATTTAACATATAACATATAATATATATAACATATATAATATATAACATATAACATATATAATATATAACATATATAACATATAACATATATAACATATATAATATATAACATATATAAGATATATAACATATAACATATATAACATGGAGGAGCGTGGCTGAGTGGTTAGAGAACTGAATTGAAAATCGTGAGGTTGTGAGTTCGATTCCCAAAGGTGATGACACACGACCATGACCTCTGGCGTCACTCAGTGATACAGAGTACCCGACCTCCCATGGGTACAAGCTGAAGCATATAGACAATATACCCCGACACCCTCCCACTGTAAGGTGGTCGTGGAGGTGTTACGGCAAAAAAGCACCCAGCCCACGCTGTAAAGTCGACGTGTAGGCGCCACGAAAAATCACCCAGGACTCACTGTAAATGAGGTTGGTGTTAGGAAGGGCATCCAGCTGTAGAAATCAAGCCAGATCAGTTCCTGTATGAGCATAACATATATAACATATATAATATATAACATATAACATATATAAAATATAACATATATAACATATATAACATATAACATATATAACATATATAACATATATAACATATAATATATATAATATATAACATATATAACATATAGAATATATAACATATATAATATATATAACATATATAACATATAACATATATAACATATATAACATATATAATATATAACATATATAAAATATATAACATATATAACATGTAACATATATATAACATATATAACATATAATATATAACATATATAACATATAACATATATAATATATAACATATATAACATATATAACATATATAACATATATAATATATAACATATATAACATATAACATATATAAGATATATAATATATAAAGCATATAACATATATAACATATATACATATAACATATATAACATATATAACATATATAACATACAACATATATAACATATATAACATATATAACATATATAATATATAACATATATAACATATATAGCATATAACATATATAACATACGACATATATAACATATATAACATATATAACATATAGCATATAACATATATAACATATATAATATATATAACATATAACATATAACATATATAACATATATAATATATATAGCATATATAACATATGTAACATATATAACATATAATATGTATAACATATAACATATATAATATATATAACATATATAACATACAACATATATAACATATATAACATATATAACATATATAATATATATAACATATATAACATATATAACATATAACATATATAATATATAACATATATAACATATATAATATATATCACATATATAACATATATAACATATATAACATATATGACATATAACGTATATAATATATAACACATATAAAATATAGAACATATGACATATATAATATATATAACATATATAACAAATAACGTATATAACATATATAACATATAACATATATAATATATAACATACATAACATATAACATATATAACATTTATAATATATAACAAATATAACATATATAACATATATAAAATATAACATATATATAACATATATAACATATATAACATATATAACATATAACATATATAACATATATAACATATATAACATATATAAAATATATAAAATATAACATATATAACAACATATATAACATATATAACATATAGAACATATAACATATATAATATATATAACATATATAACATGTGACATATATAACATATATAACATATAACTTATATAAAATATAACATATATAATATATAACATATATAACATATAACATATATAACATATATAATATATAAAATATATAACATATAATATATAACATATATAACATATAAAACATATAACATATAACATATATAACATATATAACATATATAATATATAACATATATAACATATAACATATATAACATATATAACACATATAACATATAACATATGTAAGAATATAACATATATAACATATATAACATATAATATATACACCATATATTACATATATAACATATATAACATATATAACATATATAACATATATAACATATAACATATATAACATATATAATATATATAACATATAACATATATAATATATATAACATACAACATATATAACATATATAACATATATAACATATATAACATATATAACATATATAACATGTATAATATATATAACATATATAACATACATAATATACATAACATATATAACATACATAACATATATAACATATATAACATATATCACATATAGAACATATATAACATATATAGCATATAACATATATAACATATATAACATATAGAACATATAACATATATAACATATAACATATAAAACATATATAAAATATATAACATATATAACATATATGACATATGTAACATATATTACATATATAACATATATAGCATATAACATATATAACATATATAACATATAATATATATAACATATATAACATATAGAACATATAACATATATAACATATGTAACATATATAACATATATATCATATAACATATATAACATATATAACATATATAACATATAACATATATAATATATAACATATATAACATATATAACATATATAATATATAACATATATAACATATATAACATATATAATATATAATATATAACATATATAACATATAACATACATAATATATATAACATATATAAAATATAACATATATAACATATAACATTTATAACATATAACATATAACATATATAACATATATAATATATAACATATAACATATATAATATATAACATATATAACATATATAACATATAACATATATAACATATATAACATATATAACATATAATATATATAATATATAACATACATAACATATAGAATATATAACATATATAATATATATAACATATATAACATATAACATATATAAAATATATAACATATAACATATATAATATATAACATATATAGCATATAACATATATAAAATATTTAACATTTAACATATATAACATATATGATATATAACATATAACATATATAATATATAACATATATAACATATAATATATATAATATATAACATATATAATATATAACATATATAACATATATAACATATATAATATATAATATATAACATATATAACATATATAACATATAACATATATAATATATATAACATATATAAAATATAACATATATAACATATATAACATATATAACATATAACATATAACATATATAATATATATAACATATATAACATATAACATATATAAAATATATAACATATAACATACATAATATATAACATATATAACATATATAACATATATAACATATATAACATACAACATATATAACATATATAACATATATAATATATAACATATATAACATATAACATTTATAACATATAACATATAACATATATAACATATATAATATATAACATATAACATATATAATATATAACATATATAACATATATAACATATAACATATATAACATATATAACATATATAACATATAATATATATAATATATAACATACATAACATATAGAATATATAACATATATAATATATATAACATATATAACATATAACATATATAAAATATATAACATATAACATATATAATATATAACATATATAACATATAACATATATAACATATATAATATATAACATGTAAAAAATATATAACATATATAACATGTAACATATATATAACATATATAACATATAATATATAACATATATAACATATATAACATATATAATATATAACATATATAACATATATAACATATATAACATATATAACATATAACATATAATATATAACATATATAACATATATAATATATAAAGCATATTACATATATAACATATAACATATAACATATATAACATATATATCACATATAACATATATAACATATATAAGATATATAAAATATAACATATATAACATATAACATATAACATATATAACATATATAACATATAACATATATAACATTTATAACATATATAAAATATATAACATTTAACATATTTAATACATAACATATATAACATATAGAACATATAACATATATAATATATATAACATATATAACATATAACATATATAACATATATAACATATATCATATATATTATATAACATATATAACCTATAAAATATATAACATATAATATATAACATATATAACATATATAACATATATAACATATAACATATATATAACATATATAACATATAATATATAACATATATAACATATATAACATATATAACATATAACATATATAAAATATAACATATATAACATATATAACATATATAACATATAACATATATAATATATAACATATATAACATATAACATATATAACATATATAACATATATAATATATATATAGCATATAACATATTTAACATATATAACATATAATATATATAACATATATAACATATAGAACATATAACATATATAACATATGTAACATATATAACATATATATCATATAACATATATAACATATATAACATATATAACATATAACATATATAATATATAACATATATAACATATATAACATATATAACATATATAATATATAACATATATAACATATATAACATATATAATATATAATATATAACATATATAACATATAACATACATAATATATATAACATATATAAAATATAACATATATAACATATAACATATATAAAATATTTAACATTTAACATATATAACATATATGATATATAACATATAACATATATAATATATAACATATATAACATATAATATATATAATATATAACATATATAATATATAACATATATAACATATATAACATATATAATATATAATATATAACATATATAACATATATAACATATAACATATATAATATATATAACATAAATAAAATATAACATATATAACATATATAACATATATAACATATAACATATAACATATATAATATATATAACATATATAACATATAACATATATAAAATATATAACATATAACATACATAATATATAACATATATAACATATATAACATATATAACATATATAACATACAACATATATAACATATATAACATATATAATATATAACATATATAACATATAACATTTATAACATATAACATATAACATATATAACATATATAATATATAACATATAACATATATAATATATAACATATATAACATATATAACATATAACATATATATCATATATAACATATATAACATATAATATATATAATATATAACATACATAACATATAGAATATATAACATATATAATATATATAACATATATAACATATAACATATATAAAATATATAACATATAACATATATAATATATAACATATATAACATATAACATATATAACATATATAATATATAACGTGTAAAAAATATATAACATATATAACATGTAACATATATATAACATATATAACATATAATATATACCATATATAACATATATAACATATAACATATATAATATATAACATATATAACATATATAACATATATAACATATATAACATATAACATATAATATATAACATATATAACATATATAATATATAAAGCATATTACATATATAACATATAACATATAACATATATAACATATATATCACATATAACATATATAACATATATAAGATATATAAAATATAACATATATAACATATAACATATAACATATATAACATATATAACATATAACATATATAACATTTATAACATATATAAAATATATAACATTTAACATATTTAATACATAACATATATAACATATAGAACATATAACATATATAATATATATAACATATATAACATATAACATATATAACATATATAACATATATCATATATATTATATAACATATATAACCTATAAAATATATAACATATAATATATAACATATATAACATATATAACATATATAACATATAACATATATATAACATATATAACATATAATATATAACATATATAACATATATAACATATATAACATATAACATATATAAAATATAACATATATAACATATATAACATATATAACATATAACATATATAATATATAACATATATAACATATAACATATATAACATATATAACATATATAATATATATATAGCATATAACATATTTAACATATAACATATAATATATATAACATATATAATATATAACATATAACGTATATAATATATAACATATATAACATATAACATATAACGTATATAATATATAACATATATAACATATATAATATATAACATATATAACATATATAACATATAACATATATAACATGAAGGCGCGTGGCTGAGTGGTTAGAGAACTGAATTGACAATCGTGAGGTTGTGAGTTCGATTCCCAAAGGCGATGACACACGACCATGACCTCTGGCGTCACTCAGTGATACAGAGTACCCGACCTCCCATGGGTACAAGCTGAAGCATATAGACAATATACCCCAACACCCTCCCACTGCAAGGTGGTTGTGGAGGTGTTACGGCAAAAAAGCACCCAGGACTCACTGTAAATGAGGTTGGTGTTAGGAAAGGCATCCAGCTGTAGAAATCAAGCCAGATCAGTTCCTGTGTGAGCATAACATATATAACATATATAATATATAACATATATCATATATAATATATAACATATATAACATATATAACATATAACATATATAACATATATAATATATAACATATATAACATGTATAACATATATAATATATAATATATGACATATATAACATATATAACATATAACATACATAATATATATAACATATATAAAATATAACATATATAACATATAACATATATAACATATTTAACATATAACATATATAACATATATAACATATAACATATATAACATATAATATATATAATATATAACATATATAATATATAACATATATAACATATATAATATATAATATATAACATATATAATATATATAACATATATAAATTATAACATATATAACATATATAACATATAACATATAACATATATAACATATATAATATATAACATATAATATATATAATATATAACATATATAACATATAACATTTATAACATATAACATATATAACATATATAATATATAACATATAACATATATAATATATAACATATATAACATATATAACATATAACATATATAACATATATAAGATATATAACATATAATATATATAATATATAACATACATAACATATAGAATATATAACATATATAATATATTTAACATATATAACATATAATATATATAAAATATATAACATTTAACATATATAATATATAACATATATAACATATAACATATATAACATATATAATATATAACATGTATAAAATATATAACATATATAACATGTAACATATATATAACATATATAACATATAATATATAACATATATAACATATATAACATATAACATATATAATATATAACATATATAACATATATAACATATATAACATATAACATATAATATATAACAAATATAACATATATAATATATAAAGCATATAACATATATAACATATAACATATAACATATATAACATATATAACATATATAACATATATAACATACAACATATATAACATATATAACATATATAATATATAACATATATAACATGTATAACATACAACATATATAACATATATAACATATATAACATATAACATATAACATATATAACATATATAATATATAACATATAACATATAACATATATAACATATATAATATATATAACATATAACATATAACATATATAACATATATAATATATATAACATATATAACATATGTAACATATATAACATATAATATATATAACATATAACATATATAATATATATAACATATATAATATACAACATATATAACATATATAACATATATAACATATATAATATATATAACATATATAACATATATAACATATATAACATATAACATATATAACATATATAACATATATAATATATAACGTATATAATATATAACATATATAAAATATAGAACATGACATATATAATATATATAACATATATAACAAACAACGTATATAACATATATAACATATAACATATATAATATATAACATATATAACATATATAACATATATAAAATATATAAAATATAACATATATAACAACATATATAACATATATAACATACATAACATATATAATATATAACATATATAACATATATAACATATATAACATATATAACATATAACATATAACATATATAATATATAACATACATAACATATAACATATATAACATTTATAATATATAACATATATAACATATATAACATATATAACATATAACATATATATAACATATTTAATATATATAACATATAACATATATAATATATATAGCATATAACATATATAACATATAACATATATAACATATATATAACATATAACATATAACACATATAACATATATAACATATAACAGAAAATATATAACATATAATATATAACATATCTAACATATATAACATATAACAGATCACATATAACATATATAACATATATAATATATAACATATAACATATAACATATATAACATATATAATATATATAATATATATAACATATATAACATATATAACATATATAACATATAACATATATAACATATATAACATATATAACATATAACATATATTATATATAACATATATAACATATATAACATATATAACATATATAAAATATAACATATATAACATATAACATATAACATATATAACAGATATAACATATAACATATATAACATTTATAACATATATAAAATATATAACATTTAACATATTTAATATATAACATATATAACATATAGAACATATAACATATATAATATATATAACATATATAACATATAACATATATAACATATATAATATATATCATATATATTATATAACATATATAACCTATAACATATATAACATATAATATATAACATATATAACATATATAACATATATAACATATATATAACATATATAACATATAATATATAACATATATAACATATATAACATATATAACATATAACATATATAAGATATAACATATATAACATATATAACATATATAACATATATAACATATAACATATAACATATATAATATATAACATATATAACATATATAACATATAACATATATAACATATATAATATATAACATATATAACATATATAACATATATAATATATAATATATGACATATATAACATATATAACATATAACATACATAATATATATAACATATATAAAATATAACATATATAACATATAACATATATAACATATTTAACATATAACATATATAACATATATAACATATAACATATATAACATATAACATATATAACATATAATATATATAATATATAACATATATAATATATAACATATATAACATATATAATATATAATATATAACATATATAATATATATAACATATATAAATTATAACATATATAACATATATAACATATAACATATAACATATATAACATATATAATATATAACATATAATATATATAATATATAACATATATAACATATAACATTTATAACATATAACATATATAACATATATAATATATAACATATAACATATATAATATATAACATATATAACATATATAACATATAACATATATAACATATATAAGATATATAACATATAATATATATAATATATAACATACATAACATATAGAATATATAACATATATAATATATTTAACATATATAACATATAATATATATAAAATATATAACATTTAACATATATAATATATAACATATATAACATATAACATATATAACATATATAATATATAACATGTATAAAATATATAACATATATAACATGTAACATATATATAACATATATAACATATAATATATAACATATATAACATATATAACATATAACATATATAATATATAACATATATAACATATATAACATATATAACATATAACATATAATATATAACAAATATAACATATATAATATATAAAGCATATAACATATATAACATATAACATATAACATATATAACATATAACATATAACATATATAACATATATAACATATATAACATATATAACATACAACATATATAACATATATAACATATATAATATATAACATATATAACATGTATAACATACAACATATATAACATATATAACATATATAACATATAACATATAACATATATAACATATATAATATATAACATATAACATATAACATATATAACATATATAATATATATAACATATAACATATAACATATATAACATATATAATATATATAACATATATAACATATGTAACATATATAACATATAATATATATAACATATAACATATATAATATATATAACATATATAATATACAACATATATAACATATATAACATATATAACATATATAATATATATAACATATATAACATATATAACATATAACATATATAACATATATAACATATATAATATATAACGTATATAATATATAACATATATAAAATATAGAACATGACATATATAATATATATAGCATATATAACAAACAACGTATATAACATATATAACATATAACATATATAATATATAACATATATAACATATATAACATATATAAAATATATAAAATATAACATATATAACAACATATATAACATATATAACATACATAACATATATAATATATAACATATATAACATATATAACATATATAACATGTATAACATATAACATATAACATATATAATATATAACATACATAACATATAACATATATAACATTTATAATATATAACATATATAACATATATAACATATATAACATATAACATATATATAACATATTTAATATATATAACATATAACATATATAATATATATAGCATATAACATATATAACATATAACATATATAACATATATATAACATATAACATATAACACATATAACATATATAACATATAACAGAAAATATATAACATATAATATATAACATATCTAACATATATAACATATAACAGATCACATATAACATATATAACATATATAATATATAACATATAACATATAACATATATAACATATATAATATATATAATATATATAACATATATAACATATATAACATATATAACATATAACATATATAACATATATAACATATATAACATATAACATATATTATATATAACATATATAACATATATAACATATATAACATATATAAAATATAACATATATAACATATAACATATAACATATATAACATATATAACATATAACATATATAACATTTATAACATATATAAAATATATAACATTTAACATATTTAATATATAACATATATAACATATAGAACATATAACATATATAATATATATAACATATATAACATATAACATATATAACATATATAATATATATCATATATATTATATAACATATATAACCTATAACATATATAACATATAATATATAACATATATAACATATATAACATATATAACATATATATAACATATATAACATATAATATATAACATATATAACATATATAACATATATAACATATAACATATATAAAATATAACATATATAACATATATAACATATATAACATATAACATATATAATATATAACATATATAACATATAACATATATAACATATATAACATATATAATATATATAGCATATAACATATTTAACATATAACATATAATATATATAACATATATAATATATAACATATAACGTATATAATATATAACATATATAACATATAACATATATAACATATATAACATATATAATATATAACATATATAACATATATAACATATAACATATATAACATGGAGGCGCGTGGCTGAGTGGTTAGAGAACTGAATTGACAATCGTGAGGTTGTGAGTTCGATTCCCAAAGGCGATGACACACGACCATGACCTCTGGCGTCACTCAGTGATACAGAGTACCCGACCTCCCATGGGTACAAGCTGAAGCATATAGACAATATACCCCGACACCCTCCCACTGCAAGGTGGTCGTTGAGGTGCTACGGCAAGAAAGCACCCAGCCCACGCTGTAAAGTCGACGTGTAGGCGCCACGAAAAATCACCCAGGACTCACTGTAAATGAGGTTGGTGTTAGGAAGGGCATCCAGCTGTAGAAATCAAGCCAGATCAGTTCCTGTATGAGCATAACATATATAACATATATAATATATAACATATAACATATATAATATATAACATATATAACATATATAACATATAACATATATAACATATATAACATATAATATATATAATATATAACATATATAACATATAGAATATATAACATATATAATATATATAACATATATAACATATAACATATATAATATATAACATATATAACATATAACATATATAATATATAACATATATAACATATAACATATATAACATATATAATATATAACATATATAAAATATGTAACATATATAACATGTAACATATATATAACATATATAACATATAACATATATAATATATAACATATATAACATATATAACATATATAACATATATAACATAACATATATAATATATAACATATATAACATATAACATATATAACATATATAATATATAAAGCATATAACATATATAACATATAACATATAACATATATAACATATATAACATATATAACATACAACATATATAACATATATAACATATATAATATATAACATATATAACATATATAGCATATAACATACGACATATATAACATATAACATATATAACATACTAGCAGTAAAGCCCGACGTTGCTCGGGGTCGCTCAGTAGCTGTGTTAAAGTTACAATGTTAAGTTTCTTTTTTGGCTTAAAAACTGTAGTGTCTACTGTGCAGACTTGCATGTGGTGTTTTTGATTAATATTCCCTCAACCAACAATATGCCTTATGAAGTTAAGAAAACATAACGATAACCCGAATGTTATAACAAAAGAGGATGCTGGGGATAAAAACTGCACTGGTTATTTATTAACAAAGATCGAAAATGTAAACACTGCAACGCAGAGAAAAACAACGTAAGAGGCTCAATGTAAACAGAACAAAGGGAAATAACTCGTCACTTACGCTCAAAAATCGATACATTAGATTCGATTTCGTCACATAGGGTGGGTCAATTTGAAATATTTTTTTTCCGATGTCTTCGCTAGGGCTCAATGTACAAGTATAGCAATTTCGGTGCAATTCCGTCAGAGATTCTAAGAGGAGATGTGTGCCAAAAATCGATAGACAGACAGACAACCACAGCTTTATATATATAGATAACATATAACATATATAACATATATAATATATAACATATAACATATAACATATATAACATATATAATATATATAACATATAACATATAACATATATAACATATATAATATATACAACATATATAACATATATAACATATATAACATATATAATATATATAACATATATAACATATATAACATATAACATATATAATATATAACATATATAACATATATAACATATATAACATATATAACATATATAACATATAACGTATATAATATATAACACATATAAAATATAGAACATATGACATATAATATATATAACATATATAACAAATAACGTATATAACATATATAACATATAACATATATAATATATAACATACATAACATATAACATATATAACATTTATAATATATAACAAATATAACATATATAACATATATAACATATAACATATATATAACATATATAACATATATAACATATATAACATATAACATATATAACATATATAACATATATAACATATATAAAATATATAAAATATAAGATATATAACAACATATATAACATATATAACATATATAACATATATAATATATAACATATATAACATATATAACATATATAACATATAACATATAACATATATAACATATAACGTATAACATCTATAACATATATAACATATAACATATAACATATATAATATATAACATACATAACATATAACATATATAACATTTATAATATATAACATATATAACATATATAACATATATAACATATAACATATATATAACATATATAACATATATAACATATAACATATATAATATATATAGCATATAACATATATAACATATAACATATATAACATATATAACATATATAACATATATTACATATATAACATATAACATATATAACATATATAACATATAACATATAACATATATAACATATATAGCATATAACAGAACATATATAACATATAACATATAACATATCTAACATATATAACATATCACATATAACATATATAACATATATAATATATAACATATAACATATAACATATATAACATATATAATATATATAATATATATAACATATATAACATATATAACATATATAACATATATAACATATAACATATATAACATATATAACATATAACATATATAACATATAACATATATAACATATAACATATATAACATATATAACATATAACATATATAACATATATAACATATAACATATATAACATATAACATATATAACATATATAACATATATAACATATAACATATAACATATATAACATATAACATATAACATATATAACATATAACATATATAACATATAACATATAACATATATAACATATAACATATATAACATATAACATATATAACATATAACATATATAACATATAACATATATAACATATAACATATATAACATATAACATATATAACATATAACATATAACATATAACATATATAATATATAACATATAACATATAACATATATAACATATATAACATATAGAATTGACTCTGTAACCTGGACAGATTCTTATTCAAGGACACCTTAACGCTTTGGCATTTAAATCGGCCATATCCGGCCAGAATTCTCACACCTCTTCCTGTTCAAACCGGCCGTAACTAGCTGATCATACCTATATGAAGGTATTGTTCTCAAAATAAATGACATCTAAATCTCGTAGATTTGATATTACATAGATAACTATGTAAAATAAAGCCTTTACCATAAAAATACAGTAGTAAGTATAGAATAATGTAAATGCTAAACGGTTAAGCGGTAGGAACCTATTACAAAAATTACTGGTTACACTGCTTAATCTTGCTATAAAACATCTTTTGAAGGACACAATGAGTTCTAACGTTATCAGCCCCACCACAACCAGGTGGAATACGATATAGGAACGATCGACTTTCGTCAAATCGGACCAGGAAACAATGTTTCCATTGGTCTTTCCAATTGCTAATACTATCTATCGGTTGCAACTCCAGGTAGAAGGAACAACGTGAAAATAAAGTGTCTTGCTCGAGGATATAACGCATCGCCTGGTCTGGGAATCGAACTCATAACCTGACGATTGGGAATCCAATTCTCTAACCACTCAGTCACGCGCCTTCACGAGATATATATATATATGAATATACACACAAATATGTATATATAGACCATGTGTGTATATATGTATATATACACACCATATCTGTATATGTGTGTATATATATATATACATATATATGTATATACGAGTATGTATGTGTATGTTATGTTGGTTCCACAAAACTTCCACTGTAAAGAGTTTGTGCAGGTGTGACGGCAAAAAGCACTCAGCCCACACTGTAAATGTGGTTGGCACTAGGAAGGGCATCCAGTCGTAGAAAACGAGCCAGAAACAGTTCTATATGAGCAAGACATGGTCACGTGACCCAACTTGCCCACGTGACATAATCCATGCTAGCGTGATGATGATGATGAACACAACATATACCGCACGGCACTGCTTCAAATTGGGCCGTTTGTTTACAAACGAATCAAACATTATTAGACGCCATGCTTTGATGTATAGAGTTATGACACTTGCCATTCCGAGTTCAAATCCCGTCGAGGTTAACTTTGCCTTTCATCCTTATAGGGTTGATAAAATAAAGTACCAGTAATACACTGGGTAATTGCTGGCCTTGTGCCAAAAGTAGAAACAATTATTATTACTGTTCAATATAACCCATATGTACATATGTATAGTTATATATGTATGTATATGTATATATGTATATATGTATGTACGTATGCATACTTACATTTATGTATCAGCTGTGCTAGAGCGAGAAATAAAATTCTAATTTTATTTTTAAATATATATATATATATATATCAATGATATTAAATAAATGGAAACTATATTTATAAAACTATATTTATTCTATTATATATATTTCAAGGACACCAAAACTTTGGTATGCTCTCATCAGATAAAATACAAAGTTTGTTTTATAAATATTGACATATCCAGGAAGGAGATCTTAACGGTTCAAGGAGATCTTAACGGTTCAACTATCCAGGAAAAACTTGAACCGTTAAGATCTCCTTCCTGGATATGTCAATATTTATAAAACAAACTTTGTATTTTATCTGAAGAAAGCGTACCAAGGTTTTGGTACCCTTGAAATATATATAATAGAATAAATATGCTTTTATAAATATAGTTTCCATTTATTTAATATCATTGATATTATACTCCAGAAAATCTGTCGAGTGCTTCGAATCAGTTATAAACATTTATATTTGTTGAGTTACCAACAAATTAAATATCCCTTTGCTTATATATATATTTAAAAATAAATATATATATAAATATATATAATTGAATATACAAGAGAGATAAACACAAATATAAACATACATATGTTTATATTTGTGTTTATCTCTCTTTCAATAGAGAGTAATCATCATCGTCATCATCAACGTTTAATGTCTATCTTCCACGCTAGCATGGGTTTTGACAGGAATTGTCCCACTTGAGGCAAGATTGGTTGTCTTGCTCATACAGGACTGTCTGGCAGGTTTTCTACAGCTGGATGCCCTTCCTAACACCAACCATATTACAGTGTTTATAGTAATGTAAATGATAAAGGGTTAATAGTACATAAGTCTTTGGAATGCTCAGCCACTTTCACATTAATTTCATGAGTAGGCTGTTCTGTTGTTCTTACAACTGGAACACTCATTGTTGAAACAACTGGTGGTCCAATACACGCACATCTCTCCAGACTAAACCGTAAAATATAGAAAAAATATTAAGATGAAATGATGACAGTTATATAATGTTGAGAATACAATTATAATGCTAGTTAAATGACATTTCAATTTGAATCATACAAACATGATGTTCAATAAGTATATGTTATTGTGGGTGTGTTGCTTGATAAAGATTTCATTGTCTCCTATATATCTGTTCAAACAGAATTGGTAGTGTAGGAGGAAGTAGGGGAGGAATGACAAACGATGACAAGAACATGCTCTGTGTAGTCATTCACAAATCATATTTATGATCACACATTAAACCCCCTCTTAATTTCTTATTTGGCAAGAGGATATATATGTGTGTGTGTGTGTCTGTGTATCCGAGACCCCCAGTAGACAACTGATGAGGAACCTTCTCCCGTTCTTGCTTTCTTCTCATTCTTATTCTTAATTTTAAGCCTACCTTAACTAACAACTACACAGCCTTCCTATTCTCTCTCTATATATATGGTATGGCATAGTATGTCCCGTAACTCCTGATAGAGGGCACTGTATTGACATATTGCGTTTCCTGGGTATTTGAAACCTGGCGGAATCCATCTCCCCTGCAGGCCTGAGTACAGCAGATTTCTTTCAGTGAGAGAAAGAATTGACCCCAGTACTAGACTGGTACTTTTTTTTATCAACTTCGAAAGAATGAAACACAAAGTTGACCTCGGCTGGATTTGAACTCAGAGAGCAGAGGGCCGGAATGAATACCATAAAGCATTCTTTCTGACATTAATGACCCTGCCAATTCATCGCCTATATATTATATATATATATTGCCTATATATTATATATATATATATATATACACACTAATATACAACGTGATTTCACCCTACTCTGGGCAGCGTGTATATTAGCTTTCTCTCTATCCATGAGGTTAGATGTGTAGTGAACAGAATCCACATTTGCTGACTGGGGATCCTGTGGACTGTTACACTGCACATGTCGGTGGTGAAACGAACGAGATTCGTATCAGCAAACTTATAGTTATAAGGTTAGTAATTTAAAACTCTAATTCAGAGATTTGATTGTGACTTAGTTTTTTTCTATTTAATTGCTAAACCTGTAGATATTGTTCTCTATACAGTAACGGTAAAACTCACTTGTAATAATTCTTTACACACATCTCACTGTGTAACACACTTATATTTGCATTTGAGCTTGGAAGAAAATTCTCTATTCTTCTTTGAGCTAATATTATTATTATTACTGTGAACTGCGGAATACTCTTAATTCCGATCCTTGTACTGTATATATATAGTTTGTTTTTTTTCATCATTTTACGTCCGCTTTTCCCTGCTTGCAAGGGTGGGACGGGAACTGATTCTGGCTTGATTTCTACAGCTGGATGCCCTTCCTAACACCAACCTCATTTACAGTGAGTGCTGGGTGCGTTTTTTTCCGTGGCGCCTACACGTCCACTTTACAGTGTGGGCTGGGTGCTTTTTTGCCGTGGCACCTCCACGACCACTTTGCAGTGGAATGATACAGCTGAGTAAACTGGAGCAATGTGAAATAAAGTGTCTTGCTCAAGGAAACAACACATCACCCGGTCTGAGAATTGAACTCACAACCTTTCGATTGCAAAGCCAATGCTCTAACCACTAAGCCATCCTCATCATCATCATCATCGTTTAACGTCCATCTTCCACGCTTATGTATATATATGTATGTATGTATATATATATATATGTATGTATGTATATATACATATATATATATGTATGTATGTATATATATATATATGTATGTATGTGACTTATAAACTGTGTTGAAAAATTTGTGTTAAAATTGTATTATAAACCATTATGGTTCTCACTTCAAAAACCAACCGCCCTACCTCCAACACATTCGGTATACATGCCTGACGCTGTATGCTAACCACTCCCTCGTGAATATACCATAGAACCGACAAGGGGCGGACGGAGGCTCCGTAAGCCGTAATGTAGGCAACCCGTCTAGGAGAGCTAACACTCCGAATAAATTGGTGCGGGGTAGAGAAGTCTCTTAAGTCCAGTAAGACAACTTCCCTAGTGCTGGTGGCATGAATAAAAGCACCTAGTCCATGCTGTAAAAATGGAGGGGTGGTTAGGGCCCCTGAGTCCAGTAAGACGACCTCTCTAATGCTGGTGGCATGAATAAAAGCACCTAGTCCATGCTGTAAAATGGAGGGGTAGAGAGGGCGCCTGAGTCCAGTAAGACATCCTCTCTAGTGCTGGTGGCACGAATAAAAGCACCTAGTTCATGCTGTAAAGTGGTGCTGGTGTTAGGAAGGGCATCCAACCAGTATAATAAATGCCAAAATTATGAGCACAGCAAATAAGAATTGCAACCACTGCGACAACAGCAATAACACTAACCATGTTAGGGCTGCACACGGTAGTGGGATGGCTGGTGCGGCCATGTGCGAAAACCCTACGACCGTCATCAAGCAATCGCACAACAGGAAAAAGAACGAGATGTCGCATCTCAGAGTTGCCACACTTAATGTTGGCACTCTAACAGGTAGATCTGGTGAGATAGCGGAGATGCTGGAGAGAAGGCATGTGGATGTGTGCTGTGTGCAAAAGGTGAGATGGAGAGGTGCCTCTGCAAGATTAATCGCAGGCAAATATCATAGTTATAAGCTTTTCTGGGTGGGTAATGATGATGGGTTAGGGGAGGTGGGCATTTTACTGGCTGAGAGATGGATCAATAAGACAATAGAGGTAGTTAGAGTTAGTAATAGAATAATTAAGCTTAGATTAGTTGTAGGCAGGAGACTACTGACAATCATCTCGGCCTATACTCCCCAAGCAGGCCTAGGCAAAGATGAGAAAGACTGCTTTTACTAGCAACTTTTACAAACAGCCTCAATGACAGAGGACAGACATCGTTATGCTAGCAGGGGACTTCAATGGACATGTTGGACAGCTCCAGGATGGATATACTGGGGTACATGTTGGGCACAGTTACGGCTCAAGAAATGAAGGAGTGAGGCTTCTTGAATTTTGTGATGAAAATGCACTAACCATTTGCAACACTAACTTCCAGAAGCCTACCAACCACCTAATAACCTACAAATCAGGCGAGCACATAAGCCAGATTGATTTCCTGATAGTTAGACAGCGAGACAGAGAGATGGTGTCAAATACTAAGACATACCCTGGTGAAGAATGTACCCCACAGCATAGGTTAGTCGTTAGTGAGATCTCAGTAAGCAAGAGAAAGAATGAGACATACAGGAAGGTGTGGAAAAGAAAGGTCTGGAAGCCAAAAGACCTTTCATTAAAATATAAATTTAGCAAAGCCCTTCAAGATGTGTATGACGAAAAAGAAGACGATTTAGAGTTGTATGACAGATGATAACTGGAATTTCTTATGTGACAACTTACTGCAGGCTACTGAAGAAACTTGTGGTTGGAGCAGAGCTTCGACCAGGCAGAGAGTGACCTGGTGGTGGAACAGCACAGTAGATAGGGCCATTAGAGATAAAAGACTGACATGGAAGGCTTGGAAAATAGGTGGGAGTAGGGAAGAATACACAGCCGCTAAGAGAGAAGCTAGACGTCAGGTGTACTTAGCACGCAGGGAGGCTGAGAGTGGGAGGTTTGCCAATGTTCTGCGATGGGAAGATCAAGAACATGCGGTGTTCCGCATTGCAAGGCAGTGTGTCAGTGCAAATCAGGATGTTGTTGGAGATAAGTGTGTCCGGAATGATGCCGGTGTACTTAGTGTCATGAATGATCAAAAAAAGGAGGTCTGGAAATGTCATTATGAGAGACTGGTGAATGTGGAGAACGAATGGGAGAGAGAGAAATTACCCTTGGTAGATCCGACAGAGGGACCAGCTATTGAGATTGACGAATATAGGGTACAAGAGGCAATTAAGGAAATGAAGAATGGTAAGGCTGCTGGGCCGTCGTGGATAGTTGCTGAGATGCTGAAGGCATCAGAAGTAGGCACTAAACTAGTTGCACGCATCATTAATCAAGTTATATATGGCGGATTCATACCCAAAGACTGGTGCAGCAGTATTCTCATAAATTGTTACAAAAGTAAAGGGGATGCTCTAATGAGGAGCAATTATAGGGGCATAAAGCTGATGGATCATAAAGTGGCAGAGAGAATATTAGCGTAACTGATTAGAGAAAGGGTCAAATTAGATGAGATGCAGTTTGGTTTTGTGCCTGGGAAAAGTACAACAGGTGCCCTCTTCTTAGTGAGGCAACTACAAGAGAGGTTCTTAGAGAAGAATAAGCCACTATACTTAGCTTTTGTTGGCCTAGAGAAGGCCTTTGATAGGGTACCCCGATCTGTCATCTGGTGGTCCCTAAGGAAACTAGGTGTTGAGGGATGGTTTGTGAGGACAGTGTAAGCTATGTACAGAGGTGCTGTCAGTAAAGTGAGAATAGGAATGGAGTTTAGTGAGGAATTCCAGATACAAGTAGGTGTACATCAGGGTTCGGTCCTCAGCCCGCTCTTGTTCATTATAGTCCTCCAAGCCATAACAGAGGAGTTTAAGACTGGCTGCCCATGGGAACTTCTCTATGCTGATGACCTGGTTCTTATAGCAGAATCAGTAGAGGAGTTAGAGAATAAATTCTGTCTATGGAAACAGCAGTTGAAATCAAGAGGCCTGAGAGTGAACATAGCTGGGTGCTTTTTTGTCGTGGCACCTCCACGACCACTTTGCAGTGGGGGGTGTGGGGGAATATTGTCTATATGCTTCAGCTTGTACCCATGGGAGGTCGCGTCTTCTGTATTACTGCGTGACGCCAGAGGTCACGGTCGTGTGTCATCACCTTTAAGAGGTGTAATTGGGTAAGGTCGGCCTTTATCACCTCATCCCAGGTCTTCTTGGGTCTCCCAACTCCATGGCTTCCCTCGACTTCTAGTGCTCTGCACTTTTTTATGCAGCTGTCATCCTTCATACGCATCACATGTCCATACCAACGCAACCTCCTCTCCTGCACACAGCATTTGATTCCTCTCATGCTCAGTCTCTCTCTCAATTCGTTTATGCTTTGCCATTCGCGTATATTACTATTACACATCCATCGGAGCATGCAGGCTTGGTGGCAGTGGCGGTGGTGGTGGTGGTGATGGTGGTGGTGGTGGTGTTGGTGTTGGTGTGGTGGTGATGATGATGACAATGACCGTGATGACAACAGTGAGTTGAAGGAAAAATTGGACATAATGAGAATTAGATGTAGCTGGTAGGAGAGGGGACTGCACTGGTGCAGACATGTGATGCACATGGATGGTCACTGGAGGAAGAAGTGCTAGGAACTGTGAGTGGAAGGTAGTTGCAGAAGAGTATGACCAAGGAAAACCTGGCCAGAAGTGGTAAGAACTGTCCCAGGATGCTGAACCTCGCAGAAAGACAAAGGAAGAAAGTTGTGCTGGAGAAGACTCGTCCAACCCATATAAACATGGGAAAATAATTGCATTGTTTCTTTCCAGGGATTATGTCAAAAACTAAACCTCATTTGATCATTCCATGAGGAACCTCTAGGCGACTCTGATCATGCTATGATCATTGCCAATCTGGCTCTTGCGGGCAGCAACAAAAACAAGAACCATCTCCAATCTGCTTGCTTTGATTAGAAGAAAGCAGATTGGAACTTGTACTACACTGAGCTACAGCGCCCAAACTGGCATGAGTTCTATAACTCTGGAGATGTGAACACTATACTCCAGAGCATGCTGGACTCAACATGGATAGTGTGTGCAGCATCAGTGCCACGTAAGCAGAAAAAACCCCACCCCAAAAGTGCAATTTGGGAAACTTTAGCGGTCCAACTTGCCAGGAAAGAACGTTGGAATGCTGAACGGGAATATAAACTGCATAAATCAGATGCCAACAGAAAAAAGCGGAATAAATCTTCCAACCATCTCAAGCAAGTGACAAAAAAGCAGTGCTTGAATTTGAACAGTGCATAGCAACCAATCCTGACAGTAAGGTCTTCTGGAAATATGTACATTCAAAGCAGAGACCTCACTCTCCAGTTGGTCCTCTTCGCAATCCCCACACAAGCCAGATCACTGACGATCCCAAACAATGCACAGAACACATTGCTGAGTGCTATGCAAGCATTTTTACTGTTTAAAACCAGAATGTACCATCTCCACCATCTCTAACATCAAATTCCATAACAACTATGGAATTTACACCTGCAATGCTGTGATGTCACCTTAAGAATAAGCACAACTATGCCTCCCCTGGTCTTGATGGTGTGACATACCTGCTTCTCAAACGTGGCGGGTATTTCCTTTTGCACCAGCTTTCTTTCTTCTTTCAATACTGTCTCAACAATGGTGCTACTCCGGAACAGTGGAAAACTGCCAGTGTCATTCCCCTGTTCAAAAAGGGCGACCGCACGTCACCTGTCAACTATTGTCCAGTCAGTCTTACTAGCTGTATTGCCAAACTGATGGAATCCTGTGTCAGAGAAACACTTTACTTCTGGAGCTCTCACAGCCTCATCCGGCCCTCGCCTAGGATTTATCCCTAACTCCAGCTGCTGTGATCAGCTTATCGAGTTCCTTGAAGACATTACCCGGATCACTGACAGCGGCTCATGGGTGGATGTTGTTTACCTTGACTTCGCTAAGGCTTTTAATTCTGTGCCACACAAAAGAATTATGGCGAAACTCTCTGCAATGGGTGTGAAGGATGATCTTTTTAACTGGTTGAAATCCTTCATTCTCAGCCGAAAAGAGGTAGTCACGGTTCTAGGACAGCATTCTTCACCATATGAGATGTCATCTGGTGTACCACAAGGATCTGTTCTTGGTCCCCTTTTGTTTGTTGTATACATTAATGACATAGATGCCAACTTAAAGAATGCCACAGTACTGAAATATGCAGATGACATCAAGCTGTACCTTGAAATCAAAAGGACAGATCCTGAAACCTACAATCAGACCTGGACACAATGCAGCAATGGATCACAGACTGGCAACTGAAGCTGGCTGTGGACAAGTGTACCACCATGCATTTTGGAAGGAAAAATCCAGCGTCCACATACTCCCTCCACAACACTGATATCAAGAAGTCCTCTTGTGAACGTGACCTGGGCATTATGGTCAGCAGCGATTTGCGTTGGACAAAGCACATCTCTAAAATTGTCAAGAAGGCCGAGGGTGTCTTGGCATCACTCAGCAAGACCTTTGTTAGCCGCTCTCCAGCCATCTATTTAAAGCAGTATACAGCTATGGTACGACCACAATTGGAATTTGCATCATCAGTCTGGAACCTCTATCTTGCTCAGAACATTGACCTCCTGGAAACTGTTCAGAGACGTGCAACCAAGCGCATACCCTCCATCAGACACCTACCATACTCTGAACGCCTTGCTTCCCTGGACATGGATTCATTGAAGCTCCGACGTCTGGCAATGGACTTGGTAAACACCCACAAAGTTATTAACCATCTCGCCAACAACAACCCTGAGCACCTTTTTGATCTCCATGTGTCTAACACACGTGGACATGCCTACAAAGACAGAAAACAGCACAGCTCCCATGACTTTCGGAAACTTTTTTTCACGCTTAGAGTTGCTGAAGCATGGAAAAAACTTCCTGCATCAGTTGTTAGCTGCCGAGACACTGCATCCTTTAAAACCCTCATGCTTCCCAAAATTCGCCAATACTACACCTGATGTCCCTCTTCCATACACATGCACACATGTGTATATCATGACTCATGCACTGTTCATTTTCCTGACGTTTGTAAATTACCCTATGTACTATACATACACTTTTGATGAGTTGTAGTGCACCTGAACACTGTACACAATATTTTCATTATTATTATATCTTAGTCAGCCTATGAACTTTTCAGCCGACCTCGTATGAGTTACATTTACACAGATAAAAACATTTTAAGAGTAGTCTCCCTTTATACAATAATCTATTAACCCTTTAACATTTAAACTGGTTGTATCTGGCCAGAATTCTCTCAACTCTTTCTGCAGAAACTGGTCATAACCGGTCGTTCAAACTAATATTAAAGCATTGTTCTCAAAATAAATAACTTTAAAATCTTATAGATTCGATATTATGTAAGATAATTATGTAAGATAAAGCCTTTACCATGAAAATAAAATAGTATATATATAGAGTAATGTAAATAAGTAAAGGGTTAATTTTATGATTACGTGATTTGAAGGAAATTTGCCTGCTATTTCTAGTAGGCATAGTAACCACGTTCTCCCGCTGGCCAGTGATATTTTTCTTCTTGAGATATGGTGTTTAAATTTGATTTATTTCCTTTACCATGAAATACTGTTATTTTCTTTACCACGAAATTTCCTTTACCACGAAATGCAGTTACTACGTTTTGAAGTGAATTTGAGAGAAAGAAAAAAAGAAAAGAAAAAAACCCATCAATTCACCACCAAGTGCGACAATCACACACTACACCACAACGATCAACGGAATATCTTGAGACAAACCAATACGTTCGTAGCATTAACGCGAGTGATGGCGAGTCTGAGGCGCTGAAACAACCAAGCACCCTCACCAGGAGTTCACCTGATACCTCGGTAAGGCCTGGTGATGGCGCGGCTAAGACGCTGAAATAACCAAGCACCCTCACGGGCATCATCTCACACCTCAGTAAGGCGAGCTGTTAACGATGACAAGAACTTCACTGTCAGTGACCCAACTCCACCAAACTTTTCGAAAATCACGGGCTGGAAAAAATAATTATTTGATATTTCCCTGTATTTTAGGATCTTATTTAACGTAAGCAGTGACCCCAACATTTATCGCGGCGTCCATGATGTGAAAGGAAGCAAAAGAATCACTGACTGTGACGTCACAGATGAGACACCTATCTCTCACCCAGAGACAAAGGGTAAGGCCGTCTGGTCTCTTCCCACCACTTCTGGATAAACCAGCTCCACAACTGAAGGGTTATTTACCGTTTTTGTTTTTTGTTTTTTCCTGTTTTGATTCTATACTTTGGTGCGTTGTATTTGTAAGGTTTCCTAGCAATAATTGATTGTATTTATGGTGTTAGATTGGAGGGTGGTGGATTGGCAGTATCGGCAGAGCGTCGGACACCGTGCTTTGCAGCATAGAGTTACGCCCCTTTATGATCTAAGTTCAAATCTCGCCGAAGTTAACTTTGCCTTTCATCCTTATGGGGTCGATAAAATAAAGTACCAGTAATGCACTGGGTCGATTTAATCCCCTCCCCCAAAATTGCTGGCCTTGTGCCTAAAGTAGAAATTATGGTGGATTGGCGGTATTAGTAGTGAGTTGAACAACAGGCTTCGCAGAATAGAGTTACGGCCCTTTATGTTCTGAGTCCAATTCCCGCTGAGGTTATTTTTGCCTTCCTTCCTTACGAGTTGTAGTGCACCTGAGCACTGTACACAATAATTTCATTATTATTATTATTAAAATAAAGCGCCAGGAATGCACTGGAGTCAATTTAATCAACTTTTTCCTCCCCTCAAATTGTTGGCCTTGTGCCTAAATCAGAAACCATTACAAGTAAACTTTGGGGAGCCAATCCCAAAACACACACATACACAATACTTATTTCCTCTGAAAGCGATGGTGTTGTAGAATTTATCCTGACTGAAGAAGCTACCTTTTTTAGCCATTAGCAAAACATCAATCTAAACCACAGAAAATTCGTTCTTGCAGAATGTAACACTTTGAATATTCACCAGATTAATCAACAATAGAGTAAAGAATCTTACTGTGTCAATATTCTCGAATAATATATATCTGCATGATGCCAATTAAAACATTATTTCTAACAATAGTAATATGCGTCAAGTGATCAAAAAGCCTGGTTTTGATAACTGTCAAGACATCTAGCTTCTCGCATGTTTTCCTCCACGTGTTGGAGTGGCTCTTTCAATGCAGCTCCTTCCTTATCCTCCAGGGTATTACTTTCTGTATTTTGTCCGCTGGAACCGCGAGGCAGCATATACATGATGTAGAGCGGACGGGCGAAGTGGGAAAGGCATGGCGACCTTACATCGACTGGTTCGTGCTGTTATCATTGTCCACTACATTAAAAGAAGGTCTTCTTTTAAAAATCTCAAACGTCGAAGTTGATCTTAACGGGATTTGAACTGAGAGAGCAGAGAGCCGGAATGCATACTGCAGAGAACTTTACCGTCCTCCTAACGATTCTGCCTATTTGCTACCTACACATTAACATACAGACGATAACATTTGTGGCATACCAGGGAGCTAACTTTGGCGACCCCGTCTCATACAGAGTTAGCGTTAGGGTCGTACACCCAGATCCCTTCTTATACGGTCGTAGACTCCGTCACAACCCCTACCTCAAACGTCATCTTTTACAATGCCCATTAATATCAATGCACCACCAAACTGTGTTCCCAGTGTCAGCACAAATCGTTATTTGGCTATTTTAGTTGTCTTTTACTGTAGTCTTTGGTCGACCATGATTTTGGAATGAATTTGTTAGACGGAAACTGTGCCAAGTCCATACGTTTATGTGTATAATAATAATTGTTTCTACATTTGGCACAAGGCCAGCAATTACCTAGTTTATTACTGGTACTTTATTTTATCGACCCCGTAAGGATGAAAGGCAAAGTTAACCTCGGCGGGATTTGAACTCGGATCGTAAAGGGACGTAACTACGCTGGAAAGCATGTCTGACCCTCTACCGATACTGCCAATTCACTGCCCTTTAATAATAATTGTTTTTACTTTTGGCACAAGGCCAGCAATTATCCCAGTGTATTACTGGTACTTTATTTTATCGACCCCATTATTGTGTAGTGTTCAGGTGCACTACAACTCATCAAAGGTGCATGTATAGAACATAGAATAATTGTTTCGACTTTTCGCACAAGGCCAGCAATTATTCCAGTGCATAACTGGTACTTTACTTTATTGTACATAGAATAATGTACACATGTCGTCATAATACACACACACACACACACACACAGGCACACAGGAACGCACGCACACCAACACACACACATGTATGCGTGTGTGTGGAGGGGAATACCAGGTATAGTGTTGGTGAATTTCAGGAAACATGCAAGTTTTGAAGGATGCAGTGTCAACTATACGTGTTGATCTCCATATTTATGACTTTCAGAAATATATTTTCATACTCAGAGTTGTTGAAGCATGAAACAAACAGTTGTTAGTTGTCGGGACACTGTGTGTATCATGACACATACTGTTCACTTTACTGACATTTCGACATTATTCTATGTACTATACATGCACTTTTGATGAGTTGTAGTGCACCTGAGCACTGTACACAATAATTTTCAGTGGATTGGCAGTATCAGTAGAGGGGTGGACGCCATGCTTTGCATCATAGAGTTACGGCCCTTTATGATGTGAGTTCAAATCCCGCCGAGGTTAACTTTGCCTTTCATCCTTACGGGAGTCGATAAAATAAAGTACCAGTAATACACTGGTTATTATATGCTGGCCTTGTGCCAAAAGTAGAAACATTTATTATCAAACACATAAACGTATGGACTTTGCTGTTTCACCCTATCACTTTCTTAGAAAAACTTCTCAAGTGCAACTAACTGTTGTCTAAAGTGAAAGTAGTAGTAGTAGTAGTGGTGGTGGTGGTGGTGTTAGTAGTAGTGGTGGTGGTGGTGGTGGTGTTAGTAGTAGTGGTGGTGGTGGTGGTGGTGTTAGTAGTAGTGGTGGTGGTGGTGGTGGTGTTAGTAGTAGTGGTGGTGGTGGTGGTGGTGTTAGTAGTAGTAGTGGTGGTGGTGGTGTTAGTAGTGGTGGTGGTGGTGTTAGTAGTAGTGGTGGTGGTGGTGGTGGTGTTAGTAGTAGTAGTGGTGGTGGTGGTGGTGTTAGTAGTAGTGGTGGTGGTGGTGGTGGTGTTAGTAGTAGTGGTGGTGGTGGTGGTGGTGTTAGTAGTAGTGGTGGTGGTGGTGGTGTTAGTAGTAGTAGTGGTGGTGGTGGTGGTGGTGTTAGTAGTAGTGGTGGTGGTGGTGGTGGTGTTAGTAGTAGTGGTGGTGGTGGTGGTGTTAGTAGTAGTGGTGGTGGTGGTGGTGGTGTTAGTAGTAGTGGTGGTGGTGGTGGTGGTGTTAGTAGTAGTGGTGGTGGTGGTGGTGGTGTTAGTAGTAGTAGTAGTGGTGGTGGTGGTGTTAGTAGTAGTAGTGGTGGTGGTGGTGGTGTTAGTAGTAGTGGTGGTGGTGGTGGTGGTGTTAGTAGTAGTGGTGGTGGTGGTGGTGGTGTTAGTAGTAGTGGTGGTGGTGTTAGTAGTAGTGGTGGTGGTGGTGTTAGTAGTAGTAGTGGTGGTGGTGGTGTTAGTAGTGGTGGTGGTAGTAGTAGTAGTAGTGGTGGTGGTGGTGTTAGTAGTAGTAGTGGTGGTGGTGGTGGTGTTAGTAGTAGTGGTGGTGGTGGTGGTGGTGTTAGTAGTAGTGGTGGTGGTGGTGGTGGTGTTAGTAGTAGTGGTGGTGGTGGTGGTGGTGTTAGTAGTAGTAGTGGTGGTGGTAGTGGTAGTAGTAGTGGTGGTAGTGGTGGTGGTGGTGGTGGTAGTAGTGGTAGTAGTAGTAGTAGTAATAGTGGCAGTAGTAGTAGTAGCAGCAGCAGTAGTAGTAGTAGCAGTAGTAGTAGTAGTAGTAGCAATAGTAGTAGTGGCAGTAGTAGTAGCAGCAGCAGCAGTAGTGGTAGTATCAGTCTGTTTCTACACTTGACAGTAACAGTGGTAGTAGTTGAAGATATTTATTATGGAACAAGTTGATTCTAAAAGTAAGTTTTAAATTATTTCTTGCTCCTTTGTTATGTCTATCTCATTCTGTCTTTAAAGGATATCATGGTCATCATATATAGATATTTCTTTTAAATGGAACAGTTCTAGTCCTGTAAAAGCCATTTCTATCTAAATATATATATGTGTGTGTGTATTACTACATCCTCGTGTGTGTGTGTGTATATATATCTGTGTGTGTAATTTAACAAAACAAGTGTATTAAATATTAAGAGATTCATGAATTTAGAATTGTTTACTAAAGGCCTGGATAAGGTCATCATGATGTACAGGACACTAAAAATATGATATAATTAACAGAGGGGTACCTAAAAACATCTGACTGATAACATGACAAGTCAGTCAATCATATCGGTGGCCTACCCACAGCTCCGGCGGACAGAATGGAGAAGGCGTTTCCCCGGAGGACGGCAAGGGAGACGCGCTGGAAAAGCCACGCCAGCTCGCGAGGCTCACACTTGCGGCTGGCCAGCTCAGCGCCTCTGGTGATGAGTAGGAAGGTATCCCTAGGGCAGAGGACACCAGAAGTCTCCACAGCCAATGGTACAACCGCAAACCTGTCTCTGTGTGTATATACACAGACCTGTCAACTCTCCCCGTTCAACAAGGAGATCTCCCAACCCACTTTCCGGAAAGTTATCAATGTAGAAAACAAGTCATTTTCACCAACAGTGGAGTTAACTTAAATGAAAATATAGGTGGCCCTTAAAAGGGCCAAATTAGAAAACAAATTTATGGTTATCAAATTTTTTTCACCAACCCTTTATGAAGAAATGTTTAGAAAACAAATTTTTTTCACCAACCTTATTCAAAAGCATGGATACAGTCCACATGGAGACAAGAGACAGTCCCATGGAGATTGATGGTATCTGCTGTAGTAGCGGTAGCGATGGAAAGATCGCGATGGTTAATTCCATTAACAATTTGGCCCTTTTAAGTGCCACCTATATTTTCATTTAAGTTAACTCCACTGTTGGTGAAAATGACTTGTTTTCTACATTGATAACCATGACTATGAAAATATAAATGATTAAATCCAATTTATTTGATAACCATGACTTTTCTAATTAACTTAAATTTGTTTTCTAACTTGGCCCTTTTAAGGGCCACCTATATTTTCATTTAAGTAACTCCACTTACATCTATATGTTTTAATAAAAAAAAATTTATTTTTTTTAAACGCGTGAAAAAAAAATTTTTTTTTCATGTAAGTAACTCCACTTACGCGTGGTAGTAATACGGAAATAAACGATGTTTTGCTTTCATCGGCTGCTTCGACTGTAGTGCCGATATATCTTCAGGCACTTACAGCCCTCCGCCAATCGGGCAATATGATCGATGGAAACTCCACCATAGCGTTCTAGTAGTGTGTTAGTGGCGGATGAAGCGACGACGGTCTTGGGGAAACTGTAGACATTGACGAATATCAACTAGTCACTCTGTTCGAGAGGACTTTGGATAATTTCTAATAACACTGACCTGGCAGTGTTACCGAGGAGCTTTGCCAGTTCAAGATAAACTCTACAAGCATGGAAGTGCCGTCAGCCAGGCCTGTCCGAGATACGCGCAGGGCGACGAAACCGTCCTGCATACAGACGTCCAGTGCCCGAACATTGTTCACTTGTGCATTTATGTTGAACACCTGCTGTCGCATTTAGGACAAATCCGGATATCAGCCAGAGTCCATTGTGAAGATTGTCCCGTCGCCTTCTTTTAGTCAAGAAGGGCAGGCTATTTTTATCTGTCTTGTGGCCATGGCGAAAAACATTGTATGGTGGACATACGTGAAAGGGGCATTTTCGTCTTTGGCGAAGCCCTGATTAACCTCTTCAGGTTTCACTTGAAAATGAAAATGAGGGTGGAAAGGGAAGTGCTGCTTCAAAGCAGTTTGTTGAAAGGTGGGTGAGAGAGGTGAGCATGGCCACAGTGAATGGGCATGCTCTGAGTATGTACCTGTAGACTGGAGTACAATTGGGACAGGGCACTTACCTTAGAGGTCAGGGCACCTGCGGTTTTATGGGGTCTTTCGCACGAGTGACCCTCGAATGTCCCCTTACCCCCGCCCATTCAGAAGCCTCTTTTGTTTTATTTCTATTGTTATCGTTTTTTAACATAGTTAAAATTAGTTTACATGCAAAACCTACCACCACCAACACACACACACATCACCACCAACACACACACACCAACACACACACACACACACCACCAACACACACACACATCACCACCAACACACACACACATCACCACCAACACACACACACCAACACACACACACACACCACCAACACACACACACATCACCACCAACACACACACACATCACCACCAACACACACACCAACACACACACACACACCACCAACACACACACCCACACACACACCACCAACACACACTCACACACCACCAACACACACACATCAGCACCAACACACACACACACACACACCACCAACACACACACACATCACCACCAACACACACACACCAACACACACACACACACACACACACCACCAACACACACACACACCACCAACACACACACACACACACACCACCAACACACACACACACACTCACACACACCACCAACACACACACCAACACACACACACACACAAACACACCACCAACACACACACCAACACACACACACACCAACACACACCACCACCATCACACCAACACACACACACACAAACACATACACACACACACACCAACACATACACACACACCAACACACACACTCACACACACACCACCAACACACACACATACACCAACACACACACACCAACACATACACACACCACCAACACACACACATACACACCACCAACACACACACCAACACACACACACACCACCAACACACACACACACCAACACACACACACCAACACACCCACACACACACACCACCATCACACACCAACACACACACACCACCAACACACACACACCAACACACACACACACCACCAACACACACACACACCAACACACACACACCAACACACCCACACACAAACACCACCAACACACACACACCACCAACACACACACACCAACACACACACACACCAACACACACACCAACACACACACACACAAACACACACACCAACAAACACCACCAACACACACACACCAACACACACACACACCAACACACACACCAACACACACCAACACCAATACACACACACATACACACCACCAACACACACACCAACACACACACACACCACCAACACACACACACCAACACACACACCAACACACACACACCACCAACACACACACCAACACACACACCAACACACACCACCAACACACACACCAACAAACACCACCAACACACACACCAACACACACACACACACCAACACACACCAACACACACACACACCAACACACACACACACCAACACACACACACCAACACACCCACACACAAACACCACCAACACACACACACCACCAACACACACACACCAACACACACACACACCAACACACACACCAACACACACACACACCAACACACACACCAACACACACCAACACACACACACCAACACACACACACCAACACACACACCAACACACACCAACACCAATACACACACACATACACACCACCAACACACACCAACACCAATACACACACACATACACACCACCAACACACACACCAACACACACACACACCACCAACACACACACACCAATACACACACACACCAACACACACACACAACACCAACACACACCAACACACACACACACCAACACACACACACCACCAACACACACACCAACACACACACCAACACCAACACACACCAACACACACACCAACACACACACACACCAACACACACACCAACACACACACCAACACACACACCAACACACACACCAACAAACACCACCAACACACACACCAACACACACACACACACCAACACACACCAACACACACACACACCAACACACACACACACCAACACACACACCAACACACACACACCACCAACACACACACCAACAAACACCACCAACACACACACCAACACACACCAACACACACACCAACACACACACCAACACACACACACCACCAACACACACACCAACAAACACCACCAACACACCACCAACACACATACCACCAACACACAACCAACACACACACACCAACACACACACACACCAACACACACACCAACACACACACCAACACACACACACCACCAACACACACACCAACACACACACCAACACACACACACCACCAACACACACACCAACACACACACACACCACCAACACACACACACACCACCAACACACACACACACACACACACCACCATCACACACACACACCACCAACACACACACCAACACACACACCAACACACACCAACACCAATACACACACACATACACACCACCAACACACAACCAACACACACACACCAACACACACACCAACACACCAACACACACACCAACACACACACACCACCAACACACACACCAACACACCAACACACACACACCACCAACACACACACCAACACACACACACCAACACACACACCAACACACACACACCACCAACACACACACCAACACACACACCAACACACACACACCAACACACACATCACCAACACACATCACCAACACACACGCACACCACCACCAACACACGCACACACACACACCACCAACACACACACACCAACACACACATACACACACACACCACCAACACACACACACACAGACACACACCACCAACACGCACACCAACACACACCAACACACACACACACATGTATGCGTGTGTGTGGAGGGGAATACCAGGTATAGTGTTGGTGAATTTCAGGAAACATGCAAGTTTTGAAGGATGCAGTGTCAACTATACGTGTTGATCTCCATATTTATGACTTTCAGAAATATATTTTCATACTCAGAGTTGTTGAAGCATGAAACAAACAGTTGTTAGTTGTCGGGACACTGTGTGTATCATGACACATACTGTTCACTTTACTGACATTTCGACATTATTCTATGTACTATACATGCACTTTTGATGAGTTGTAGTGCACCTGAGCACTGTACACAATAATTTTCAGTGGATTGGCAGTATCAGTAGAGGGGTGGACGCCATGCTTTGCATCATAGAGTTACGGCCCTTTATGATGTGAGTTCAAATCCCGCCGAGGTTAACTTTGCCTTTCATCCTTACGGGAGTCGATAAAATAAAGTACCAGTAATACACTGGTTATTATATGCTGGCCTTGTGCCAAAAGTAGAAACATTTATTATCAAACACATAAACGTATGGACTTTGCTGTTTCACCCTATCACTTTCTTAGAAAAACTTCTCAAGTGCAACTAACTGTTGTCTAAAGTGAAAGTAGTAGTAGTAGTAGTGGTGGTGGTGGTGGTGTTAGTAGTAGTGGTGGTGGTGGTGGTGGTGTTAGTAGTAGTGGTGGTGGTGGTGGTGGTGTTAGTAGTAGTAGTGGTGGTGGTGGTGGTGTTAGTAGTAGTAGTGGTGGTGGTGGTGTTAGTAGTGGTGGTGGTGGTGTTAGTAGTAGTGGTGGTGGTGGTGGTGGTGTTAGTAGTAGTGGTGGTGGTGGTGGTGGTGTTAGTAGTAGTGGTGGTGGTGGTGGTGGTGTTAGTAGTAGTGGTGGTGGTGGTGGTGGTGTTAGTAGTAGTGGTGGTGGTGGTGGTGGTGTTAGTAGTAGTGGTGGTGGTGGTGGTGGTGTTAGTAGTAGTAGTGGTGGTGGTGGTGTTAGTAGTGGTGGTGGTGGTGTTAGTAGTAGTGGTGGTGGTGGTGGTGGTGTTAGTAGTAGTGGTGGTGGTGGTGGTGGTGTTAGTAGTAGTGGTGGTGGTGGTGGTGGTGTTAGTAGTAGTGGTGGTGGTGGTGGTGGTGTTAGTAGTAGTGGTGGTGGTGGTGGTGGTGTTAGTAGTAGTGGTGGTGGTGTTAGTAGTGGTGGTGGTAGTAGTAGTAGTAGTAGTGGTGGTGGTGGTGGTGGTGTTAGTAGTGGTGGTGGTGGTGTTAGTAGTGGTGGTGGTAGTAGTAGTAGTAGTAGTGGTGGTGGTGGTGTTAGTAGTAGTAGTGGTGGTGGTGGTGGTGTTAGTAGTAGTAGTGGTGGTGGTGGTGTTAGTAGTGGTGGTGGTAGTGGTAGTGGTGGTGGTAGTGGTGTTAGTAGTGGTAGTGGTAGTAGTAGTGGTGGTAGTGGTGGTGGTGGTGGTGGTGTTAGTAGTAGTAGTGGTGGTGGTAGTGGTGGTGGTGGTGGTGGTGTTAGTAGTAGTGGTGGTGGTGGTGGTGGTGTTAGTAGTAGTGGTGGTGGTGGTGGTGGTGTTAGTAGTAGTGGTGGTGGTGGTGGTGGTGTTAGTAGTAGTGGTGGTGGTGGTGGTGGTGTTAGTAGTAGTGGTGGTGGTGGTGTTAGTAGTAGTGGTGGTGGTGGTGTTAGTAGTAGTGGTGGTGGTGGTGGTGGTGTTAGTAGTAGTAGTGGTGGTGGTGGTGGTGTTAGTAGTAGTGGTGGTGGTGGTGTTAGTAGTAGTGGTGGTGGTGGTGGTGGTGTTAGTAGTAGTGGTGGTGGTGGTGTTAGTAGTAGTGGTGGTGGTGGTGGTGGTGTTAGTAGTAGTGGTGGTGGTGGTGGTGGTGTTAGTAGTAGTGGTGGTGGTGGTGTTAGTAGTAGTAGTGGTGGTGGTGGTGGTGTTAGTAGTAGTGGTGGTGGTGGTGGTGGTGTTAGTAGTAGTAGTGGTGGTGGTGGTGTTAGTAGTGGTGGTGGTAGTGGTAGTGGTGGTGGTAGTGGTGTTAGTAGTGGTGGTGGTAGTGGTAGTAGTAGTGGTGGTAGTGGTGGTGGTGGTGGTGGTGTTAGTAGTAGTGGTGGTGGTGGTGGTGGTGTTAGTAGTAGTGGTGGTGGTGGTGGTGGTGTTAGTAGTAGTAGTGGTGGTGGTGGTGGTGGTGGTGTTAGTAGTAGTGGTGGTGGTGGTGGTGGTGTTAGTAGTAGTGGTGGTGGTGGTGTTAGTAGTAGTAGTGGTGGTGGTGGTGTTAGTAGTGGTGGTGGTGGTGTTAGTAGTAGTGGTGGTGGTGGTGTTAGTAGTAGTGGTGGTGGTGGTGGTGGTGTTAGTAGTAGTAGTGGTGGTGGTGGTGGTGTTAGTAGTAGTGGTGGTGGTGTTAGTAGTAGTGGTGGTGGTGGTGTTAGTAGTGGTGGTGGTGGTGTTAGTAGTGGTGGTGGTAGTAGTAGTAGTAGTGGTGGTGGTGGTGTTAGTAGTAGTAGTGGTGGTGGTGGTGGTGGTGGTGTTAGTAGTAGTGGTGGTGGTGGTGGTGGTGTTAGTAGTAGTGGTGGTGGTGGTGTTAGTAGTAGTAGTGGTGGTGGTGGTGGTGTTAGTAGTAGTGGTGGTGGTGTTAGTAGTAGTGGTGGTGGTGGTGTTAGTAGTGGTGGTGGTGGTGTTAGTAGTGGTGGTGGTAGTAGTAGTAGTAGTGGTGGTGGTGGTGTTAGTAGTAGTAGTGGTGGTGGTGGTGGTGGTGGTGTTAGTAGTAGTGGTGGTGGTGGTGGTGGTGTTAGTAGTAGTGGTGGTGGTGGTGTTAGTAGTAGTAGTGGTGGTGGTGGTGTTAGTAGTAGTGGTGGTGGTGGTGGTGGTGTTAGTAGTAGTGGTGGTGGTGGTGTTAGTAGTAGTAGTGGTGGTGGTGGTGTTAGTAGTAGTGGTGGTGGTGGTGGTGGTGTTAGTAGTAGTGGTGGTGGTGGTGTTAGTAGTAGTGGTGGTGGTGGTGTTAGTAGTAGTGGTGGTGGTGGTGGTGGTGTTAGTAGTAGTAGTGGTGGTGGTGGTGGTGTTAGTAGTAGTGGTGGTGGTGTTAGTAGTAGTGGTGGTGGTGGTGTTAGTAGTGGTGGTGGTGGTGTTAGTAGTGGTGGTGGTAGTAGTAGTAGTAGTGGTGGTGGTGGTGTTAGTAGTAGTGGTGGTGGTGGTGTTAGTAGTAGTGGTGGTGGTGGTGGTGGTGTTAGTAGTGGTGGTGGTGGTGGTGTTAGTAGTAGTGGTGGTGGTGGTGGTGGTGTTAGTAGTGGTGGTGGTGGTGGTGTTAGTAGTAGTAGTGGTGGTGGTGGTGGTGTTAGTAGTAGTGGTGGTGGTGGTGGTGGTGTTAGTAGTAGTGGTGGTGGTGGTGTTAGTAGTAGTAGTGGTGGTGGTGGTGTTAGTAGTAGTGGTGGTGGTGGTGGTGGTGTTAGTAGTAGTGGTGGTGGTGGTGTTAGTAGTAGTAGTGGTGGTGGTGGTGTTAGTAGTAGTGGTGGTGGTGGTGTTAGTAGTAGTGGTGGTGGTGGTGGTGGTGTTAGTAGTGGTGGTGGTGGTGGTGTTAGTAGTAGTGGTGGTGGTGGTGGTGGTGTTAGTAGTGGTGGTGGTGGTGGTGTTAGTAGTAGTAGTGGTGGTGGTGGTGGTGTTAGTAGTAGTGGTGGTGGTGGTGGTGGTGTTAGTAGTAGTGGTGGTGGTGGTGTTAGTAGTAGTAGTGGTGGTGGTGGTGTTAGTAGTAGTGGTGGTGGTGGTGGTGGTGTTAGTAGTAGTGGTGGTGGTGGTGTTAGTAGTAGTAGTGGTGGTGGTGGTGTTAGTAGTAGTGGTGGTGGTGGTGGTGGTGTTAGTAGTGGTGGTGGTGGTGGTGTTAGTAGTAGTGGTGGTGGTGGTGGTGGTGTTAGTAGTGGTGGTGGTGGTGGTGTTAGTAGTAGTAGTGGTGGTGGTGGTGGTGTTAGTAGTAGTGGTGGTGGTGGTGGTGGTGTTAGTAGTAGTGGTGGTGGTGGTGTTAGTAGTAGTAGTGGTGGTGGTGGTGTTAGTAGTAGTGGTGGTGGTGGTGGTGGTGTTAGTAGTAGTGGTGGTGGTGGTGTTAGTAGTAGTAGTGGTGGTGGTGGTGTTAGTAGTAGTGGTGGTGGTGGTGTTAGTAGTAGTGGTGGTGGTGGTGGTGGTGTTAGTAGTGGTGGTGGTGGTGGTGTTAGTAGTAGTGGTGGTGGTGGTGGTGGTGTTAGTAGTGGTGGTGGTGGTGGTGTTAGTAGTAGTAGTGGTGGTGGTGGTGGTGT